>CP144696.1:29371385-29971385 GCA_036885675.1 Vigna mungo | reverse complement strand
AATAAATAAAATTATAATTTTAATGTTTTTGCAGGTTTTAAGGTGCTACCATAAAAATGAATAAATGTTATAGAAGAAATGAAAAAGGGAGAGGAATATAAAATTGTGGGGCTAGTGGAGCTGAAAAGCAACTTTTGAAATAAAAGAGGATGAGGAGTTGAACAGTTATTTTCCTGGGAAAGTTATGCAGAAGATGTGAAAAGTGAATGTATTGTATTGTCGAACGTGTGAGAGAAGAACAGCCCTTTGGCAGGTATATCCAAATTATCCAATTCTCTTTTTATTCATCCATTCATCTACCTTTAAATCATGCCCACGCATTCATTCGACTACATAACACAAATCTCATTATCAACTTTACAAATGTATAACCATCTTATTAGTGGATTGAAGAAACCTTGGCAAACCAAAATTAAAAAAGAATGCGCACATTTTCTTTATACATTTATGAATTTAATTTCTTTTTTCATAAAAGTATGATTTGTGTTTTGGTTATAGAATCGAGATTTTGTATGTCTTGATGTTATCTTTATCAAGATTTGGTTAAATTGGAAAATTGCTTATATGATAAATATTCTAATGTCAAAATTAATAAAAGTTTGAAAAGTATAGTATAATAAATGTAATAATTTATTTATTTATTTTAAACTTATATTTATAAATTTTATTTATTTATTTTAAACTTATATTTATAAATTTTGGAATAAGTTTTTGTATGATTGATAATCTAATTTATGATTCAATTTGTACTAATTATGTTTTAATGTAAATTAATCTCTATTATGCCTAATCATTATTTAAGAGTGATTGTTCGGTTTATATGATAGAGTGATGGCTTAGCTTTTTAGGTAGTACATAACATTTTAAAATATAGTATTTAACTATATAATAGTTATTACATGTTTAATATGATAGATCATTTATAAACTATAATATGAAATATCAATGTTATCCCAAAATATACTATAAATTTTAAACTTTATATATATACGGGTCAACAAAACTACATACAACACTAATATAAAGATATCTAAGCCTCAACATCTCCACCATCCAATGCCTGCTATAGAGAAACCTCCTCTCCCTCTATTCATACTCACAGGATGATCATCGCAAAGAAAACGAACATAACAACATACAAACACAAGCACCACAAAAGGGTAAGCTATAACACAACAATTAAGGATATATATATATAGTAGAACATGTTATCATTCACACAATAACACATAGTACATCAAACAAAACGATCACTTGTTATGCATGATAACCCTTTTTACTTGACCATCAAGATTAGTATGAATATGTAACTGTGGCAGTTCGTGCACTTGTCGTGGTGAAACAGCTAGCCCACCCCAAGCTACCACACAAGATTAGTCCGTTATCACTCGCCTTAGGCCAAGGTAGATCTCCTAGACTAGGACCTCCTACTATTCTACGACACGTCTCACCCTTTTCCACTTGAGAATAAGTTACCATTAGAATGTCAAGATGAAATCCAACACTGAGCTTCCTATATTCATACTTACAACACTTAACCATCACTGGGAAATTCTTCCTTGGAATTCTCTTTCATATCATTTTTAAACCATGATTGAAATTGCATACTTTTCCTTTGAAACTACAATACATAGCATTGATAACCATGTAATCTCATAAACAATTACACATAATGTATAATGAATCAAAAAGTAACTTCAAGCTATATAGAAACAATAATGGAAAGAATAACACTCCTCCTGGACTAGTCGCTCAGTGACCAACTCGCTAGGCGAATTCAGAGACAGTGGTTCAGACCCCTCAACCACTCGCCCAGTGACCCAACTTGCTAGGCGAATCCATAAACAATGGTCCAGATCCCTCAACCACGTGCCTATAGACCCAACTCGCTAAGCAAATGCAGAGGCAGTGGTCCAGACCTTTACCCTCTCGCTGAGCAACTCCATTCGCTCAATAAGTCTGCATAATTTTACAGCACGAAAACTATAGAATTTTCACCCCAAACCATTCTTGACCAATTAGCTATATTTTTTTTTCAACTTCTAACCCTCGTAATTCTTGTTATACACCTAATTATACTTAAAAAATGGCATCTAAACCACTCTAAACTCATTTTAAGGTAATTACTTACAAGATCAAACTCCAAAATCTATCAATCCTCACTTGAGAGACTCATATCGAATTCTACCATTTTTGGCATAGTTTCAAGCATTTAGGGACTCCAACAAGTCCCATATAACTTACAAAGACTCCCCAAGCTGACCATTTGAGCACAAAACCCCAACTCAAGTTTTCACTAGTCCACTTCCTCAAAACTAGTTTTAAACTAAGGTAAACTATGCCTATCCATCACCATGCATTCTCATCACATATTTCTTTCATTCTAAATCACTTGATCAACTCACAAAACATTTTATAAATCACCACAACTTCATCAAACCAAGTTACTCTTTCTATTTTACAACTTCAATACCTAAAACCTAACTTTTTCCCTTCCAAGACAATACAAATACTTAAAATAATATACCATAAATCTTACTACCCCTAATGTAAACAGAATTGTAACATATTACATATTCAATAACAGACCAAACATCATTCAATATGCTTCACAATCACATTTCATCACCACACATTCAAAACACTTAATTGATTACTCTACATATACTCATAAGGCAGAATTTCATTCAAACAGTCCAAGATTCATAAATTCTCAAGCACGCACAATTAGAATCAATTAAAGAAAACTTTAGCTTTCCTTACCTCTTAACAACTTCCATTGTTCAAGAAATCTCCAACAGTTGCTTTCTCCACAAGGAATCTCTAGAAAAACTTACAAATCTTCGATTGATGATTGGAGACCAACCTTAGAACCTCAATTGAACCAATAATCAAGGAAGAGAAACTCTCAACACATGCAAAACATATTTCCTTTACATGATCAAGAGTCAAGAAAATATCGAGAAAAAGGGATGAAAACTTACTTGCTCTAAACCACAAATTGATCGGATAGATTGGTAGACCTTGATGCCATGACCGTCTAGACACCTCCTAATCGCCAAATAGATGACTTGAGATCAAGAACACTTAGAGAGAAGTGAGAGAGAATGAAAAGAAAGAGTTTTGGAGAGATAGAATGTGTTTTAAGTAATGAGACGAGTTTAGAAAATTTTATTTATATTATAACATTATTTATAATAAAATACTTTGTCTTATTATTTTAATACACTTATCAACTCTAATACTTTATTTTCTCGGTTATGTAGTTATCATGATATTCTTAATTAAGTGGATTGTCCTATATGATCTAATATTAACTTGAAAGAGAGTTGATTTTAGTGTTTACTTGAAAAGGGTTTTAATGGAATGGAATTGAATAAAGAAGATGGTTATGAATTATTGTAGATTTGAAGTTGAAAAAGATGTGTAAAGAATATTTGATCCTTTTTTAAGCACATATGGTTTGAGTAAACATAGCACGTGAAGAGCACTATGATGAGAAAGGGTGAAGAAAGCGACATGGGGGCTTTTGAGATGATCCAATTGAAACAAGTTGGCAAGTTGATACTAAAGAAAAGAGGAATAGAAGCTACAAACACTAACTTTAGAGGACTCAAATGCTTTAACTATTTTTCAACCCATTTTCTCTTTTTCTTTTAATTATTGCTTCTTCTCCCTCACCCAAAAAGTAGTGGCCACAATCACAACTAAACCCAATTAGATCAAAGTATTTGTAGGGCCACAAATCATATTTCCTTCCTGTTTCTAGATGCTCCTGTTCAATCCTTTCGTTTATTTTAAACACTATTTTCATAATAAAAATAAAACAAAAATATCATCACACATAACACTATCTATTAATTATTCAACCCCAGAAAAATAAATGTTTGAAATTTCATATCTACTATATATAATTAAGTTTAAATCTATTTTATAAATCAATTTTATTACATTTAAAATGATGTCAAAATCACTTAAAACATTTTTTAACAATATATTTTTTTGTTAAACTTATTATATCATCGGTTATTAGTTATAGAAAAAATGAATTTATAATATATATTAAAAGATAAATTTTGGTTTATAATATTTATTTTTTAAAACTATTATAAAAGAAAGTTGTAAAATTTGAATTAGCCTTCTAGTTTAATTCTTAATGATAAAATATAGGAGAAATGAGTTGATGTTGATGAGATTATATCAATTTCAAAACATATTTTTTATTATTAATTATATGCGATAGGCCATAAATGTTTAGAAGTAAAGTATATGATGTAAGAAGGGCCCTTATGTTGGGAGTTAAGACTTATGAGGAAGACAGATTGTAGGCCATCTATTATTTCTGCTAATTTTTTGTTGTTAACCAAATCAATTTACTTTTTATCAAATTTAATTCAATTTGATAACAAAATAATTTAATTAATTTTATAATAGTAAAATATATTTTTGTTTTTATTCAAAATTTTAATATCAAATCTCTCATCAACAATCTCAAATAGGAATTGCTTGTTTCATTCTAAATAGCGAGCTTTCGTTTTTTGACCACAAAATGTGTAACGAGTTTAGGTTTTAGGGTTAATTTATTCTAAATTAGGTGAAGAAAAACGCTAAACAAGAAACGGGAGACTTCATTTTCTCACATGTTTTTATTGATTAATAAATAATTACATAATACTAAAACTGTCAATTTATTTTTTTTAACCCACCATACCGATCCTTTTACCTTTTCTTCTTCTTTTATTCTTTTACGTTCTGTCTGTTATGTTCATTTCCCAGTAAATACTACTTTAATTTCTTTTGTTTTAAGATTATTCAAGGATGTAATTTATTTTGATGGTTAATAAATATTAATTTATGTTAGTAATTTTTGTTATAAATCACATGTAAACAAAATATGTCATGTATCATTGGTGACTTTTTTAATATAAAAAAGGTTAAAACCATTTAGGCGTTTCTATTTTTGTAAGGTATTCCCAATTTGGTTCCCTTCTTTTAAACCTTTCCAATTGAGTCTTTATAAGTGTTAATTTCAAATAAATTAGTCTCTGTCGTTAAAAATCGTCGGTGTTCAAATTATGCAGAGGTGAGTAGATGACGTGATTAAAATTCTTCTTTTGAGGTGCTAAAATTGTGCAGAAGTGTTAAAATTGTGCAGAAGAGAATGGGAAAAATTTGAACACCTTTGCACAATTTTAACACTTATGCACAATTTTAACACCTGAAAAGAAGAATTTTAACAACGTCATCTACCCACCTCTCCACAATTTTGACACCGTTAACGATCTTTAACGGCAGAGCTTAATTTGTTTGAAATTAGCACTTATAAAAGACTCAATTGAAAATATTTAAAAAAAGAGGACCAAATTGAAAATACCTTACAGAAATAGTGACGTCTAAATGGTTTTAACCTATAAAAAAAATTATTCACATATCAAATAAGTCAAATAAGTGCCATTTGATAGTAATAGTACTGTGTGTCAATAATAATACAACATGTCAATATCTTATACTGACTTGAGTTTCTATATTTTCTATTTTAATTCAATTGAGTTTTAATTTCTTTAAAAATAAAACAATTTTGTTTATCTCTAAATTAGAACAAATTTAATTTTTATATAAGTATTATATTGATGTTTTTATTAAAATTCACATTTTTATTAAATATTTATAAAATAACTTTTAAACAAACTTTAATTATATTATTAATGTTACTTGACAAATATTAACTTAGCACATGAATATTTTTCTAAATTAAAAAAAAAGCACAAATTTACATGTGACTTAATTATTCTTATATTATTAAATATTTAAAAAACACTAATAAAAATGACTAAATTGATAAAAATTAATAAAATTTAAAATTTTATTGATAAAAAAAAAACACATCCATTAAACTCAATGAAAATAGAAACTAAATTAATATTTAAACTTATTATAAAACTTTGGATTATGAATATTTATAATTTTTTTCATAGTGCATGATAAAAGATTATTTACTATTAGATAAAAAGTAATTAAAATAGAAATTAAAATTTGGATTATGACGCACATATTTTTGCATGATAATAAAAATAATAGGTCTAATTAAAAGATTAATATAACTGTCATTAAAAAAATCATCAGAAACTTGATAAAATATATAAAAAAATGTTATAAATGTGATAAAATTTCTATTAATTATTAGAATTCCAGATTACAAATTCCATCTTTCATTAAAAAATGTTATCAAGTGAATTTTTTTATTAGTTATTAGAGTTCCATGATAAAAGCTCCATCTTCATTATGAATACTCATTATGTGATGGTTTATTTAGATGATAAAAACTGTTTTTATTTAAATACCAAAAATAAAAATAAAAAAACAAGTAAGATGTAACATCCCAAAAATATAGTATAAATTATATAAAAGAGTTGTCACATACATGATAAGGTAGTACAGTTATCTGACCATAATATAAAGTATTACACTTTACAATTATCTAAAATAACTATAAAATTTAAAACTTTATATATAAGGAGTTATTAAAACTATACATAAAGTTATTCTAAAGTCCAACTATGTTATAGCATCCTCGCCATCCAAAGCCTGCTCTAAAGAAATATCATTTTCCTCTGCTCACCCACAGGATGATCATTGCAAAGGAAAAAAACACCACACATACAAAACACAATCACAAACAAAAGGGCAAGCTATAAGTAAATCAATTAATGATACATTCATTTAATTAAACATTCATCTAAGGAGCATGCACACATATCATAATACAAAACTTTATACTTTACTATCCGAATTAGTATGAATATGTAGCTATGGCAGTTCATGCACTTGTTGTGGTGAAACAATTGGCTCACCCCAAGCTACCACACAAGGTTAGTCCGTTATCACTCACCTTAAGCCAAGGAAAAACCCCTAGGCTAGGACCTCTTGCTATTCTCACGACATGCCTCACCTCTCTCTAGTTGAGAATGGGTGACCATTAGAATGTCATGATGAACCCCAAGACTGAGCTTCCCATATTCATACCTATGACTTTAACAAACATCACTAAGATATTCCTCCTTGGAATTCTCTTCCACATCATTTAGAACCATAAACCTTACTTTGATACTTACATAACACTCGTTCAATATCATACATCAACCAAAACCAAGTCAAATTCAGTAGTTCACAAAACAAGAAACAAAGAAGAAAGGAAAGCATGATAACCAGGCACAGTCGCTCAACGTACACCTTCGTTGAGCAAACCCAGATGGTTCTCGCACAGCGACTCATCTCACTGTGAGAATAAAGTCCTAGTGATACCAGACCTCAACCCCTCGCATATCATCCCAATTCGCTATACGAAAGCCCAGACAATGGTCCAGACCCCCCAAGAACTCGTAGAGCGCATCCTCTCACTATTCGAAAAAATTTGGCAGTGACCCCAGACCACAACAAAAGTGCTCAGCAAAATGATTCGCTATGTGAATCCTCAGACAAAGAGCAACCAGCCACAGTCATTCGCACAACGCACCTTCTCGCTGTGCGAATGCTCAAACAGAGAGCAACTTGCCCTGACCACTCGTTGTGCGACGAGTCTGCATAATTCTGCAGCACGAATTCTAAAGTGTTTATGGACCAATTCCTACTCCAAAATAGTAAAAATCATCAACTTATGGACCCAAATCACATTCTACCACTTTTGACGCTATTTTCAGCAACTTAAGGACTCAAGCAAGTCCTAATTGACCTATCTAACCTATTCCAACACCCCAATTCAGCACCCAACTCTTAATTCAAAATTTCACTACTTCACTTCCTCAAAACTAACTTAAACAAGTATAAGTCACTTAAATTTCCATCTAATCACTCTCATAACAAATTCCTCACTTCTTATATGACCAATTACAAATTACAAATCATTCAATTCAGTTCATAATCACCGTTTATCAATCTCACAATCCAGCAGTCAAATTACATACATCACAATTTACTTAAAAACTTAAATTTAGTTTAATCAACACCATAAACACTGAATCATCAAACTTACATGACAAACTACTAATTAAAGCAATAATCTAGCTCCTCTTACCTTAGATCAACAACACAACTCAAAGAAACCCCGACCGTTTACTTGTACCGCAAATCACCAATTGGTGATAGAAAAGAACCTTTAGAACCTAATTTGTGTTAGAAATTGAAGAAAAGAAGCTCTTGATCCATGCAAACAGTATCCCTTTACATGATCAAGAACCCTAGACGCTCAAGAAAGGGGTTAACCACTTACCCGCTCGATTCACCCAATTGATCGGTCATATTTGTAGTCCTTGACGCAATGATCGTTTGGGCACCTCCTGATCGTCAAACAGATAGCCAGAGCGTGAGAATTTATAGAGAGGAGTCAGAGAAATCAAGGAGAATGGAGTTCTAGAGAGATGAAGATGATTTAGATAATGAACTGAGCTTTAGAAATTTCTATTTATATTGTAAGATTATTTTATAATAAAATTGTTCGTCTCATTATTTTAATACATCTATATACTCTAATACTCTATTTTCTAGGTTCTTACATAAGAAATGTATAGACAAAAAACAGGTTATTAAAAATGAATCAATGTAACTAATTGATAATATTGATTTATTTTAATTGTTATTTATTTAAAACATTTAAAAAAGTAAATGCAAAAAAAAAAGTTGAAAGATTCATTTGCTTCCAGTGATAAAAAAGTATAGAAGCCAATAAAAGGAACAAAACAAGAGGCACATAATTATTTAAAAAACAAAAATTTAATAAAACAAAATACGAATGTGAAACTTTCCACATCAAGAAAAAACATTGGACAGAAAATGTGTTATAGAATCAAATTATAAAGAAAACATAATTAGATCATTAATTTGTATTAGTATTTGTTTCGGTAGGAATTTATAGGGCTGAGAGACTAAACTTTCTGACGTGTCTTCCTTACTTTTGATCGCCTGAATTGCTTGTCTTCCTTCAATCTAGACCATTCGCTTCTCTATGGTCGCTCGGTCTTCGGTGTGGCTAGGACGATTTACGGTGTGGACCACACGATTTTTGGTGTTGACCGCTCAGTTGCCTGTAGTCTTGGCTGCTCAGTGGACTTCTGTCTTGGCCGCTCGATGGACTTCAGTCTTGGCCGCTCGGTCGCCTTCTTGGCAAACGGGGAGGGTACCTACAAAAGGCACTACGACGCTCAAGTTAGGCGTGTGATTGAAGAGCTTTGACTCTAGATTGAATATTTAGTGAATGGTTATCACTATTTGAGTATTTGGGAATATGAGTTGAATAAGTAGAACGTGAATAGAAAGTACCTGGCTGTTGGCCTTGATCTTATATTTATAAGTCATCTCCTTGACCCTAAACTGATACAGACCCGATAAAATAAAAACAAACTACCTTAAAATCCGGTCGGTTGGTCATAAACCGCCTATCAATATCTTTAATTAGATATTTTTGATTATTTTATCTTCTGTTGGACTATTAGCCCAATAACTTTAGACGTTGTCCCAATTTCGACCCATCATTAATAAAAACATTTTAACCTGGTTGACAGGTAGACCGAACAACCCTCGATGGTAACCGTTCGGTCCATACTAAATACCATACAGTAATAAGTGGCAACACATACATCATTACTTTATTTACAATAAAAATAATACAATTATTATTATTATAATTATAAAAGTAATTTTTACAATTTCATTATAGATCATTATTATTTATTTTGTAGGTAATTTTTTCTAAATAACTATTTTAATTTTAAAAAATAATTAAATTTAAAAAACGGTCAAATAAAAAAATTTAAATGTAAAAAAGTCACTTAAAAATAAAATTACTAAAATAGTTAATTTAATTTTAAAAAATATTATTTAAAGAATAAAATAAAAAAGAAAATATATAAAAGATTATAGATAAAGAAATAATTAAAACAGTATTATTAAAAATTAAATTAATAATAAATATATTTAACTTTTTATTATTTTCACTCATACCACTCTGTCCAAATAATTTTTATTTTCATTTTTTCACTTTCCATCTCTTTACTTTTTTCTTCTCTCTAAACTCTAGTTCAAATAAAAAGTAGAATGGATGGATGAAGTGTGATGGGAGATGAGACGTCATAAATTTTGTATAAATGTGAGAGTTGATTTGATTCTGATGATTGATTTGAGGTGGTGATGGCTTCATGCTGATCTTCCATTATTTCTATTGGATTTGTATAAATATATAAGGAAAGGAAGCTGACAGTGACAGGAAGGTAGAAGGGAAAATAGTTAGAGATACTCCAATGAAAAGTGAAGCATATTTATAACAATTAAAACAAAATTTTTCATATTGGTGACGAGGTTATCAAATCAACAGCTGCTTTGCTTCTTCCTTTTATGAACAGCTCTACCGTTTTAATTAACTGATACTTTTCCTTCACGTTTAAAGGATTACTCCTAAATGAAGGAAAAAATAATCGATGGATAATATAAAATTAGAAAGAAGAAAAAAAGAAAATATTTATAATTTAACGCATATCAGATCTTCTTAGACAAAACCACTGGCAAGATGAGGACGATTTTGCCCATTGAAATGGTTCCAATTGTTTAACACGATACCAAAATTATCTATCTGCACAGGTGCAGTAAAAAGGATTTTCTACTATATCATTCATAACTCATTTATCTATTTGCATGTGTTGGGAAAATAAAAATCATAGTTTAAGCAAAAATGCCATCAGTCTCTTCTTTTCATCGGGCATTGAACTCCTCCAGAAAAACCCAGATATATAAACTTGATTTGGATGACCAAATTATCAGTCTGTGTTAACATATAGACATCGTGAATTCAACAAATGCAACTTAGTTTTTCATTATATACCTTCTTATTTTAGAGGAAAAAACCCCTCTATTTTGGAGGAATAAAACCCTCGTGCATATAAAGTAAAGTTGGTACATTGAGATGCTGAAATGAACTTTACAATGCACACAGATGAAAGAATCTAACTTAATATTTTGAATTACTCAATAAAAGCAATTCTAAAGCCAGACTAATTTTAAAGTAGTTTCACTAAAGCAATGATAGGACATTAGTTGACGAATCAAAATTAAAAAAACTACTAAAATGTACAACATTAATCTTAGTAGATACAAATTTTCATATTTTTGAAACCTTTCACTAAAGCAATGTACAACCTTTCAATCAACTCTTTGAAACTATTTAAATTCTTCATAACTAGGATGACCCTAATCCGTTTATTCCTTGACTTCTTAATGGTCATTAAAACCGACATTAAAATTACACAACACTAAAAGCAATCAAGAATACAAAAAGCCAGGATTTTTACTGAATCACATGAGAAACATGCAAAATGTTGGCAAGTTTATTCAACATAAATTTCATGAACGAACTGGCCCCACGCCCTGTCAATGATATAAGGAAACTGGAAACGGAAGATGCAGAACAAATAGTCAAAGTCAGACCTAGAAGGAATGCATGATGGTGAAAAGGCAACAGTAAACAAACCAATCCTTTATCAGATAGAGAAAAAGACGTTAACAGTCAAAAACCTGTGAGGCCACAAAACTAACTAATGCTTCTTATCAACAGAACTGAGTAATCTATCTTCAGGCTTGGATATTATGCACATGCCCCCATGAATTTGCAGGGGAGAAGCATATTCTGAGGTAGATAAAACTTAATTTAATAAGCAAAATGAATGAGAACATAAGCAGGGTCTCCAAGGGATGATCAAGAGTAGATGATAATATGCCTAGTGGTTAAGTTACATCTAGTGATTTCTAAATGCTTTAACAAAAGAAGAAACAACAAATTCATCATAAATGATTCAGTCAAGTAGTCAGCCATATTATTCTCTCCCCTACGTACTCCCTCCAAAGGCAGAATCCAAATTAAAAACGTACTCCTTTATACTGAATAACATATGGGTAAAGCATAAACAGTCAATCCCAAGGAAAATCATTTTACCTGAAAACAAGTCAAAAGAAAGATGAATCAATCTAATATAATTTTTCTTGGGCCTTTAAGTGTGGCTCCTTTGTCCCCCAAAAGAGGCAGCTAAAGCTAGATCCACCAGTATGCCATAAATCAAATGAGGAACTATTTTACATAAGAACAATAAAATATGCTGCAGAAGTAAAATATATTTGTAGCAAATCACATGGTAATAACCATAAGATCGTATTTCAAAACACCTTACATAGAAAAGATGAAATTAGCTATGAACTTTGAGATGTAAACCACTATATTACAAAAGAAGATGACATACACAACAAATATTGTCTGTAATCCTACTTCCTTTTGAGCTACAGATCAACTTCCATCTTACAGCTCCTGTCCAACTGCCCAATTGAGTTGTCTGATCTTCAATATGTATTGCCTAGTGTAAAACTTGTCAAAGTAAAAGGACTGCAACCATTACGGTTGTCAACAAAAGAAAACAAAGAAATGAGAAATGAACACTACAGATAGCCAAAAAGAGCTCTTACAACCTGATTGTACATCACATGCCAAAGTACAAGCCTAGAACCTCTTCAGTTAGAAAGAAGCAAACCATATTAAACTTGTAACAAGAATTAAGAAGCCTAGTGGTCTCTCCACCTGGGACTTGATATGGGAAAAAAGCCTGAAGGTGATAACGGAAACACAAGGCCAGGAGAAGGAGGAGGTTGTGGGCCAGGACCTAAAATCCCTGACTGCCCCGTGGACGAGAACGGAAAATTTGGTGTAAGCGGAGACGGGAACTGAATGCCAGGTGACAAAAGTGGATAGGGTGAGTGAGGAGATAACAAATTCATGTAACCAGTTGGAGAAGGCAGGAGGAATTGAGAGGTTGGAGAAAGTAAAGGGGGAGGAGGACCATTTGCTTGTGCTGAAGGAAGAAGAGTAGGCACGGGAGAGTTAGTAGCATTCATTGGTGGAATAGGACCATTAAATCTCGGGGAAGGGAACATGGGCATGGGAGGATTAGGAAACATAGCAGACGAGGGAGGGGGATGAGGCTGGACATTGCCGGGTATTTGAGGTTGAGGGTACGGATGTGGTTGAGGCTGAACTTGGTTACCCCTTGAACTTGGATCCATTATTGAATTCTGAAGGTAACGCATGTAAGCAGATATGGGTGACTCGGTCGTATTAGACCATATATCCCCAGGACTAGGCAACGGTTGTCCAAACTGAGCAGGTCTTGGCATGGCATTATTGTGAGGAACTGGATGAGGAGCGGCAGCAGGCACCGGCATTGGCGGGGGCATGCGAGGCCGATTGATTGGCGTTAACGGAGGAGGTCTAATTTTCTGCAGTCGCATGCTCTGCGGCTTCGGTGGATTGTGTGGAGGTCTAGGTGGATGATCCTGGGAGGGTGATCCAGTAAGCTGCTGAACAATATCCCGAAATTCATTCTTGCTAATGTTGTAAACCTGAGGCTGAGGCTGTTGTCTAGCAGCGTTGTTAGCAAAATTGGGCTGATGTAAAGGGCTCTTCCTTATATTTTTTCCCATCTTGTTAACACCCAGACTATCATTATGCCTGTTTTTGGAGTTGTCCATTTCCAAATCAAACCGTACTACACTGAGAAATCACCACTTGTTTTCCCCTTCAAGCAAACCAAACCAACGCTCATAAGCTTCCAACGACACCCTCAACTTCAAAATCCAAACCTAAAGAACCCGATTAATTTCAACAATTCTAATACACTAGTTGAACAAAACCAAGCATGAGCTGTAATCTAAGCATCCTGAACTCCCAATAGACACCCAAGATTCCCAATTCCTTTCATTCCAAATAAAAACCAATCTCACCAGCAGCATCAAAGTTAACCCTAGAGCCGAAGAAAGAGGCAGAAAACATACCCTTTTCGGAGCTTCGCCCGAAATTTGAAGGATTGGAGGACCAGCTTCAAATTCAGCACGGGATCAGATCGAAACTGGGGGCAGAGAATGAAAGAAAAATGGGTTAATGGAAAGGATAATACCCGGAAAGGGTTTTTGAGTAAAAAAAACGAAGCTTTGAGGGAGTAAGACTAATTCTTTGAGATGAATGTTCAGTGTGAAAGAGAGGAAATGGAAGAAGAAGCAGAGAAAACCCTAAGAATTGCAAATAGAAGGAGTTGGGTGAGTGGTCAATGGGGGAATGAATGAACGAATGACAAGGGTATTTTGGGTATATCATATGGATTGCAATTTCGTGTTGATGTGACTTCCTCAATCCACAACACAAGCCTGTACAGACACATACAGATCAACTGCATTTAAATATAATAAATAAAACTATCATAAAAAAAAAACACACACACACACACATATATATATATATATATATATATATATATATATATATATATATATATATATATATATATATATATATATATATATATATATATATATATATATATATATAATAATACATGTTAATGGTTTTTTTTCTCTTGTCAAGCTTAGAATTAAAGGAAGTATAACGGTGTTTGTTGATAATGAGTTTAGAAGATTAATCTTTGACAAAGGTTATAAAAGTAACTAAAGTCTGTTTTGATATGAATAAAATATATAAGGATTTGAAGTAACTTTTTTTAGTGATTAAATAAAGATAAACTTAGATATATATTTACTTTTTCCCCTGATAAAAACTCAAATATAGAGTATTGGATACAAGATAGTATGTTATATTCTTAGGGGAAAAAATATAATTGATAGTTATGATATAACTTTTTTTCTTAAGAACTTAGCATTTTAAATTTTATGATTCAATAGTAATTTGGTTTACTTACAATTTTAACATCAGTTAGATAAAAATTGAATTTGTAACTTTAACTCTAATATAGATTATTTGATCGAATATTTAGTATTAAGTCAAAATCTATATTTCATAAGTGACACAATTTTTCATGCTTAAAAACATAACACTTTATTATAATTGTGTATATATTATAATTTGATTATAATTTATATATTTAACTTTTATGAGTCACATGGTATGGATACTTTCCAATATAGTTTTTAATATAAATTTTGTATTCACTTATAAGAGGTGACAAACATTATAAGAGACATTAAAAATAGATTAATACTCAATTAATTTTGTATTGACAAGAGACATAAAAAAAGGTCATATGATCTTTAAATGTATGTTTATAATCAGAGTGTATAGATTATTTAGGTAATTGAGATAAACTTTTTTTCAATGGTAAATTTCACGTGTAATAACAATTATCAAGCAAGTATTAGATTGAAATCATACGAAGCATTATATGATAGCAAATTCAATATGCTTCTTTATTAGTATTGGAATAAGAAGGACATTCTAGTATAACCAAAATTGTTACGACAAAATATATATATATAAGAACCAAGAGTCAAGACAAATAAGAATATCTCAAAACAAACAAAACATATGTATATATGAGAATGACCCCTTAAGTTTACTATAATTGATCATGTATTTTTTAGGGTTTCTCCTCGTGAAAATACTAAACAAGCAATCAAATATTGGAAATTGATCTCTAAAGTCATTATGTCATATCAAAATTTCATATAAATGGGTTTAGTGGCTTCAAAAATTCACTTATCAACTAGAAGGAACAACCTACTATCATCACATTTTCTATTTCAACTACCTATTTGACAAAGATACTACTCCCCAACAACCTGGCTTGACATGAAAAATCTTGCCTCTGTGTTAAAATGTTATAGTGTTTAATAGTATAGATCGGTTTAGCCATTACTTTCAAAACAAATATGAATTCCTTAACCTTAGTTCTTAAAAAGCTTTCTTTCACATAACCAACCATTGTATCTGCCACACTGTCAATCCTCACTTATCCTCTGCTACTTCTTATAATTCTCTTCTAAAACCTCTACTAGTGCTGACCTCAAACCAACATTTGACTGATACTATTTTACCTCCTCTAGCTTCTTCTAATAACCATTGTACCACTGACTTGATCATTACAGCTTCTGGGTTAACTACTGTTGTTATGCTCTTGATCACTTTCAACCATAGACATTTTGAAGACTTCACCTTGCTTTACTGATCTCCACTCTAGAGTAGCATAGTTTCCAACTATACTATCTCATTACCAAACTAAAACTTCTTATTTGTCGCTGTGATAAAATCCATCTGGGCACTCCATCTTCATTTCTTCAACTTCCCAACTCTACTCATACTTGGGTCTATATCCTTCTCAATCTTGAAATCACTAGCTTCATCAGTAATCATCCACCTTAAGATACCTCTCAAACTATGATTGATCCAACCTCCCTAGCTGAACCACTTTGAGAAACTCACCAGTTATAGTACTTTAATATACTAATGAGTTCCCTTCACCACATTCTTTTTAGACAACTAGCCTTCACCCATTTTTAGCTAACTCTTATTTCTTTGCCCTTATCAAACCAACAACCTGAACCTTTTTTTTTTGTTCAAATCATCTGTTAACATTTCCTTACCTCTAAATTGGCACTATAACTCAAAACCATAACTCAAATCATGTCCACCGACCCACTCTTCCTATTCCAAATCCATTAATACTTCCTCACTTTAAAGTTGACACTGCAGCTTGAAATCGTAGGTTCACTTATCTTTTCTGCCTGATACTTATTTCCTCCATACCCAACTCACTTCTAACTCTTGAGGATCACCAAAGACTCCCAACTCATTCTCATATAACAGCACCAATACTATTTCAAAGAAATTCGTCCCTCACAAACCACCAATTCATGATTATGAAAGCTCTTTATGCAGACCAATTACTGAGAATAACATGCTCACCATCATTTGTTGCGCTACTTTGATCTTCAAACTCCCTTGCTCACTAGTTCACTGAAAGATCACTTTCTTGCATGTGACAAGAATTCCAGAAATTCACTAGAATCTAAGGAACGAAACGTACTCGTTCAAAACACGAAATTGATCGGTGGAATAGGAAGTTCGTGATGCCAATATCACTCAAGTGCCCCCTGATTATTGAACAGATGAACTATGGGTGAAGAAATCTAGAGAGAAGGAGGGAAAAATTAGGAAAATAGTGGTTCTAGAGAGATAAACAGTTGTAAGATAATGAACTAAATGTTTAGAAATTTCTATTTATAATGTTGGTGTATTTCAACATTTAAAACTCAGTTCAGTTATTTTAATATCTCTATTTACTCTATTATTTTATTTTCTGGGTCTTTACACTTATGCTATTGTTTTATGTGTTTTTTAGCCTAATAAGATGCAAATCAAGAAAGATTTATCTTATAATATCATATTAACAAAAAGTAAAAGACCTTGAGATACAATACTTGTAAAATAAGGTGTATAGATAAATACGAATGTGAAATTTAGTAACTTAATATATAATTTGATGTGACAATATTTATTATAATTTAAAGATGTGACAATATTTATTATAATTTAAAAATAAAATAAATAAATCGATTATCCAACTATTATTTTATGAACTATTACTTTTATGGGTAAATATTGTCTATGGATAAATCATTTTTAAACTTTATTACGTTTATTTTATTTCAATAGAATTTGCTACTTTGTTTTACAATTTATTCTCTTCTACTTATAAATATAACATATCTACATTAAAAAAATATACAACAAACACAACCGCTCATGTAAAAAGAGCACATTACACATATTGTTCTATTTGTTATGTGGAGCGGGACACTTTCTCGCAGTACTTTATATTCAACTCAAATTCTTTCTATTTTTGTCTTTATTTATAAATTTATCCTTTATTATTATTATTATTATTATTTGTTATAAAAATTATTTGTTTTGATGATTTTTCTTTTAATAATATATTTTATTATTATTATTATTATGATATTATTATTATTTTTATATTATTTTGATTGATTATTTTTTTAACAATTAGAATATAAAATGAAATAATTTTATCATTGTCTTTTCTCTAGTTAGTGGATTTTCAGGTACAAAATTTTAATTGTTGAAAAACAAATATAAAATCTAGATTTTTCATGTAAAAATAAATTTCAGAATGGATAAAAATTTCAAATTTTATAAATAGGTGTTAAACATTCATTCTTTATTTTACTAGAGATTATTTATATCCAAAATCTATTATCTTTAAATTCCATATAAAATTATGAAATTTCGAGTTGTTTATTTTATAAAATAAAAATGTGAGAAGGTGATAAATGAATTTCGAATAAGATATTTTAATTAATGACTAAAATAATAGTAAAATAATGATATATATATATATATATATATATATATATATATATATATATATATATATATATATATATTAATTGTTTGAAAGTGTGAAACTATCTCACTAATAGCATGGGAAGTTGAGTATTTCCTGTTTACCCCTAATTATTATTCATAATTGTATAAGTCCCTAAAATTTCTTAATTTGCAAATTGATTCTTGCATATTTTATATTAATTGCAAATTGATCCAAAATAATATTTATTATTTTTAAATTAGTTCATAAATAGTTTTAACAATTGTAGTTTAGTCAACTAATTTTTAATAATTATAATTAGGTATTAAATAAACTAATTAAGTTTGTTTTTATAAATACTTTAACATTGTAAATTAATTATTCAATTTATAACTACTAAATTTATAGTGAAATATATTTGATATTTCATTTTCGGTATGGATTTAATTAATACAAGACTAAAAGTATGATTTTAAAACTAAGGCTATAATATTTTAGGGTACGTATAAAATGGAACTATGAATGAAAAAAAAAGTAATATGTGGACACGGGTATCTGCGGGTAAAATTTATGGTGGATAGTTACTATCATCGAATATTTACTATTCGTAGATAACGAGTAGCTGATATTTTAATATCCACTTCTAAATGTGTCAGGTACGAGTAGTATATTACCTGACCCGCGTGTATCCGTTACCTGCAAAAAATAATAAAGATTTTTAATTTATATGTTTTAATTAAATTTAATTAAAAATAAAATAAAATTATATTTTATTTCGATAAATTTAATTAAAATTAAATTTTAATTTATATTTAATTTAATTAGGTGAGTCGGGTTACAAGTAGCACTATCCATATCCAACCTGATCCGTTATCGTCTCTACTTACACATGTTTTAAACATATCTGTGAAGTATATATGTTATAATTCTTTAATTGTGGAATTTGCATATGTGATATTCTTTATGTGGTGGACTAACTATTGTTTAAATGTTTATTATAAAAAATTTTGAAATTATCGACGACATTTTACCAAGGAAAAAAAATCATTCGATAAATTTAAATTATTAATGGATTTTGTCCATGAATTTTTAAAATTTTAATTATTTATGGATATGTTCATTAGTAATACATATTTCATTTGTGGATGAAATTTTCAGTTTATAAATTCGTCGATAATACATATTAAATTTATTGACAGAAAATTCATCAATAAATCCATCAATAATATATATTAAATTTATCAATAGAAAAATTCATCAGTAAGTCCGTCGATAAAAAAAGTGACAAAATTCCTGGATACTCTTTTTTTCTTTCCAACCTATTTCTTATCTCATTTTACATCCTCAAACACCATTTTTCTTTTATTTTTAAAACCCCCTTCATCTTCTTTTCTCTTCTATGAGGACATTTCCTCATCTCTCTCACTTTTCTCTATCTAAGCCTAGATTACCCCAGTTCTAGGCCCCTTTGATGTGCCTTTATCTTCGTTGAGCCAAGCCGTTATCTCCTTCTCTGTCATCAAGTTTGGGATCTTTCGTTTCATCTTCTTCTTCTTCTTCTTCTCTAACATGTAAAAGGGAGAGATCATGGTTCTGTTCTTCCTCTTTCATGCAAGGACACATCCAAGCCAGGTGCACTGCCCCATGCACTACCGTTGTGTCATGCACTTTCACTACCACGTATCGTCGTTGGACAATGATGGATTTGAAGCTAACAAAATCCTTTTATTCTCTTTTTGATTTGTATTTGTGGTGAAATAATTTGTCAAGTTAGCTATAATTTCGTGTAGGTTATGCAATTGTGTGAATTTGTATGAAATTGCTATAATGATAATTGAGTGATAATAAAATTGTGTAACAAACCAAAGCGAGATAGTAAATAAAAGCGGAACAATGAAATTTTGTGCATAAAATTGTATGAATCTGTGTAACATTTTAACCTTTTTATTGGTCTTTATATATATATATATATATTATAAATTAAATGGTTAGAGGTTAAATAAATCAGCTTTTCAAAGTATGAAGAGGTTGTCTATATATGTCATATTTAATACTCATCAGATGTTATTTTCAAAATAAAAATTTATTTGGTATCTTGAAAGGTTGCATTAATTTGTGAAATAATAGCCTCTGCTTTTCAGGCTTATTATTGTATAAATTAATTGTGAAATAAATATGTTCCGAAATTGACCAGGGTTTCAATGAGAAGATTTTTAGGTAACATTGTTGCGTAGAGATTGCATGGAAACGTAGATTTGTGTAATTCATTTATGGGTTTTTCTATAGACAAAATGTCAACAATCCTTTCAGTGTGGAAATATCGTTGTTTCATGGAAAGTAAAATAATTATATTTGAAACAATTAGTATTGGTATTTTTGAATTTTATTAAATAATTCTTTCTGTATTTTCTATTTGATAGTGTGAAAAGAATTCATATATGTTGATACTTTTAATTCCAATCTCGAAAAATGATATGTTTATGTAATCCATAATCTACTGGTAACTTAGTATGATTAGAAACTTAGGTTAAAAAGTCATAAATTGAAAACAGCAACTGGTAACATCGCTCAAACTGATTTTGATTTATGGAATTTCTAAACATGCTATATTCTTTAAAGGGAAACTTTCTATTTTGGTAGTTTTTTCTTTTATCTAAATTTATTAATTTTGTATTAATTAATAATTATGTAATAAGTTAATGATATTTTTCAGTAAATTCCCTAAAATGATTTTTGTGAACTAACATGTAATCACCATACAGGTTATTCGTCATAAATAACAATGATAAATTTTCAAAGTATGTATTCATCAAAAAATGTATTGGGGTGAGAGAGGCTCGAACTCTCGACCTCAGGATAACTCAGAAGCTATGAGACCTACGCGCTAGCCAACTGCGCCACCACCCCATTTTGACAGTTATAAGGGACTTTTGTTTATAGATAAACTATTGATTAGACCCGTGGTTTCAGTTCCGGGAAACTCTGTAACCTGAACAAGACCAACTTTGTGTGTTTAGTCATCTTTTCCTCTGTCTTTGACGAACCTAACTTACTCATTCCTTACTGTTTCCAACACTTTCTCTTTTGCTGTCGTTTCGGCGGTTTCTTTCTCTGTGGACTGGTGTGGATCTTTACCCACCAAGGTAATTAACACAACTTTTTTCCCTTCTGCATCTTCTACCACCTTTCAGTCAATCTTTAAATATACATCTATAACTACTTCAGCTAGGAATCTCAAAGCTCAAAGCTTCTATGTTTCAGAGCCACTTTTGCCATACCCGTGGTTGCGTGTTTTTAAATCTATTCTATAATCTAATTTGAGGTTGACACCCATTTCACTTTAACCCCCTCTCGATGACTAAATTTAGATGGTTCAATTGCAATCTATTTAGCTGCATGACCCATGACTGCAACCGTGTTGTCACTAATTAAAGTTCCCATTTTTCTTTAGTGGTTTATTCCCGGTGCCTCATTATACTGTTACTTGGATAATTTATAGTTCACATAATTTGACTCAGATTTTTTGTTTTTTCTTTTATGATCCGGATTCCTGTGATAGTTTACTCGTTGATTACTGAAATCTACGGAATGCATTCTTTGATTTTTTTTTTCTTAAAACTGACTTGTAGGAGCTGCATCTCAATTGGCACTACGTCTTAGGAATTGTGCTGTCCAAATCTCATTGAGATGTTTTGGTTATTTCTTTAGTTAACTCTTACTTTACCTCCATATACGAACTTGTAGACCTCCTTTGAAGGTTTTAATTGTGGTGGTTGTCATAGTCGTTATGTTGTAATCCCTGACATGCAGAAATTTGCACACAATGTGGCTGCAATTATAGTCATAAACGGTTAATTTGAACCTTGCCTCCTTTATCACTGGAAAAGGGGGAAATCTTAAACTTGGTCGACGGTATTCTTTGCCGTATTTACCTGTCCAAGTGTACCTACTTGCACATTTGTGATGAAGCATTTGGATGAATTTATATTCAAATGCCCGTGTTTATTTGTTTTTTCTTTTGTATATTTTATGTCGAATGAAAGCTTGTATGGATAAGATGAGTGGTTGATGAGATATGAAGATCTCATGTCAGCTGAGTGTATGACCAATGTTGTCCTTGAGCTGTTATTTCTGGCTGAATTAGGTCTATTCCATTCTCATCTAATACAAGCTTTTGAAAGTATTTCAATGTTGCCAACGTTAACGAATGTTTGGTTAAGAAGAAATTTTGTGGAAGGAGAGGAAATGAGGGAAGAGTGACAAGCAGCAAATTTGGAGCTGTTTGATTTGCATGCAATCTTTGGTGTTATTCTCTTTCGACAAAACTGTCACTGCCCGAGTTGCTACTGGAGCTCAGCGGCACTGCTGGTGGGCGTCATCTTTGTGGAGCCACTCCTCAATGTTTTTGGTTGACGGCATAGTCCATTATGGTGACACCTAATCAATTATACTTCAACCAAATTTGGTTATGAAGTAGTAAACCGATGGACTCCTATCATAATGTTAGCAACTTGTTGGATCTTGGTTAAGTTTGATTTGTTGCATTTTCTTTTTTATTTTACCTGTCATTAAGTTTCAAGTCTTTACATCATGCATTTCTTTCGATTCTGATTTTTCACTCTTTGCAAATTAAATGGCATTAAGAACCATTAGGTCTATCCTTTCTACAACTTTAATTGGTAATTTCACTAATATACAAAGTCAATGGACTCAGGATGCATATTTGTGGGAGCCTAAATGATCTATGTTATGAAATTGCAGTCCCAGATTCTGATATTAATCTTCCATCAGATACACATACGATTAGACGAGAGGTAGTCAAAGGCAAAAGCACCCTTAAGGCACTGGAGGGGTTTTAAAACCTTGAAGCAAGGAGTGTTAGAAAGTACATGCCATACTAACGAAAGGCATATTAGCAGTGGAAAAAGAAAACAGGAAAATATCTTACTGTTTTAGGAGTTTTGCATTGGGTTCCATAAAAAGTAATTACCAAGCATGAATTCGTTGTAAAAATAGTTCATTTACAAAGGGTGTTTGCTGCTAAAGGACGAACAGACCAACAGTTAGAAAGTCAGGTGGCTAGTTCTAAGTTCTTTTAATATTTTGATTAGTTGCACCTTTTGGCATCACAATTAGCCAGTTAGATGGCCAGGTTTCAGAGGTATATTAGTGTTATCAAATGCTTCCAAAGTCATGTATTGCATGAACTAGAAAGGCTGTGACTCTTTTCATGGCTTTAACCACCCTTAGGGAAGTTACATAAAAACAGGGATGAAAGATATTATAGACGAGAGAATCATGATTTACATTTTTGCGCAAGATAGCTTTTGCACTTTGTTTTCGAATTTTATGGTTTTTTACTTAGTTTTGTTTTTGTTTTATTCCATGTTCCCAATTAACAAATTTGTTACTGACATTTCTTTGACATTTATAACTTGCGCATTTATTTAAAATTTCACCATATCCATTTTTCTTGAGGTTATTGATGGTGCTCTGCCAGAAAAGTGGCCTTTCAGTGAAGTACATAAACAGACTAAAAGGCTTGCTCACTCTAACAAAAGTATCACATGCATGCATCACGAAGAATGATTTTCTAGATTCCTTTCTAAACTGAAATGAATAATGCAGATGCTAGTCCTAATCTGAAAATGGAAAACGATCAAAGAGCTGGTGGTACACAAGATAGTTCAATAATGAAATCTGTTGATCAAAGAATACGCTCTAAGGGGCGTAATGACATAATGACTCGCCGTCTGAAGAATCGAGAGAGGCAACGAAGGTACAGGGCACGGAAGCGGCTAGAAGCTGAAACAAAGAAGTCATTTGTTGTGGAAGAGACACCAGCTGTGAAAGTTGAACAACCACCAAATGGGAACTACAACAACAACTGCATGACCCGCATATATTGTAAACGAGATTGGAAGAAGGATGCTAGACGTGCCCATGTGTTAAAACATCAACAAATGAATAGATCTAGTGATCCTCCAACCGTAACTAGCATGCCTGAGATATCTTGCTTAGCCATTGGAAATAAGTCAGAAACAGTGCCAGAGAAGGAAATTCAGTCTGAACCTTCTAGTATTGTTAGTACTGAAACTCCTAGAGTGGCGCTGAGTCGAAGAAATTGGAAAGCAGAAGCCAGAAGAAAGAAAAACTAGTTGGTTCTTCATTTCACGTTTTAAAAAGAGTATTTATCCTGTGGACTTTCTGTTCTATGATAAACATTATATATTGTAGAGAATGCTGGATAACCACTGTTTCATTACTTGGCAGGCTTTGAATCAGGACCAACAAAAATCTGCTTCATTTTCTACGTTATTCATTCATACATTTCATCACAGACGTAGAAAGGGCATCAAAGAAGATACCTGGCTGACTCTGGTCGTTGCTTGATGTTTGGCACAGAGCTAATCAGAAGATCATCTCCAGAGTGAAACGGATTTTTTATGACATGTTGAGTATGCAGATAGAGTTTTCAACTTCAGTGCAATGTATGTTTGAGAAACAAACTATCAATCTATTTATGAATTTGTAATATATAAATCTTGATTTACGAAATAAGATGCTCTTAGAAGTCGATCTCATACTTTTTGTCTCATACAATTCTCACTCACTCATCTTTACAGTTAATGCGTTGTTGCCTTTCCATCTTTTTTTCATAGCCATTGAAAAGAAAAGAAACCAATGATTGTCAAAGCAACTGGTTGAGTATCGCACCATTTTTGCAATTTATGTTATTATTATCACAATGACATCAAAACTCTAATATTACAATTTCGGTATTGTTGTCATTACACCCTATGAATAGAAATCGATGTTGAACAGAGAATAAAATATAATTACCTTATCTAAACATATTCTTTCTCAAATAAAATTAACAAGGTTCATGTCACCGATTCCCGTTCATTTTAAATGACAATGCCAGCTCCTTGATCATAAGACATCAACAAATTTATAGATCATAAAGCAAGAGAAGTATTATCCTTTAATAACTTTTCAATTGCATTCCTCTAGCCTTATTCTGCATATTGTTTTAAACCAAAGTTTATTAAATTTATGAAATTTAAAAATATGGAAAATAAATTTACTGTTGCATTCGAGTTGTATTGTTATACCTATTATAATATTTAAAAAAGAAAAAAAAATTTTAACAACTTTTTTTTTACAATTTTTGATAGATAACTTATAATTAGTTTATTTCAAATATTTTTTAAAAAATAAATTCAAACTCACTAATAAAATAGTGATCCATAATTTATTGTGAAAAAATTATTAAATAAATTGTTACAATATCATGTTAATCCTTAGATCATAGGGGTTGTCCATATCATGATATAAAACGACTCTATTATCTCGTTTGGCTATGACAAATATAAAATGTGATGAATTAATAAATTGAACTTACAAAGAATTCAAAGGAGAAAATGAAAATAAAAAAAACTACAAGGTACGTGAGTCATGTATCACAAAGAAAGTATAGAAAAGACAGAAAAGTGGCAAATGTAACGCAGCAAAGGAAAGGAAACATAGAAGAATGATGTGAAGAATGTCAGCGAAACCTGACTCTGCGCTCTTGTTTTTCAGTCAGATCTTCAAGACTCCAGTTTCTTCTCATTCCACTACTCCTCATGAGCTTTGGTCCTGAGTCTCCAGGATAAGGAACATCTCCTGTACTATAATTGCGGCGATGATCACCCTTAAGCTTGGCCACAGCACCAACTTTTGGCAGCTCACGTTTTAGTGATGATGGTAACTTGTTGTTTGACCAGCTTCTATCAACTTGATTGTATGCTTCCTTGATTTCCTTGGATTCCTTGTGTTCCTTGTATTCTTTGTATTCCTTGTGTTCCTTGTATTCCTTTTCTGGAAATAACTCCTCAAATGAGTCTGTTCTTGGAAGAAGCGGGCTGCAGGTAAGGCAGTTGAGACTCATTGTGTTGGTAATTTCTTGTATCTCAAGCAAGCAAAAGCAGCTTTTGCTTTTTGCTTGTGTTGGTAGGGAAGAAGGTCATGAGTTTATTATATACATTAGGGAAGAGGGAATGAAAAGGGAGGAAGACATGGTGAAGGGTTGCATGATTGGATTTGACAATGGAATTGACTAGTACAAGCTGTTGCCCTATTTTGGCATGGATTCCGACCCAAAACAAAAACAGCTTAGCCATTTTCTTTCTAATTGTGGGGTTTGTTGTTGCATGAGCTATTGACCAACCAATGATTCATTCATGCCGAAAGCTTTTTACTGCAAGGGATTTATTGTGATTTATGACATGGCAAATGTATTTTTTTATCTTTCATCATATGATTTTCCGGCTAATTTGATATTTTTAGCAAATAACAAGTTTGGAATTGTTATCACCAACTAAGTAATGCTCTCTAGAATTGGCGTATGTTGTGTTTCTGTACTAGCCTAGCTCCCTCTCTTTTAACTCAGTGTTTGTAGCATATGACAGCTTTTTAAACAATTACGATTTATCTAAGTAGTAAGTCTTTTTCTTTTTTTTTTTTATAAAAAATTCAAATCTTTAATAAAAGGGACCCATTTAGATGGGCCACTGTCTTCGGCCTGCAGTGTTGCACTACGAGGTTCGGACAATTTATTTCTAAACTTCTATATTTTCAATATGCATCCTTATAAATTTTAGTATTTTGGATGATACAATTTAAAAATACAATTTGAAATATATTTTCTATATTTTTTAATATATTATTCAAAATACAAAAACTTGTATTTTTGATAGTACTGCAAAAAGTTTTGGAAATGCATGTTAAAATTATGGAGGTACAAGTGGAAATTATGGAAATGCAGGAAGAAATGACCAAAGATTGGTCCTCATTGTTCTTCACAGTTAATATATGGTCAAAACTGTTTCTACCCAACTTGAGACAATTTCATCATACACTCCCACAACTTCTTCCTCACACCTAACAAATTTTAAAATTTTCACTGTCATTTAATTTTTAAACGAGAATAAAGCTTTCATTGCTCCATTTTTCTTCTTTCTTCGTTGGAGATCAAGATTTCGGCTCATCAATTAAGTGAGATTAATAAGTTTGTATTGTATAACTGTTCGATTAATCTTGGATCGAACAGTCCAAACGGTCAAGTATGTCGCAAACATGACCACACACTATTTTTGAGACCGTGTGACTGTGTCCAACAAAATTAGTTTATAGGAAAATTACTTGTAATACTTATCATTTTAAGACAAAATATAACTATTATCAATTGAGTCGTAATTAGGTCGTCATTAATCCAAAGCATAAGTTTAAGTCTTTTAATACATATTTAAGACAAATAGATAGATGATGACATTTAATACGCATTAATAACTTGATTTACCGAATCTTATATATATATATATATATATATATATATATATATATATATATATATATATATATATATTACCCTACTCTTTGAAATAATACATCAGAATTATTTTTTAAACTTTTTTATATGGTATCAAGAGCCAAACACCAACATCCTCTACAATATAGCAATTGATGCTTCTTTATTTCATTGAATATTTCTGATGGCTTCTCCCGATAAAAATCAATAAGAGAAACATGATTGTGGGACTTTCGCTACTTCTAAGAGCCATATTTCTACTACTATCGGATCTGTGACCAAGTTAGGTATATCTAATTTTGCTCTTAATCTTTTTGTTGTTACTAGGGATAGTGATTGGATTATTGATTAAGGTGCTACTGATCATACGACTTGTGATCCCCATAAATTTACTAATTTTTCCCCTTATTGTTAAAAGTGTTATTATTAATGACAATGAGTCTCATCTCCTATTGAAGGTGTAGGTACTATATCCCTTTCACCCTCCTTATCGATTCCTAATGTTTTATTTGTTCCTACATTGAACTGTAATCTTATCTCCGTCAGCAAGTTAACCAAATCACATTCTTGTGTTGCCTTGTTTTACCCAACCCATTGTTTTTTCCAGAACATCCATTCCAAGAAGAAGATTGTCAGTGGTATAGAGAGTGAAGGACTGTATTATCTTGAAAATGCCTCACAACAAACCTATAAAGGAGTGTTGGCTTGTCATGCGAATGATCACATACAAGATAAAAGCAAAAAGGAAATTTGGTTATGGCATAGATGGTTGGGAAATCCTTCTTTTGGTTATTTAAAAAAATTATTTTATAAATTCAATATTTCTTATTTTCTTTGTTAAACTTGTGTTAAGGAAAAAATTCATCATGTTGTGATTCCTTTAAGCAATAAAAAGACTAATATTCCTTTTTCATTGATTCACACAGATGTTTGAGACCCTACCCCACAATATACACATAATGGAAAAAAATTATTTATCAGTTTTGTTGATGATTGTACTAGGGTAACATGGGTGTTTCTTCTTAAACATAAAAGTGATGTGTGTGATGTGGTTCGTTCCTTCCATCATATGATCGTTACACAATTTAACACATCTATTAAAGTCATTCGATCAGAAAATGGAGGGGAATATTTTAAGACTGATTAATAGAGTACATGAACTCTAAAAGCATCTTGTATCAAACTACATGTCCTTATTCACCACAACAAAATAGAGTGGCTGAGAGTAGAAATAGACATATATTAGAGGTGACAATATCACTTTTGATAGATGGTAATGTCTAATCTCATTATGGGGTGAGGCTGTGAGCTCTGCAGTTTATTTAATTATCGAACCCCTTCTAGTGTGCTTAACTTTCGAAGGTCTTCTTTAGCTGTGTTGTTTGATCATTGTATCCTTCCTTCCATAGTTCATTTACCACCTCATGTTTTTGGATGTGTTATATATGTTCACTTACACCCACATCAACGTACAAAGCTTGAAGAACGAGCTATCAAATGTGTTTTTGTTTGGTATGGATCAACTAAAAAAGGTTATCGTGTTTACCATCCACCATCAAAGAAATTTTATATCTTTATGGATGTGGCATTTAATGAGCATAATTTTTTTTATGTTGATTCTACACTTCAAGGAGACAATGAAAGTGAAGTGCATAATCATGATGTTAGTATGTTTTATATATCAGGTATAAAATTATATTGTGAAGATAAATTATCGTGTGAGGATAAATTTATGGATACGACATTTAATGAGCATAAATTATTTTATGTTGATTCTACACTTCAAGGAGATAATGAAAGTGAAGTGCATAATCGTGATGTTAGTATGTTTGATATCTCAGATATAAAATTATATTGTGAAGATAAACTATCGTGTGAGGATCATTCTGCAGGAAGTGAGCCAGTCCTAGATATGGACACTTCTTTTCAGGATAATACAGTGTCTTCTGATCATAACCAATTGGCTCAATCTTCTCCATAGGGTTAGCTTGACTCTTCAGAGGTACCTTCTGATCCTATCTCTAATAATACTAACATATATGAAACTAATGATGAAATTGTTTCTCTTGGTCCTACCCTTGATAATATTAATTTAGATGAAACCCATCATGAAATTGATTCTTGTCTATGTGAGACCACCAACACACCAAATACTAAGTCTACTACTGTTCAATATAATCTTCCAACCTGTTCTAACCGTGGTCGGCCTCCAACTAAACATGAACCAGATCTTCAAGCCAAAGTCAAATATCCTGTTAGTAAATATGTGTCGTCTTACAGGTTATCCCAGTCATATGCATCATTTGTATCTCAATTATCTTCAATTTATTCCTAGTAATATACAGGAAGCTTTAGCATATCCTAGATGGATCAGAGCAATGGTTGATCAAACGACAACTTTAGAAAAAAAAAACACCTGGGATCTTGTGTCCTTACCAAGAGGGAAGAAAATTGTGGGCTGCAAATGGGTATTTATAATTAAGCATCAAGTTGATGGAACTATTGAGAGGTATTAAGGGCGACTTGTGGCTAAAGGTTACACTCAATCTTATGGTGTAGATTTCCAAGAGACGTGCGCACCGGTAGTCAAGCTCAACACTGTGAGGATACTTTTATCGTTAGCAGCAAACCAAGATTGACCTCTTCTACAATTTTGGTCATCTAGACCATTCATAAAACTAAGGAATACATTAACATTCAGGTTGTTTCAAGAGCGGTAAGGAGAAAAGTTAGTGCACCATTGACATGACAAAATAATATTAATTGTGGAAGTAATAGTTGTATTTGATTATGACAAGTTAGAAGCAAAGGAGTAGATGAAATTAAATACTTTGGTTCTAATGGAAACAATAAATAAGAAATAAGCAATGTGAAGAATAAGAAACAAGAGTCTTACACACGAAAGGAATTGTAAAGTTTGTCCATATTTATGATTATTGGTTACGTGACACACAAAAAGAATGTAGAAAGATTATTATATTTTTATGGAAAATCATAAATAAAGATAGTTTTTGGATATTATTATATTTTTATGGCAAATGATAAATAAAGATACTTTTTTTGGTGTGTGGAGAAATTTATATTCAAATATTGATACTTTAAAAATACAACAAACACTGTTAGTAATCTCAGTCTTAAATAAGAATAATAAATTTTGTTCAATACTAAGTTTTGTAGGATGCATGATATATTTTACTTTTTATTTATCTTCCCTTTGTCAAACTTGTTCATAAAAGGTGATCTTTTGTTTCTTTTTTGGATCCTTTGTTGAGATGAGATGGTGAAAATGGCGATGAAGGTGTTGGAGAAAGTGTTGATCCTCGCGTATTTCGATCATCAAACACAGAGTTTGGTTTCGAGAGTATGCTTGTTCAACAAGCCAACATAAACACTCAGTTCGAAGGCAAGGGAAGCATTTACATAGACTAAAGTAATATGTACAAGTGCATGAAGGAAGGACGACATGTATGTTATACGAGTGGTGCGCTAAGAACTCCCTATGTAGAATATGGTCCTAAATGACAGTAATTTGTGTATTCAATGTTTTCTTTTTAAAATGAGGTTGACAATAGAAAATGGAGATTATCGTAAAGTTAAGTAGATGTAAATTGATTGCAACAACATTTAAGGTAAGCGTTCTTTAAGGTAATGTTGTTATGTCTTAGTAGCATATTTTAGGCTTGTTTTTATATTATTTTAATGTGTAATGAAATTATTTTAATGTGAGTGAATAGATGTTTCTTTGCTCTGTTATGATGACATAACACACAACAGACACACTCACAACCTTGTATTATTATATGGGAAACAAAGAAAACTGTTAACCACATCTCTTTAATTATAATGTATTAAATATGGCATGATATTGTGGATTTTTTGTTTGAGTTTTTGTTTACCTGTGTTTAGTCCACGATTAGAAGTAAACTATAAGCTCTTTGCTGTAATAAGCACTACTATTTTATATTATTATCTGTTTGCATGGTTAAATTTGCTACTAGTTTTCTTCAGTCTAAACTATCCAAGTTTTGTTTTCTAAGGAAAGTGTGGTTTACCTAAAGTTGGACTTTATAAATGTTCAACTCCACTTGGCCGCAAGAAACGAGAAAGTTTAAGGTCAATCCTCAGAAATCATGGTTTAAGGATTAAAAATGAGACTATTGTAGAAACAAAAGAGCTCACAGGCACGTGTGATTATCTTAAACTGGTTTTGTCCCACAATGAGAAAGTTATTTTCTAATAAGGAGAATATGAGATTTAGGTATACTTTTTTTTTGCAAATCTCTTTTTGTCATGGCACTTTTGTCACGGGATTCAACCTTTACTATGTTAATGTTTATTTTGTATTATGTGTGCATATTAGTTTTTTAATTTGTGCAGTTCTTTATTCATCCAGAGTTGGTGTCCAAGGCATTGCTTGGTCATTTGGTGGAATGATCTTTGTCTTGTCTACTTCAATGCTGGTATCTCAGGTTAGAAATGCAAGCAAACTTATTACTTAATATTATATTATATGAGTATATGAGCTTGATTTTCAGTAAATTGATATGTTTGTGGACTATAATAAATGTCCAATTGATTTCGTGATTTTTGTGAATGAAGAGGATCACATTAACCGAGTTGTGACATTTGGATTGTTCTTAATTAGTTATGTGTATGTATAAGTATTTTTTAATTAGTTTAAAAATATAAGTTACAAAATTTTATAATTAGTCAGTAGTATATTTAAAATCTTTTGAATATCTAAATATTTATTAATTATTGAAATTAAACTTTTTATAAATTAGAATATACAAAATGAGACATAATGTGATAAATATTAAAAATATTATAGTAATTAAGAACCCATTCAGAAGAATTCAACTTAATTAGATTCCAGGGAGAGTTTTAAAAAGTTATAGTTTTTTCAAATTATAGGTTGTTGACATTTATGTGTATGATAATTACGATGATTATTTTTTTAATAATTACTAAAGATCGTTTTAGAAGTGTAAGTGATATCAAGAATAAACTCATAATAATAACAATATGATGATAAGAATTTTCAGTTTCATTGAAGTTGATGAAGACTCCTAGCAGGGCATAAAGGAAAAAAGTGTCAGGAAACTCACATACTGGTCCATCACTGATCCCACAGTATATCTTTTCATTCTAAATTCTTTGTGTTGGTCACTAGCACTTTAAGTAATTAACTTAGTTCTTGAGTTATTCTGTTTTGTATATGCTCTGTGAGAATTGTCTGCTTCTGTGATGTAATCTATGATGTGTGAGCTGTAAGGAATATTATGATTAAATCTATGCTATTGTTAAGCTAAGATAAACGATTCTGATCATGTACTTGAATATGTCTATAAAAAAAATTAATATAAGATGTTGATTACTGAATTCCACAGGTTATATCTTACCCTTCTGTCCTCCGGAATGTTTCTCAAATCCTCATTTCTTCTGTCTCTTCCACTTCATTTGACCTTGTCTGTGGTGTCCCTTACACTGCTCTTCCCTTTGCCACCTGTGTCTCCGTTACTCAGAACATCCCATGGTCATGCACCGCAAGGAAATAAAAGATTATGGCACTTCTAAAGCAATTGAAGGTGATTTCAACCAAGGTCGAAGTTGCTTGATAATTGAGGATCTAGTTACAAGTGGCACATAAATTTTGGAAACTGTTGCACCACTGTGGCACATCAATTTAAGATAATGGCTGAGAAAAGTAATTTGTGTTTGGCTGCAGATGTTGCAACTGCTGCTGAATTACTTGAAATCGCTGACAAGGTAAAGAACTTGGCAATTGTCCAAAATGGGAAAATGTTTAAACTAGTCCATGGCATTTTGTTTGATCTTGTATTAGCAGTGACAATGTTAAAGTTGGTTCTTAATTTAAAAAAGGGTCGAGAACTCTTATAAGAGTCCTCTTCTCTGGATTATGGTTATCATCAGTGAGATAGTAAACTTATGGTTAGAAGTTTAGTCCTGACAAATAAATTACTTAATCTAATTTGGCTGCTCTTTCCTGTCAGGTTGGGAGATATGCTTGTTGAAGACACATGTGGATATTTTACCAGATTTTACCCCTGATTTTGGTTGTAAGCTTCGCTCGGTGCAGTGCTAAAAGAAGCCCCTTTTTGCTTTTAAGTAGTGCAGAACAAATTTTTGCATCTTGATTTGTCAGGATTTATAGATGGAAGTAGATTTGTCAATATTTATTGAAATTGGAGTCGTGACTTTGACCTTATATGTATAAGTATCACATTTAGTGAGTTTTCAAGAATCTTGTATACTTCTGGTTTAGTTGTTTCTATTTATGCTTATTTTTCTGTTGAAGATTGCAGAAAAACATAACTTCTTAATATTTGAGGATCGTAAGTATGCTGATATTGGTAACACAGTGACCATGTAGTAGGAAGGGTAAGATCTATTTTGGATTCTTTTCAGTATTATTTCTTCTGTTTTTGCTTTTAATGACTTATATATGATCTGATATATGTAGAGGGATCTTCCATATATTGGATTGGGCTGACATAGTAAATGCTCACATTATATCTGGTTCTGGAATTGTAGAAGGACTGAAGTTGAAGGTCTATGCTCTAGTCTTAACGTTATCTCAACTGGAAAATACTAGCCTAACATGTCTCATGAATATACTTAGGGTTTGCCTCGTGGAAGGGGTCTTTTGCTGCTTGCTGAAATGAGTTCAAGTGGTAACCTTGCCAAGGGAGATTACATCACTGCTGCAGTGAAAATTGCTGAGGATCATTCTGACTTTGTCATTGGCTTCATCTCAGTCAACCCAGCATCATGGCCTGGAGCACCTGTAAATCCCTCTTTCATTCATGCAACGCCTGGAGTTCAAATGGTGACTGGTGGTGATGCATAAGTGAACGACATGATAGGTAAAAAATGTCAATGGTTTATGAGCAGTGTTATATAACATGCTTAAAGTACTTCACTTTTAACATGATTCAGTATTACCCCTTGCTGTCTGAAAAAAGATGATGTTAGATAAAGAATTGTTACGAAGTTGTTAAATTGCTAATGTTGATTGTACACAATATTGATCTAAGTATTTTGATTATTAGATGGGTTTTGTTTCTCTCTTTTTAATAGGACTCTTCCCATGAGATCTAAAGCTTAGAGTTAGGCTTGGATTCTCTCTTTTCTAATAGGACTCTTTCCGATATTGAAATTCATTATTCTTATATATATCATTTGTTCATTTTAGTTTTGATTTAGTATTAAATGATATGTTACTGTCACGAGAAGAGCATGTGGATAGAATCAGAAATTACAAAGAAATAATAAAGTGTGTAGCTTTCAAGCTAACTTTTTTTGTTTAGGTCTATGTATGAATTTTTCTGTAATTTTTTTATAAAGATATAAAGTTACATACGAATTTTTCCATATGTAAATTATATACGGATATTATATACGAATGTTCTCGTATATAATTATCTATGGATATGATATACGAATTATCCGTATGCAATTTATATACGAATTATCAGTATGTAATTTACATATCCGTATATAAATTATATAGGGATTATCCGTATATAACCTTATCTACGCCCTTATTATATATGGATTTTTGGCCGTATGTAATTCGTATATAACACCACTTTATATACGGATTTTGGCCGTATGTAATAGCGATTTTTCTTGTAGTGGTTGAGTTAGGCTTAAAGTTCACTTCTTAATAGATCTCACCAAAAGAGTGTCAAACAGATTGTTTAATGTGTCTCTATTCAAGTTGAGAATTTTGATATCTATGCACTAACTTGAGTGGGGGTATTAAGATATGTCAAATATTCTATTAGTAAATATTAGATAATCAAATATTGTGTTGGCTATAATTTAGGCATTATTATAATTTGTGCATATTTGTACAGTTGTCATTCCTTTAATAGATGAGGAATTATAGGACCCTTGTATGTGTGTATGCTATCCTACTCTTTGGAATAATACATTGTATTTACTCTTTAAACATATTTATAAGTCGTGCATTACCGACGTTATACTGCGACACAACGAGCTTCTTCCATTCTTTGGTGCACTTCAAATATGTTTGCTTCAACATCTTCTTCAGACTAGTCATGTTTCTATGACCACTAGTTGCCACCTCCTATGCCTTCACGGTATATTTTAACTGTGATTCGATTAGTTATCTTCATTTGGAACAACTTACTAAAGAAAATTTTTGGATATCTTAAACCGACATGAGAAATTTCGGTCTCGGTTACCTTTACTATAGAAAAATAAAATTAAGATGTTATTTTGTATTGGTTTTGTAATCTTCTTGCAGTGTTCAAACCTTTCTAACTTTAATACGATGTTTTTTTTTATCTTTAGTATAGAAAATAAAAATTAAGATGTTATTTTGTATAGATTTTGTAATCTTCTTGCAGTGTTCATACCTTTCTGATTTTAATACAATGTTCTTTTTCTATCTTTAGTATAGGAAAGAAAAATTAAGACGGTATTATTTTTATTCATTTTGTAATCTTCTTGTGTTCATACATTTATTACTTTAATACAATGTTTATATATATATATATATATATATATATATATATATATATATATATATATATATATATATATATTTATGACTTTAAGTTTTTTTATATTTTGTATAGGTTTTGTCAACACCCAATTTTGTCCGGATGACTAGGTTATATACGCATTTCCTTTTCTCTTTATTTATTTTTTTTCTATTATTACTTATTCTTATTTTTATTTTTACTTTTATTTTCTCTTTAGTATGTTTTATTTTATCTTTTATTTTTTTAAAAAATTTTCTTTGTTTTACTTTTTATTTTTTTTTATTTTGTTTTAACCTATTTTTAAAATACAAAATGAATTGGGAGAAAATAGAAAAGTAAAAAAGATCAAATACGTTTTATCTTTGTTTTAAAAGAAAATTACATATAAAATCAGAATAAATAAAAAAGAAAAAATGTGATGAAAACGTGTAAGGTGATGAGAGGGGCACGTGTCGAAGAGAGGGGGGACAGGGTTGGTTAGAAAGAATATTTTGGGATTTTGGAAAAAGGGAGGAGGGGAGAAACAGTTACAGAATTTTTGGGAAAAAAGGAGAGCATCAGAAAGGTTTTGGAGGAGGGATAACTGGAGCAGAAAAGACTGAGAACGGATCAACCAGGCAGAAGAAAAGCGAATCAGGCATTCAGATTGTTGCTGCCACCGGTGACACCAAAGGATAAGCTAGAACTCCAAGAGGTAAATTTGTTCACCCGTCTCTGTGATGAAGGCTTTCTATACTGTACTGCATTTTTCATTTTTTTTAAGCTTGATGTTACTCCGTTGAATATGGAATTGTGGTGAATATTGTGCTTTTGTTCTCCATCATCGTCCAATATTTAAGCTCTCTGCTATACTTTGATTACCCTCTGACATCAAAGCCATCAAATGACGTCTATATCTCATTCGCACTAGTACAAAAATCATATTTTATGACGTACAAAAACGAACTATGACGTACATAGTTTTGTACGTTATAATAGGTCTACACATTCATTTTATGACGTAGCAAAAATTTAATATTGTTCATGACGACGTCTTAATTATATATCTCTTTAACATAATGTTGTAACATGTATTTTATTGGATTTAATATGTGATTTTTGTTCTTATATATCATTCAATTTAATTAATTTATTTTTACCTAATTTAGAATCTTCGATTTATACTTCAATTATTAATATATTTTTTAGAAAAATATAAAATTTATAAATTTTTCTTTCTTATTTATTGAAATACATTAATTTAGTAAATTTTTGCTACGTCATAAAATGAATGTGTAGACCTATTATAACGTACAAAAATATGTACATCATAGTTCGTTTTTGTACGTCATAAAATATGATTTTTGTACTAGTGTCGGCCATTAACATTCCCATGATTGTCCTGTTTCTAATATGTGCCTATAGTTTCCTTGAGCACGAAAAATGAACAGACTAAAGCAAACCCAAACAATCCCTCAACCCCTCATTCCCATCACACCTACACCGGTATAGCAATTTGAGGCCCGGCGAAACACCACTTTTGTCTTGGTCCAGCCCGTTTTACAGTCATTTACATTTAACTCTTCAACCTTGAAAATTGGAAAAGAAGTGCACCAATCGGGAACTATGGAAACCTACAAGTAATCGATACGAATGAGGCAAACATTGGAGAAGTTTGTTGTCTGTACCAGCAGTTTGTTGGGGTGATGTGGAATCGGTGTCGACTGCATAGGGTAGTGTTGGTGGCCATCCCCTTCGCTGCAATGGGTATAGAACCCGTGCTTTTGGGGTCGCACCGAAACGGAGTAAGAGTCAACCTATCTTCACGGCTGAAACTGGTCATGGAGAACGGCGACGGCAGTGGTCCAGCTTGCTGGTTCTTGCCACGGGGACGAGTCACAGGAGTGAGGACGTTTCATTCTCGCTTGCGAAGATGAGCTTGGAGCAAGGTCACAATATTGCGGCCAGACGCAATTCCGGTGATGCTTGTCGTCACCGGCGAAGCGGTTGACAGCGGTAGCAGGGACAAGTTGCAGGTGGTGAAAAGACTTTCCCTCTCGCGCGAGAGTTTGAACCTGAGAAGCACGCGACATCGCGGCTGGTTTTGGTTCGAGTGGCCGGTTGTGATTTTCCTGGTGCTGCTTATTGTCGGCGACGCTAGGCGGAGAGTGGTGGCACGGTGGCCGGCCAAGGTCGAGGCAGTAGTAAACCCTAGAATGAAAGCCTGAAGGAAACTCTGTCTCAATGTGCTTAGGCGTGGAATGAGTGGGAATTGGAAGACCCTGAAAAATTTCCGAGTTTGGGGGTGGGCCTGAATTTGGGCTCATCATTTTGTTTTTCCCTTTTGGTTAACTTTTTTAGTACTTATCTCCACCCCTGTTTTTTTACAAATGCACTCCTTTTTTCTCTTGCACCCCATGTGTTTATTTTTGCACCCCTTTTAGTTTGGGGCTTGGGCCCAATTTATTATTATTAGAAGAAAAATTGGTTTAGACATCTTTTAGATCTATTTATATAATACATAAAAAATAAAATAAAATAGGCATTTTTAAAATATCCAAAAACACTTTAAAGGGTCAAAGCACGTGTGTGATCATTCGCATCGTCCTCGTGCTAAGACCTTTTCTTCTTTTATAAAAAAAATATCAAAATTTTTTTAAAGGCTTAGGCACGTGTGTGATCGCTCGCAATGTCCTCGTGCCAAGGCCTTTTTTTCTTTTATAAAAAATATCAAAAATGTTTTAAAAGGCTTAGGCACATGTGTGATCGTTCGCATCGTCCTCGTACTAAGGCCTTTTCTTCTTTTATAAATAAATAATCCAAAAATATTTTAAAAGGTCAAAGCACGTGTGTGATCACTCGCATCGTCCTCGTGCTAAGACCTTTTCTTCTTTTATAAAAAAAAATATATCAAAATGTTTTAAAGGTTTAGGCACGTGTGTGATCGCTCGCATCGTCCTCGTGCTAAGGCCATTTCTTCTTTTATAAATAAATAATGCAAAAATATTTTAAAAGGTCAAAGCACATGTGTGATCATTCGCATCGTTCTCGTGTTAAGACCTTTTCTTCTTTTTTTAAAAAAAATATATCAAAAATGTTTTAAAGGTTTAGGCACGTGTGTGATCGCTCGCATCCTCCTCGTGTTAAGGCCTTTTCTTCTTTTATAAATAAATAATCCAAAAATATTTTAAAAGGTCAAAGCACGTGTGTGATCATTCGCATCGTGCTCGTGCTAAGACCTTTTCTTCTTTTATAAAAAAAATATATCAAAAATGTTTTAAAGGTTTAGGCACGTGTGTGATCGCTCACATCATCCTCGTGCCAAGGCCTTTTCTTCTTTTATAAATAAATAATCCAAAAACATTTTAAAAGGTCAAAACACGTGTGTGATCCAAGGTTGTCAAACTCAAGAGTTTAGTAAACTTGTGAGAGTCTAGTCAACTCGACTCGTAAACTCGTAAGAGTTTACTTTGTATGAAAAAAAATATAAATAACATCCTACTTCAAATAAGATAACAATTATATAAATTGAAATACATAAGTTCATAGAAATATTGTTCATAAAAATATAATGTAAAACATAAATTGAAATGTCAAAGTCTCTATGCCTAATCCTCTAATCCTCTAATAATGGCATCATCATCTCCATCATCTCCATTATCATCCTCATCTAACTCTTCCTCTGATGAATGTTGTGCATCCTCATTGTTCACAAATGTTATGTTATCAAGATCAAGAGCATCTAGAACAGGATCTGTTGTTGCTCCATCTAAGAGAACATTTTCACTATCATTTTCACCTTCAACTTGATCAATCTCAACAACATCATATGTCTCTTCAGCTATCCATTCATCATCTGATTCTATGTCATCAAATGGAAGAGCTATAGTTTTTCGAATTTTACTACTTTTCAGCTTGGAGTTATACATCACATAAACTAAATCATTCATCTTTTTTTGATGCAAACGATTCCTTCTCTTTGTATGAACCTAAAATGAAATATAATATTTTTAGTGAAGATATAAACATAATAAAGGAATTTATAAATTAAAAATAATTTAAATTACCATTTCAAATGAACTCCAGTTACGCTCACATCCAGAAGAACTACAAGTCAAGCTTAGAATTCGAATAGCAAATCGCTTCAACTCCGGAGTTCCATCACCAAACATGTCCCACCATTCCCCAGGATTTAACTCTTTCCTACACTCTTTTGCATCTTCCATTCCAAACAATCCTCTAGCATTATGAAATTCAACAATTTGTAAATTAATTTTTCTTCTTTCTGCCATGTATGGTATCAATCTTCTCATGCAAAGATACAGTCCTATGAAGGGTTTAGAAAATAGGCAGCTGCATGCAAAGGCCTATGAAGTTGATTATCCCATCGAGCATCAATTATTCTCCAAACCTCTTCATAACTACATCAATCATGCTATATCAGAAATAATCTTACACATAAGTAATTAAACATTGAATGAGTAAAAGTTTGAAAATTTACCTCTTTTTGATGTTGTTAAAGTTAGACCTAATCTTCTCTTTTGAACAGTCCATCTCTTCATAAATGAAACCCATTGCGGGTTTTACATCTGAATCCACTAATCTTAAGACAACCATAAGAGGAGCAGCAGCTTTCAAGCATGTGGAGACATTCTTCCAAAATCGGCTATTTAATACTACATGTGCTACTTTTCTCCCCTCTTGTGAAGTTCCAAACTTGCTTGTCTTCCATTCCTCAGAACTGAACATGGTCAACAACGATGCCTTCAATTCATGAAGACAAGCAAGAGTTAAATAAGTTGTGGCAAATCTAGTCACACCCGGTCTTATAAGGTCTCTACCTTTAGTAAACTTTTTCAATAAGGAAATCAACATTGATCTCCCATAAATGTAAGTGGTAATTTTTCTTCCCTTCTTAATGGTCAATTCATGGACCTTCAAATTTTTTTCAAAATCTTCGAATATCAAATCAATGCAATGTGCTGCACATGGAGTCCAATACAATTTTTCCCTCTTTTGCATCAACAACTCTCTGGCTGCCTTGAAATTTGCAGCATTATCAATGACAACTTGAACAACATTTTCTTCTCCAACAAACTCGACAACATCATCCAACATTTTGAAAACTTTATCAGTTGTTTTTGAAATGTCTGAAGTGTCAAGTGAATAAAGAAAAATCGTCCCTCTAGGACTATTCACCAAGAAGTTGCAAATAGAACGTCTTTTTCTATCCGTCCAACCATCAGACATAATTGTACATCCAGTTTTCTTCCACTCCTCCTTATATTCCTCAAGATTTGCATCTGTTTTCTTTACAGCTTGTTTCAAGAGCTTCTCTCTAATATCATGATAAGATGGTGGTTTGTATCCAACTTCATACTTACCAATCATTTCACACATCTTTGCAAATGCTGGATTTCTAATTACATTAAAAGGAATGGCACTGGTGTAAAAGAATTCAGCAACTTGAGCATCAACTTCTTCTTTGTATCCTTTTTTCATCATTTGATTTATAGTTGCTTGAACTCCCCCCTTACTACTAGTAGCAACTTTTTCTTTTCCTTTAAAACCGAATACCATGTGTCCTCCTTCAAGACTCTCACTTTCTTCCTCGTCTTCACCGATATTTATCTTTCTTTTCTTTAGTGAAGCATTCTTAGCTTCTGCAACTATTTTTATCATCAAATTTTTTATTTCATCCGGAACAGAAGCACAAGGTTCCGAATCTTCTCTAGTTCCAGCAAGATGATGCTTAAATCTAAATATGCCTCCACTTACAATCTTTGAGCAATAGTTGCATTTCACTTTTCTTCCATTACCATTAACATCAAATCCATGTTTCCATCCAATATCAGATCGATTTCCTGGAGCAGTTTTACTTCTACTTCTAACTGATGAAGATACACTTGGATTAACTTCTCCGGAATTTAATGCGTTTCCCGACATAGTGAGAAAAGCTTTTTCACTACAAATATAACAAGTAAAATGTCCAAAAGTTTAAAAATATTATGGAAGCATAGTTTTTTTTAAAAGTCCATGGAGCAACACTTTATTTTTGAAAAAAATAAAAAGAATGATGCACTGTATTGTAAAGTGCCCGTAACATCAAATTCAAAATAAAAAAATAAAAAGAATAATGTACTGTAGTGTTGTAAAGAATGATGCACTATAGTGTTGTAATGATGCACTCTGTAGTGTTGTAAAGCGCCCGTAACATCAAATTCAACCAGGGAGCAACACTTTATTTTTGATCCCCACATAAAATTATTAAAAAACTATTTGTTGCAGTGCCCGTGACATCAGTTCAACTTAAAATAAATAAAATAATACATGCTGCAGTACCCGTGAACTCAAAGTACATTTGCTGCAGTGCCATAAAATTTTTTAAAATATATGTCGTTGGCTCGTGACATCAACTCATCTTAAAATCAATAAAAAATAATACATGTTGCAGTCTATGAGTGCCAGTGCTAGAAAAGGTCTTTAAAATATACTTAGTGCCCATGAACCAAAATTTCAGATTTTAGATATAGAGAGTTTGCACTTACAGAACCCAAAACGATGAGAAAGAAGGCGCGACGGAAGTGTGGTCGAACGTCGAGATCAACGGCGCGACGGAGGCTGAGTTCGAACGTCGAGATCGACGGCCGGCGGACTGCGAATCTGATGAACGAGGAAGCGAAGGGCGAGATCGAACGAGATAGAAAGCGAGAGTGCGAGAAAGAAGATGAACAGTGAAAATCAAGATGAACAGTGAGTGAATGTTTTAAAAAACCTAATCTGATGCATCCTTAAAACGTAGTCGTTTTCTGTTTTAAAATTTTTTTTCCAAACTCGTGAAATCGGAACCAAACTCGCGATTTTAGGCGAGTTTAGCGAGTCAACAACCGAGTTTACCGATCCTACTCTAAAAACGAGTTTGCTTACGAGTTAACTCGAAAGCATAGTCTGAACTTGTAAACTCGACCGAGTTAACGAGTTAACTCATGTTTTCGATAACCTTGGTGTGATCATTCGCATCATCCTCGTGCTAAGACCTTTTCTTCTTTTATAAAAAATATCCAAAAATGTTTTAGGGGTTTAAGCACGTGTGTGATCACTCGCATCGCCCTCGTGCTAAAACATTTTCTTCTTTTATAAAAAAAAATCAAAAATGTTTTAAAGGTTTAAACGCTTGTGTGATCGCTCGCATCGTCCTCGTGCTGAGATTTTTTCTTTTTCTCACATAAAAAATACCAGAAATAGAAAACATTCACATTTTCAAACAACAAACAACTTTTCAGCTAGAACTACGTAACCTTCATTTCTCAGTTTGATTGAGAATACTTAGGAGCAAGGTCAACTCTTGTCAGCACAAAAAACACAAAAAATATTTTGTTTTCTTTAGAGTTTTATTTTTTTAGGGGAAATTGAACATTTTGCAAACGACATCAAATTTGCGCATTTAATTAAAGGTACTGCCTTAGGGCAGGCGTTGTTGGTGCTAACACTTTCCCCACACGTAACCGACTTCCGAAACCAGAATTTGGTTTTGTAGACCTTACCTTATCTTTTATGGTTTTTTTTGCATAGTTTTCCAGAATAAACTATGGTGGCGACTCCAAAAAAACCTTTTTTTCAAAATCGTTTTCTTTTGGATCGTCGTTCCGTCGCGATTTCCAGTTGCGACAGGTTTTCATTTATGCTTTCATACCTTATCAGATTTTAGCTTTAAACCAAATGAAGCTATGAGTTTGTACTATGACAATACGTCGACTATGACAATTGCTCACAATGTTGTGCAACATAATAAAAGAAATCACATGAAGATTGATAGACATTTCATCAAAAATAAGTTTGAGCTGAAATAATTTCCTTTCCTTTTGTAAGATTATAATTGCAGTTGGCTCATGTTCTCACCGAAGGAGTGTCAAACAAATTGTTTAATGAGTTTGTATTCAAGTTGAGAATGAGTGATATTTATGCATCAACTTGAGTGGGGTTGTTAAGATATGTCAAATATTCTATTAGTAAATATTAGGTAATCAAACATTGTGTTTACTATAATTTAGACATTGTTATAATTTGTACATATTTGTGTAGTTGTCATTCCTTTAATAGATGAGGAATTGCATGTATATGTGTTACCGTACTCTTTTAAATAATACATCTGAATTATTCTTTAAACTTTTTTATATGTCGTGCATTACCGGTGTTATACGGTGACTCAACGAGCTTCTTCCATTCTTTGATGCGCTTCTTCAGATATGTTTGCGTCAACATCTTCTTCACTCGTCACCACCTCCTATGCCTCCGCCATATATTTTAGCCGTGATTTTCTTAGTTATCTTCATTTGGAACAAAGTATTGAAGAAAATTTGCGGAGATCGTAAACCAACATGGGAAATTTCGGTCTTGGTTACCTTTAATATAGGAAAAAAAATTAAGAAAATGTTATTTTGTATTAGTTTTGTAATCTTCTTGCAGTGGTCATACATTTCTAACTTTAATACAATTTTTTTTTATATCTTTCTTATTTTAGTTTTTTTTATATGTTGCATAGGTTTTTTTTATGCTTTCATACCTTATCAAATTTGGGCTTTAAACCAAATGAAGTTATGAGTTTGTACTGTAATAATATGTCGATTATAATAATTGTTGACAATCGTATGTAACATGATAGAACAAAACATGTAGAGATTGGTAGACATTTAATGAAATTGAAGCTTGAAGCGGGTGCAATTGCTTTGTTGGTTTTGAACCTTTTTATATTGAATACTAATCTGACTTTTCAAATTGTATTGTAATTGCGTAGTGTATAATACATATTTAAAATTTCCTATTACGTAATTTGGAAGTCAAAATTGTGATTAGACATCAGTGATTCGAAGTGTTAATGTTAATTATATTTTACGAAAATGGATTCCAGATTTTGCAACGAAATATTATATGAAGTTTGGAGTGAAATATTTGTTGTCTAATATGGATAAAGAAAAAAGGTTTTTTTTTGCACCACTTGCATTAACAATCCACTTTTAAAAGTATTTTGATCATTAAGAAAATTATTTTTTATATTTATAAAAATAAAGAGATTGAAAGATAAAATAATAGATATAAAGTGTGTGAAAAAATTTATTGAGTGTCAAAATACTAAACGTGGATAAAATGCCTGATTGTGTGAATTTTGAGTGAATGAAATGTGAATTTTGAGACAATGAGAGACAAATTTGTTAAAAGGAAATGATTGAAGCTTTTATAAATGAAGATAAGTTAATAAGTAAAAAAAAATTAAAAGTATATTATGAATTACAAAATTTCAAATAAGATAATATAAGATATCATTATAAATTTTGACATCCCAGCTATGCTCTCTCACCCAAAAACCAATTAATCATTTGTTATTACACGAAAATTTATTAAAAAGAAAAAACTAAAATAAAAGAATGTAAAATATGGAGACAACACCAAACTCATGATAAAATTTATATGATAAAAAACTATATATATTGTGAAAGAACATATAAATTAATACATCAAAGTAAAATATTACACCATCTCTATTGTTCAATAAAAGTTAAATTAACTAATTTATTAGTACAATGACTTCCTTCACAAAAAACATGAGAAACTTTGAATTGTCGAATAAAAATATAAATACCAATGTTATTTCTCTCTAAGACTTTAAGGAATCACTCATTGATTCCTAAAATCATGACAGACTAAAAAAGAATCACTTTCAAGTCAAAACCTGTAAAACTCTTCTCTCCAACCATGTTATAAAGCATAAATGACTTTCATAAATTCAACATAAATAAAAGTTTGTACCCTTAAAATTATTGTAAAACAACTCATATTCACTCTGACTTCTTCCAAAAATATTAGCACATAAAGTCAAATCAGAACAACTCTTAGTTATACCATCAATATTCACTTTAAGCTAATTAGCAAATAAAACTTGTCATAGCACAAAAAAATTAGAGACAATTTTACTCATATTTTTTATATTTATTCATAGTGATACACATTAACTCCTTAATTTGAAAAATAGAAAAAAATACAATTGGATACTGAAATTTATTATGATTTCTTATCCTCCAAATAATTAAAATAATGATCGACAAAAAATTGTAAATATTGAAAATCTTATTTCAATCATTCCTACATACGTGTAACACAATATAATAATAAAAGAAATAAAAATTCAATATTATTATTACATAGAAAACATATAAAACATAAATTCATTTATTTTTTTAATCTCTATATCAATAGCTAAATGATTATACAACCACTTTTAAAGAATCAAAATTTTAATGAGTAGCACCGTATCCAACCAAATGAATTTCATCCAATTTAAATTACAAAATTCAAAATGTAAACCATTTATGAAAACAAAATGTATTTTAGGTTGTATAATGAAGAAAGCAGATTAGTTTTAAAACCCTACTTATTGCAAGATCCATAGTAATTTAATTTCCTTCATTCTACATACTTGGGCCCCAATTTAGTTGATATGTTTTAAGTTAATACCTATTTAGTTTTTTGTTTTAATTGAATTTTAATTTTAGTTTTTTTTTAACTGAATCTTAGTGTTTAAAAAGTTAACTCAATTATTTAAAAAAAAAATTACAGTCGGCATTAAAATCGGTTAAAGTTAGTGAGACGTGTCAAAATATTTTATTGCTGTTGTTGTTCTACAAATATCTCTCTAGAAAGTTCTGAAAAGCAACTTCTGATACTATTTGAAAAATTACTTTCAGAAACTATTTTCTAAAATTGTTCCAGAATTTGAGGAATTGTTCCTCAATTATCCTAACGATTAGGTTTAATTTAATATTTTAGAAAAGAGAGAAAGTAATAATCTGATAGATTAGTATAACCTGCATATTGGTAAGATATAATGGGCTATTCAGCCACGGGAGAAGAAGAAAACTAGAGAAGGTGGAGCTGGGAAATAAGAAAGAACGGTGAAAGCAAAAAAAATAGCAGGACTAAACGGTAACTTTACATAGAAGGTAAAAGGGAGTGAAATTAGAAATACGGTGTTCAGTAAAAGCCCAAAATACAGCTTTATTTAGTTTATAAAATATAAGTGAATTTCTCTTTGCAACACCTTTTCTAATTATTCCCACCCCATTCATTTTTTCTTGAAAGAACACTCAGAAAGATGCAAGCAATGTAAAAATAAATGAAATATCAAATTTATAGTGGGAGAAATCGAGAAGTTTATATTCTTGCAAAACACTTCGAAAAATAGATAGAGAATAAGTTCAATTCAACACGACTCATGTTCACAATATTTTCCAAATAAAGAAAGAGACGGCACTAATAAAAGTTAAGTTTATCATTTTGTGAAAATAATTTCTAGACATATGATAAATTTTAGTTTCACAATTTAATTTCATGAAATATGTAAATTTTTTATATTTTAAAATTTGAGGTTCAAAGTATTATACTAATCATTATGTTAATAAAGACATTATTTAGACTTTAAAAAAACATCTAGATATAAAAAATGGCATTTATATGCGATATAAAACTTTTATTTTATATTAAAAAGTAAAAAAAAATCAATGTATGGAAATAATTAATCGTTTAATTTATTATAGATGAATATTTATGACCTCTATGCACAATTAAAAAAGTTATGAGTACTAATTTCAATATTGAAAACTATAATTTATTACACTTATTTGATAATTTTGTTAAAATATTTTAATAGAGCAACAAACTGTGACCAATAAGTATAAACTGAAGGGTGTAGATCAGACGCAGCCCAAAAACATAACTGCATAAAATCCAAACAATCAGCCATAAATGAAGAATTTAATTAGCATTAACTACAAGCCTTTTATTTCTTACGTAGTATATAGCTATTAATTTTTAAATAATTATTTTAGATGTACACAGAATTATTTTTAGTTAATTAATTAATAATATCAAAGTTTATACTTACAATTTCTGAAAATTAAAGTCATATATTATCTATTATATATTATAGTATATTAAAAAAAATTACTTATTATGTATTTTTTGACAAATGTATCAAAAAGTAAATTTTTTAATTATTTAACATTGTTAATTTATTTATATTTATATTTAACTTAATATTACATATATATATATAATAGAAAAATTATTTTAGACATTTTACTATTTCATTCATTTATTTTATTTTTAAATTGATTTATCTTAAAAATAAAAATATACTTTTATACTTTTTTTACTATAAATTTTGTCTTTTTATAATATATAATTTTTTAGTCATTTATAATAACTATTATCTATATAATATAAGAAAAAAATACTAAGAAATTTACTTTATTATTTATATTTATTTAATCATTTAATAATTATTAATTTTTTTATTTATATTTAATTTGGTGCTATGCAGAAAAAATATTTTAGTTATTTTACTATGTTATCTAATTATTTTACTTTTAAATTGATTTTGTGACACCCTAATAATATACGTCATGCATGTCATAATAAGACGTCAATCATTATAATAAAGAAAGCAGTCAGAATATGGAATGACAATTAAGGTTCTAAGGAATTAAGATTAAGGATTACAGGGTATCCAGATTCAGGAAAAATTAAAAACTTGGAATGCTAAAGTATTGCAAAACAGATAAGCTGGAACTGTTCAGATAACATCAAGACCATAAAATTTCCTAGAGGGAGTAAGGAGCTACATCTTCATTCTCCTCCAGGGCGTTCTCCAAAGAAACTTCATTCCCTTCTGCTCACATCCAAGTGGATGATCATTGCAATAGGAAAGCACACACAACATGGCACAACACAACAAACAAACAATGCAAGGGTGAGCTAATTATATAAAAGCATACAATGTATGAAGCATAGAATGGTCAAGAGTTAACTTTAATCAAAACAGATTAAGACATACATCTTAACATGTTGAATACTAGACTTGACTCGTCCGAACTTTAGAATGAGAGTCGAGCTATGGCGGATCATGCACCCGTGGTGGCTTATGAAACTTGGGTTCCCCGCCCTACCACACTCACGAGGTTATCCGTTCCGCGCCTTGGAGCATACTGGAAGCCTCTGAGACTAAGACCTCCTGCTACTCCTCATCACCACATGGTTCAGTCCTCTCTACATGAGAAGAAAGACCATTGGAGCGTCAGGAAAACCCCCAAGACTGAGCTCCTACTTTCTTTCTAAAACACTAAGAATCTCACCGAGAGATTCTACACAGATGAAATTTAGTTTGCCACTTGGATCGTACTTTCATCACTTGATAATCATATACTTTTTGCCACAATCAACATATACGCAAACTCAACAATATACATTACTTACCACTCACAAATTATAAAAATAACTACTCCCTAATTTAATCTAAGTTAATCAATACCACAATCTTTTGTAACTTATTTCCAATGCCTAAACCCTGTACAAATATAAAACCATGTTTCCTTCAGCTATATTATAATAGTTATATTAAACTATACTTCTATTATAAATTTTCTATTAAACCATTGCACAAACATTTTTAATCTATATTAAACCAACATTCATATTATACTATTATAATATTATATTATACAAACCTATTATTATATACAAGACTATATTATATTAATAAAATATAATAACATACGTACTATTATATAATATTAATATAATTTATATATGTTACGGAACTATATTATATTAATATAATTCATTAACCTATATAATAATATTATGTTACAGTATATATAATATGTTACGTGTATATATATATATATATATATATATATATATATATATATATATTTATATATCTATATATTTATATATCTTAAGTGTTACAAAATAAGAAAAAAGAAAGAATGTATTTTTTATTCCATTGATAAAGAAAGAGTACAATTGATATATATATAATTGTTCAGAGCAATATAAAAAAGGAATATAAGTATAAAAATATATGAACATAAATGCATAGATATGAATAGAGAATAAAATACGAATAGAGAATAAAATGATTCCAATATCCCCCTCAAGCTGCAACATATATATCCATAATGCTCAGCTTGAACAACAAAGATTGAAATTGAGAAGAGGAATGCCAACGGCACAACCACCAGGCACCAAGGATAAGAAGATCCAAGGATAAAAAGATCCAAGGATAAGAAGATCCAAGGACAAGAAGATCCAAGGACAAGAAGATCCAAGGACAAGAAGTTAAAAAAAAGAGAAAAAAAAAAGATCCAATAAAAAATTCAAGAAAAAAGAAGAGATTTTTAGGGATGGAAGTCAAGAAAAGGAATTCAAAAAGAAAATTATTCAAGAGGAAAAGATTCAAGAAGATGAAGAACAAGAAAAATTCAAAAAAAAATTTAAAAGAATTTATCAGGAGCAGTTCAAGAAGATGATTAAAGATTTAAGAAAAAGAATTGAAAAAGATGCTTCATAAAAGAATTGAAGGTTTGGTGCATCAGTGACACAAGTGGCGGAGATGATGGCCGGAGATGGTGGCCGGAGATGACGGCCGGAGACGGTGGCCGGAGATGACGGTCGGAGACGGTGGCCGGAGATGACGGCCGGAGACGGTGGCCGGAGATGACGGCCGGAGACGGTCGCCGGTGGCGAGCGGCGGCGGACAGCAACACCGGATAGATGCGAGACAGAAACTAGAGATTGTCCATTGAAGCATAAAGGCACAGATTGAAAAAGAAATTTTTAGGGGGCCGTCGGCGACCATGGCGGCCGACCGCCGGCAGACAACAAAGACAGTGGAAGCGGATCAGACAAGCCCTGATGCCATGTTACAAAATAAGAAAAAAGAAAGAATGTATTTCTTATTCCATTGATAAAGAAATAGTACAACTGATATATATAATTGTTCAGAGCAATATAAAAAAGGAATATAAATATAAAAATATATGAACATAAATGCATAGATATGAATAGAGAATAAAATATGAATAGAGAATAAAATAATTCCAATATTAAGTATATATAATATTATGTTACGTATATATAATATACATATATATTAATATAATATATTAATGTTACAGTACGTAAAAGGTCATATATATATATATATATATAATCTATACATTAATAATATAATATATTATGATACGTATTACCTCAAAATAACTTACAATATTTCCTTAATTATGAAATTGCTTGCTAAATTATTCATTATCACATAATGTTTGCTCCCAATCTCACCTCACTACCTAATTGGTCAACGGAGAGGGTTCAGATGTCTGACGCATCAGACTCACCTTCACGCCAACACATATGACTAGTCACAACGTACTGGACCAAGCCAGGGCTGCTCTATGATCAGGGATGTGCCAACTCAGGTTTTTAAGTTCCCTCTATCTTACCAACAAAGAAAGACTCTCAACCAGTTTTAATTAATTTATTTATGTTACCTAAACTAGTCTGTTATAATCTAAACCTCAAATGCCAATTTTTTTTTTAATATTTTATTTCCTTTCACAGTAATCTAAAACAGTACCTGTGCATCCAATTGGTACCCAACAAAGCTAATTAAATCTACTTAAGACCTTTTCTAAAACATCATCAATCACAGTCAATAACTCATTCAGAAATAATTCATAATCATCAAAACAGGACACATAAAATCAATCTTAGACAAATCATTTAAGCAGCATAGTACACACCAAAACCAATTACTTAAAACGGTAACATTACAGTCTCAATAGTACATCACATTTTTAATTCAACATGCATAAAACACTAAAGCAGGTTCAATTCAAAGCACCAAATTCAGACTTCAGCATGCATATATTTTATAAAATAATTTCAAACAAAATAATTAACTCCCCTTAGCTGGTGGGTTGCTCAACACAGTTCACAGATACTCTAACAGTACCCCTTACACCGTGCGAAACTGGACAGAACCTATAAATCACCAAATTGGTGATGGAGACAATTTCTTAGGGCTATTACCAAGTAACGAATGGAAAGGAACAGACGTATAGCACATGAAATCCATAGGACAGCAAGCCCTAGGTTCAAGAATGGTTGAAGAAAAGGGGAAAGTGTACTCACCAGTCGAAATTGAAGAACGTTTGGTGCAAATTAAAGCCCTCTGCGCCAGGAACAATTTGGAAGCACCAAATCACAGTTTGAACGGTTCAAAATGTTGGAATTGTAGAGAGAAGGCAGAGAAAATTTGGTTAGGACACAAGAGCCTTTTTAGAGAGAGAAGGGAAAATGAGTAAAATGAAAATCTAATTTGAAAAAGTAACCCATCCTAAGGCCAAGTGCTCTAATTTTGATGGGCATGATGCCTCCTACTAAGGCCCAATAGCCTTATAAATTATAAGGCCCTTACATATTTGTCCTGAAAATAAAAATATATTTCTATATTATTTTTTATTCTTAATTTTATAAACATTATATATATATATATATATATATATATATATATTTATTGTAATCACCTAGAAAATAGAATATTAGAGTTGATAGTTGTTTTAGATTAATGAGACCAAATTATTTTAATGTTAAAAACTATAATAATATAAATATAATTTTATAAACACGTCTCATTATCTAAAACAATTAATATTTCTCTAAAACTTCTTTTCTAGATTTCCTCTCCTTTCTTTTCTTGGACGATCAGAATGTGCTTAGACGATCAAAATAATGAGGTTTACCTCCTCAGCCGATCAGATTTCTCTACAGGGACTGTTGACTGCCCCCACAGATCACCACGAGGCTTTCCAGTGTGCTTCGTCCTCACTCACACTTTCTGGAAAGACTTCCCAGAAGGTCACCCATCCCAGAATTTCTCCAGGCTAAGCACGCTTAACCATGGAGTTCTTATGGGTTAGGCTACCGAAAAGTAAATGCATTTTGGTGATATGAGTAGCCAAATCAATTCCTTTAAGTTATCCTTCAACTGTATAGTCTCATACCTATACAGTCTCCAGATCCCTCTCATTCCGGTGTATGTTCGATTCGTCCATGTGCCCCTTCCACTCGAAGCCTGCCAAGAGCCGCTCCTTGTCTGTGCCCCCTGCACCATGCCTCTTGCACCGGCGATCACTCCCCGCCCTCGTCAGTGCCCGGGTGTCACAGAGTACCCCTAAAGTTATCTAAATTGAGGAATGAGATTTTGATTTAGTATAGTTGTTCGAGCTTTGCACTAAGTTGGGGAAGCTAATTTTTTATTTTATTTTTATGTTAGGAGTGTGAGCTTATGTTGAATAGATTATATTGTTGATTTTGGTTGGTTTTGTTATCAAAATAAATCGATCGATGAGTGAATGTTGCATTTTGACGAATACTAATGTTGTGATTTGTGAATTGGTATGTGATTGAACTCTAATATTTCTAATTTGGAAGTTTGTTTTGTTACAAAATTGAGGTAGGATTGAAGGTAGTGAGAATTAACTGTTGTAACTTTATTTTTAGTCTAAATTGGGGTTTTGGCAGGTAAATTTTTAGAAAAACAATTTTGGAATGATAACTGATATTTGGGATCTATTTTTAAGTCATTTTAAACTTGTCTAGAACCTTAGTTAATAAAAGGCTTAAATGCTTACTTGGTCCCTATGTTAAGAGGAAGTTTTCAGTTTAGTACCCGCTTTTAAAAGTGTATACATTGGGTCCCTATGTTTTGCAATTTGTGTCAATTTAGTCTTATCCCCTTAACGGTGTTAAAATAATTAACGGTGAAGTGAGTGTACAGCTGAAGTATGCAACAAAAGGTGACGTGTCGTTTAGTTGGCAATTGATGTGGCAGGCAGAGGTTTGGAAAAATAAAATAGGCTAGGAATTTTAAATTGGAGAAATAAAATTGGGAATAGTTAGGTCATCTTCAAATTGGGGATTTCATTTGTCTCCTTACAATAGTAGTCAATAGCTATGACAACCAACACTTGTACCCTTCAGATTCTTTCCCTCATTGCCATCTGCATACCTTGTGCCATATCCTTCCAGTTGGATTTTCCAGCAGTTTTCAACTTTGGTGATTCAAATTCTGATATTGGTGCTCTTATTGTCGCTGGTTTTAAGAGCCTTTACCCTCCAAATGGACAAACTAACTTCCAAATACCATCGGGAAGATACTCTGATGGTCGTCTCATCATCGATTTCCTTAGTAATAAATCTCCATAACCTTATTTTTTGCGATGCCCTCATCATCTGTTTTCTTCCTTCACGTCATGATCCCAAGTAGAAGTTTAGGTCTCCCTCTGTCCTATAAACAACTCTTTCACTTATTGTTCCATGTGTTGTTGGTTTTTTATTGCAGTGGATGCTATGGACTTGCCATTCCTAAATGCCTGCCTGGATTCTTTAGGTTTGCCAAATTTTAGGAAAGGATGCAACTTTGCTACAGCAGCTGCAACTATCCTCCCACTTCATCTTCCCTCTGCCCCTTTTCCTTTGGGGTTCAGGTGTCTCAGTTCCTCCGATTCAAAGCTAGGGCCCTTGAATTGATTGCCAAAGGTATCTGCCAAAGCACAAGATTAGCATACTCCAACCTCCTCAGTAACCAATTCAACACTCGACAAATGAAATCCCCAATTTGAAGATCACCTAACTTTTCCCCAATTTTATTTCTCCAATTTAAAATCCCCAGCCTGTTTTATTTTCCCAAACCTTTGCCTGTCACATCAATTGCCAACTAAACGACACGCCACCTATTGTTGCACACTTCAGTTGTAAACTCACTTTACCGTTATTATTTTAACACTGTTAAGGGAATAAGACTAAATTGACACAAATTGCAAAACATAGAGACCCAATGTATACACTTTTAAAAGCGGGTACTAAACTGAAATTTCCTCTTAACATGGGGACCAAGTACACATTTAAACAATAAAATTTGATATTGATTTGGGGAGTGGTGAATAAGTAGAATTGTAAGTTTATTTTTATGTTGTTTTGGTCTGTTTTAAAGGTTTTAGCAAGTGAGAGTTTAAACTGGAATGTATATGATAAAAATGAAGGTTTGTGGTCTATTTTTTAGTTAATTACAAATACTTTATACAAGGGATGACAACGGGTCGGGTCAGGGACAAATAGTGTCTACCCACAACCCAATCCGTCGGATAAAACTGTACTCGCTACCCGACCTTCTACTCATGCAAGTACCAATTAGAAAATACCTGTGGATATTTTAAAACCTACGGATACCCGCAAAACAAAATATTTTACATATTTTTAAAATAAAATTTAAATAAAATTACAAAATATATATATATATATATATAATATAAATTAAATTAAAATAAATATAAATTAAAATTTAATTTTAATTAAATTTAACCTAATAAAATATAATTTTATTTTATTTTTAATTAAAATTAATTAAAAAAATATAAATTAAATTTTTTATTATTTTTTGTACATACCCACAGGTCAGATAATATACTATCCGTACTCGCCCTGTTTAAAAGTGGATATTAAAATACCAACTATCAGTTAATAAATATCTACGGATAGCAACTACCGCTGCAGATTTTACTCTTAGATACCACGGATTTTTTTTCTATCCTTGTTTTAGACTTTGTGTGCAAATTTCTGATTTACAATCAGCACAAAAGAGTCATGCATAAGCACGGAATTTCAAAACAATATAATTTAAAATTTCACACAACATTAAAACATAAAATCTAATTAAAAGTGTCTAAAACAGTTATCATATAACTATCTCTTCAAATACTTAAAAAATAATATTCAAAATTTTTTAATCAAAAATTTTAATAATTTTTTAAATACAATAAAAAACTTAAATTTTAAATTTTAACTTTAATCAAAGTTATTTAATATTATGCATCACTAATTAAAATATATTATTAATAAAATTACAAAAAATGATGATAAATAAAATAAATTATAAAAAATATTTTATAAATATCATAACAAATATAACTCAAATAATTCTTTTAAATTTAATAAATTAATATATAAAAGAAAATTATAATAACGGACTCGTGCGAACCCACGAGTTATCAAATAAAAAGCCAGTTAGTATATGTAGTTTTTATGCTATACAGAATTACTTCAATTACACATTGCTCTTTCTCTCTAAAGTAATCCTTTTTTATATATAACTGTGTAACCTCCTTTTATAATTGTTGCGTTTGGACATGACAGCCTCTCCTATAATACTAATGCTTCGTGCTTCAAAAGTTATAATCACACGTCAGAATCCATACTAACTCAAACCACAACAAAAAGTTTTGCTAATTTCACACCTTTCGATCGTGTTTAATGTTTTTTTTATTTTTACATATAACTAATATTATTTATACATCACAAGTATTTATTTAAAAAATATTGGCTTACACCAATGATACTGTATTTAATATAATTGAAAAGTAAAAATAATTTCTTAATTCATATTATTTAAGTTGAATGATTTTATTTGTTGTTTAATTTTATAAAAAAAATTAAGTAAATTTTTTATTTTTGTCACACCCCATTTAATACCCCTCCTTAGTGGAGTACACTTGTCAAGCGATCCCCTCCTTCTTGTTGAAGTAGGAGACCAACTCTGCCAATAATTAATTCCTTTCTCCGTGATCCGTGTGGCAGATGAAGCAGTGTGAAGTTTCAGAAAGTGGAAGTCAGGTGCCAAGCTAGGAGTGGGCCGAGCGTTCTAAGTGGAGGCAGTATTTAATGTGAGATTGAAACCTGACGCCACTCTTCCCATGCAAAACTTCATCTTCCTCAAAGCTTCAACTCTCTGAAAACTCAAATTCTCCTCCTTCTCTCTAAACTTCCCAACCTTCTCTCTAAAATTCTAACCAATCCACTGTTCCGATCATCATTCAGATCACGTCTGAAGACTCCTGGTGCTCGTCTCTTTCACTTTAACCGTTCGGATTCAGGTTACAATTAGTAAGTTCCAAAGACTTCCTTGTTATTCTAAGCTTTCTCACTTCCTGCATGCATGCACCATTAAAGCTTGAATGTACCTGTGAAACCGTCTCTCTGAACCTATTTTGTATTTAACTTTAGATTTTGGAACCTTAGAAGAAATAGTTGTCGCCAACCAAACTACCTTGAGGTCTTAGCTGGAATTAGAGGTAAGGGAAGCTTATGGAATTTAATTATAATTTCTTGGTCGAATGTATGCCTGATTTATTGTATGTTTGAAGTCTAAAGTAGGTTTTGTGATTTATTTGGTATGATTGAGATATGGTATGCTGTTGTATGAATTGTATGATATGTATGAGTTTAAATACTGCACTTGGTGTGAATGTATAAAACTTAGAGAAAATATGAATCTGAGATCGAAGGTCATTAGGACCATTCGGTCCTCCCTTTTCCTGTTCGGACTGTTCGATCTGATGTGTTTACTAAGTTCACTAGTTTTCCTTCAATTGTTTTATTGATAGTAATTAAAAACGCTGGTCATAAACCAAACATTCGGTATTACAAGTGTTCGGCCGTAGGCTGGCACTTAAACTACAAAACATGCAAATTTGATATTCTTTCTTTGGAAACCGTTCGTCACTTAATGACTGAATGGTCTAGTGAGCCTTTATTTACTGAAACGTTCGGTTTACTTGACTAAAGTCCTTTTACTCCCTTATAGAGTCTCTCCCCTCGTAGTCCGTTCAGTTTGAGAAGTGTTTGGTCATAGACCGCCTTCAATCATGTTAGTGTTGTTTTATGACATTCTTTACCAAACCGTCTGGATGACCATCACTTATAGTCAATCCTTTGGAGTACGGTCTTGTTCTTTGCCGAACCATCCAGCCAACCATTTAACATTCTTCTATAATTTAGTTTTCACCTTTGATTAAACCATCCTGTCAAACCCTCTCGATTTACTCAATCTCTTGTTCTACCTTGAATCATTAAGTGTTTCTTATCATCCTTCCAGTACGAAAGTAATGATGAACATATATGGAAATTGGTTGAGTAAGGGAATTCCAAGGGAGGAATGTCTCATGAAGTGGTGATGATTGGTAAAGTATGAACATGGTCAGACCCAGGCTGTCGTCCTGATCCTGATATTCCGTGACAACGCTTTCTCAGATAGAGGAAGGTTGCTCATGTGTGGGAATGGCAGGAGATCCGCGGTCATACGAATAGATGATCGTTTGAGGACTAACCTCGGGTGGCAGCTGATAAGTAAAGACAGCTACTACACCACACCGGGTGCTAAGGACGTCGGGCTACGTGGTTCATACCGTCGGACAGTGTCCTAGTAGTCGGTCATAAGTTAATAAATATAGTTACTCTTGAATAGAGATTGTATGTATGAAATATTGATTAATTTGAATTGCGTGTTTTCGGGTGTGATGGAAATGATTAATTAAATTTACATAAGCTTACCCTTATCTGTTTTGTCTTGCCTATGTTGCCGATTTGGTTATTCCCTTCATTGCAATGATCATCCTTGTTGGGTGTGAGCAGAGGGCATCTTGGAGGATACTTTGGAAGCTACTTTGGAGGAAGCCGTACAGACCGAGCAACCTATGGAAACTTTGCCTGAGAGTTGTTCAGGACTCTCCGATCCTTAGTGTAGTTTACTCCCGTTGTATAGTTAGTTAACCGTTCGGTTAATATTTTGTGAAACCGTTCGGTATAGTGAACTCTTTGATGATTGACTGTTCAATCTATCTTGCAACTGTATACCCAATTTTAACTGATAGTACAGTTTTAAAGTTTAAATGTTTTATTATTATTATTCATCCGCCTATGCTTATCTATCACGGTTCTCACTTATGATTCATGTTAACTCCTAAAATAAATTATAGCTTCTGTTATATATTTATTGGGATGTTACAATTTTTATTTGTATCAATTTAGTTTTTTATTTTAAAAACTTTAATGTAATTAAGTTATTTTTTGATTATATAAATAAAAATATATCATATATTAATTTGTAATTTTTTATTTTTTAAATAAAAAAATATTAATTTGTATAAAAACTTATGTGAAGATTTATATGAATTAAATTTTGATTTAATTTAAAAAAATTAATTTTAAAAAAATTAGAGTTAAATTAAGACAAAATTAAAATACAAAGATTAAATCGAGATAAAATAAAAATATAAAGACAAATATACATTGACATATGATCTGACATGTGACATTGTTAGAGCTGTCAAAACGGGTAACTTGGCCCGACTCGGTCCGATCCACCACGGGTTGGTCACTTAGTGAGCCAATCCAACCCGACTCATTTATTAGCGAGCTAGAAAAACTTGAACCCGGCCCGACCAACCACGGGTTGGTGGGTAAACGGGTTGGCTCACTAGCTCATTTAATTACGTTTTTTTAAAATAAAAAAAATACAAACATTCTGTAATTTAAATTTAAACAAATTTCACTCCCAAAAAACTATGTTAAAGACAATTCAAAATAGTAATAAAAAGTACAATATAATCCAAATTCAAAGATATAAAAAAAGAATCAATATTCAACAACATCAACAAAAAATTAATAGTTTAATTTATAACATAATTTCCCAAATTCAAAGATATCATAAGATAATGTATACTCAAATTGTTTAAATAAAATAAACAAACTCTGATACAAGCACGTCAGAACAGGAAAAAAAATCATTCCATGTCTTCAAATCTCCCACAACAAAAAACAAATTCGAAACCCCTATTTTTGTCATTATAGGGTTTTTGAAAACAAAAAGAAAGAGAAGTGAGAAAACAAAAATGTGGAGAGAAGAGAAGAAAAAATGACGGGTGTTTTATCTGCTCCTTGAATAATTTTAGTGAAGTGAGAATGAGAGTACCGTCAAATGAGAGCAAGTACTGTGAGAGTTATTTGTGAAAGCAGAGGTTACTTTTTTGGTATACACACTGAGTGAAGAGAGTATTTTTTATTTTTTAGGGTTTCATAAAAAAATAATAAATTAAAAATATAAAATTAGGTAAGTCAACCCGGCTCACCACGGGTTCAACCCGCATGAGCCGGGTCTAAATGAGCCGGATTGAAATCTGACCCGCATATAAGTGGGTTGTATCTTTCAAATCCAACCTGATCCGAATTCGTAACGGACCGGGTTGGCCCGCAGATTGTAACCCATTTTGACGGCTCTAGACATTGTTAATGTCAGGTTACGTTATCATTCCATGTAACAGAATGTGAGTTTGAAACTTAGAAAAAATTTATTTAAAAAAATAAATAAAAAAATATTTAAAAAATTCAAAAAATTACAAAGTGACACGTGGTATTACAATGGAACTAACGGCAAATACTTGTTTCAATTTTTCAAAATAAAAAATAAAAAACTAATTAAAAAAGTCATAAATGCTATATCAATTATTGAACCTAAAAAATTTAATTCGTTTTACTTAAAATAAAATTTGTAAAACGTATTTTTTTTTTATCATATTTACTTTTTTAAAAATTGACAACACATCATCTTAGGATAACTAAGAAATAAAAATTCCCCTCTTGAGGTCGTCGAATTGTAATTTACAATTAAAATTGAAGATTTTATTTACGAATGTATTATGTTATTCGTTTTTAATTTTTAAATTAAAAAACATATAACACAAAAGAATAAAAAAAAAGGGTTAAATATGTTTTTATTCCCTTAAGTATCACACAATTTTGGTTTTAGTCCCTACTCGAAACTTTGATAGTTTTTAGTTCTCATTGTTTTGTAACTCTTACTTTTCGTCTTTAAAATTGGACGGTGTTATCTTTTAGTACATGTGGCAAACAGCAAGGTTTCGTTCAATGTCAACTTCCCTCTTCACTATCTACCACATTGGCGGTTTAAGTTTTGAAATCAGATTAAGTATGTTAAGTGTGGATTTGATTAAAGCTCACTTCGTCATCTCTTATAAATGACATTTTAAGAGGGAAGTTGGGTTCTTCTTCGTGAATGCAGTTGGGGGAGGAGGAGACTGCGACTAAGGACTAGGAATAGTTAATAGAAGCATGGACTAGGAATGGGTATATACCGGATACAGACTCATTGTCCTCAAAGCCAAATCCTCTCACCCTTTCCCAGTGATTTCTAAAATCAATCCCTCCATTCTCTAGCAATAATAACAACTCATATTCACCCACTACCACAATTGTATTCACACTCACGATGGCCACCAATCCCCTTCATCAATATAGCATAGACAGTGAAACATACTCAAAACTAGAGGACCTATGACTTCCCATCTTTCAGTCATCAGGACTCTCACTCTCAACCTGTAATGAGCCAAATCCCAAAAAAAATAGGAATCAACCATATAACAGAAGCCATTTTTCCCAAACCTGATTCCTCTGACAAAAAACTTAATCCAAACTTACAAACTGTCCAAGATCATGAGGAGGCAAACAGTGGCAGAGGCATGGAGGGCTTGGTGTTCGGGTTGAGCAATCGTGGGCGTGAAGGTGTCAGTGGCGGCTGGCTTCATTAGTGACGGTGAGGGCGCGTCACAGGAATAGGGGTTTTTCCCTCTAACGCGGAAAGGGAGAAGAAGACCTTCACGTGACGACAGGCGGCGCTCCGATGGCACTCGTTGTCATTGGCAACGTTGTAGATTGAATAGAGGTGGTGACGCATGTGCTGTGAAGGCAAACCCCTCCCTGGGTTGTCGTTTTCGAGGAGAGAAGAGTGAGAGAAAACGGTGATGTCGCGACGGGCAGTAGTTCCGATGGCGTTTGGTGTCGCCGACAAGGCTGTGGACTGAGTAACATATGGTGGCGCGACGGTCGGTTTTAAGGGAGTGGTGGTCCGGCGAGAGACTTGTGTTTCTGTGCGGTAGCTCATGGAGGTTAGGCGGAGTGATTACGTGAGTGTTTGGCAGTGTGGTAACTATCGGCGCCGCTGATGATACTCAAGCCGCAACTCGCGGTGACTGGGATAGTGGTTGTTTGTTCAGGGGAAGACTCATGCTCAAGCTGGAGAGAAAACCAAAGGTGCTGCGTTGTTTGTTTATTCGAATGAGAGACTCCTCTCAAGTTTGGGTGAAAAAACCGTACTAATATTAAAAGTTTTGCTAATTTCACACATTTCAATCGTGTTTCATGTTTTTTTTACAGATAACTAATATTATTTACACATCACAAGTATTTATTTAAAAAATATTGGCTTACACCAATGATACTGTATTAATATCATTGAAAAGTGAAAATAGTTTCTTAATTCATATTATTTAAGTTGAATGATTTTATTTGTTGTTTAATTTCATAAAAAAATTAAATAATATTTTTATTTTTATTTGTATCAATTTAGCTTTTTATTTTAAAAATTTTAATGTAATTAATTTAACTTTGTTATTATATAAATAGATATATATCATATATTAATTTTGTAATTTTTTTATTTTTTAATAAAAAAATATTAATTTGTATAAAAATTTCTTAATGATTTATATAAATTAAATTTTATTTGAATTTAAAAAAAAAATTAAAAAAATTAGGATTAAACTAAGACAAAATTAAAATAAAAAATTAAATCGAAACAAAATAAAAATACAAAGATAAAGACAAGTATATTTATATGTGATCTAACAATAACATGTAACATTATTAGTGTCTCTGTCACGTTGTCATTCCATGTAGTAGAATGTGAGCTTGACACATAGAAAAATTTTTATTTAAAAAAATAAATAAAAATATTTAAAAATTTAAAAAAATTACAAACCAACACGTCCTGTAACAGTATTACAACGAAACTAACGGCAAATACTTGTTTTAATTTTTCAAAAAGAAAATAAAAAACTAATTAAAAAAAGTCATAAATGCTATCTCAATTATTAAACCTAAAAAATTTAATTCGTTTTACTTAAAATAAAATTTGTAAAACGTATTCTTTTTATCGTATTTACTTTTTAAAAAATTGACGACAGATCATCTCAGGATAACTAAGAAATAAAAATTCCCCTCTTAAGGTCGTCGAATTGTAATTTACAATTAAAATTGAAGATTTTATTTAGGGATGTATTATGTTATTCGTTTTTAATTTTTAAATTAAAAAACATATAACACAAAAGAATAAAAAAAATTAAATATGTTTTTAGTCCCTTAAAGTATCACACGATTTTGATTTTGGTCCCTACTCGAAACTTCGATGGTTTTTAGTCCTCATTATTTTGAAACTCTCACTTTTCGTCCTTAAAATTGGACGACGTTATCTTTTAGTACATGTGGCAAACGACGAAGTTTTGTTCAATGTCAGCTTCCCTCTTCACTGTCTGCCGCATAGGCTGTTTAAGTTTTGAAATCAGATTAAGTATGTTAAGTGTGGATTTGATTGAAGCTCACTTCGTCATTTCTTATAAATGACATTTTAAGAGGGAAGTTGTATTCTTCTTCGTGAAGCTGGGTTCTTCTTCGTGAATACAGTTGGGGAAATAGGAGACTACAACCAAGGACTAGGAATGGTTAATAGAAGCATGGACTAGGAATGCGTATATACTAGATACAAACTCATTGTCCTTAAAGCCAAATTCTCTCACCCTTTCCCAGTGATTTCTAAAATCAATCCCTCAATTCTCTGGCAATAATAACAACTCATTCACCCACTACCACAATTGTATTCACACTCACGATGGCCACCAACCCCCTTCATCATACACAGTGAAACATACTCAAAACCAGAGGACTTATGACTTCCCATCTTTTAGTTAGGCATCAGGACTCTCACTCTCAACCTGTAATGAGCCAAATCACAAAAAAATAGGAATCAACCATATAACAGAAGCCAATTTTCCCAAACCTGATTCCTCTCACAGAAAACTTAATCCAAACATGCAAACTGTCCAAGATCATGAGGAGGCAAACGGTGGCAGAGGCATGGAGGGCTTGGTGTTCGGGTTGAGCAGCCGTGGGCGTGAAGGTGTCAGTGGCGGCTGGATTCATCAGTGACGGTGAGGGCGCGTCACAGGAATAGGGGTTTTTCCATCTAACATGGAAAGGGAGAAAAGGACCTTGACGCGGCGACCAACGGCGCTCCGATGGCACTCGGTGTCGCCGGCGACATTGTAGATTGAATAGAGGTGGTGACGCATGTGCTGCGGAGGCAAACCCCTCCTTGGGTTGTCGTTTTCGAGGAGAGAAGAGTGAGAGAAAATGGTGGCGTTGCGGTCGATAGTAGTTCTGGTGGCGTTTGGTGTCGCCGGCAAGGCTGTGGACTGAGTAGTGTGTGGTGGCGCAACGGTCAGTTATAAGGGAGTGGTGGTCCGGTGAGAGAGTGGTGTTTTTGTGGCGTGGCTCATGGAGGTTAGGGCGGAGTGATTACGTGAGTGGCCGACGGTGTGGTGGCGATCGGCGCCGTTGGTGATACTCAAGCCGCAATTCGTGGATGCTAGGATGATGGTCATTTGTTCAGGGGAAGACTCATGCTCAGGCTGAAGAGAAAACCATAGGTGCTACGTTGTTGGTTTGTTCGAATGAGAGACTCCTCTCAGGTTTGGGTGAAAAAACCCTAATGTTTCAGTTCTTGTACTGAATTTTGTATTAATGGTGAAGAAGAACCCAACTTCACGAAGAAGAATCCAGCTTCCCTCTTAAAATGTCATTTATAAGAGATGACGAAGTGAGCTTCAACTAAATCCACACTTAACATACTTAATCTGATTTCAAAACTTAAACAGTTAACGTGACAAACAGTGAAGAGGGAATCTGACATTGAATGAAACCTCGTCGTTTGCCACATATACTAAAAGATAACGTCGTCCAATTTTAAGGACGAAAAGTAAGAGTTTCAAAACAATGAGAACTAAAAGCCATCGAAGTTTTGAACGGAGACTAAAATCAAAATCGTGTAATACTTAAGAGACTAAAAACATATTTAACCCTAAAAAAAATCTCTCCTCACTTAATACTTTAAGTTAAAAAATATTAGTTAAATTTTTAGTCAACTTCAGCCGTATTCTTACATCAGTCTAGCCTCGAAATTGAATCTTCATAGCACCAAAACTACATTATAAAAATTTGAATTGAATGTGTTCAAAGTAATATATTTTTAAATACAATTTAAATTTGAAATTACTTTAGCACAAACCATCATATTTTATAATAGTTAAAAATTTTAAGCATTAATTTATTTTCTATATTTAAGTTTATTGTTAATTTAACACTAACTTATCTTATAAATTTTCAGCTTTAAAATTTTAATCATCTTTTATCATAAAGATAAAGGAAGGTGAAGAAAAATAGTGTGAGGTAGAAGGAAATAAATAAAGGTAAAAAGAGAAGAAAAAAAAATAAAAGGTTTTAAATAAAAAATAACCAAGATTTTGAACACTTGTAAAAAAAAAAGTTGAAACCACTTTAGTTAAAGAAATCAAATTGATTATATTTAACAAATATTGAATTTACTTAAATAAAAAATAATATAAAAATCTGGTATTTCTAAATTTGGTCCTCCTTTTAAAACTGCTAACTGAGCATGGTTTTTTTTTTTTTTTGAAATAGAAATTAAAAAAGAACAATTTATAACTAAACCATGATTAAGTGCGCGAAAAGTCCCCCAAGTTTGTACCTTATTTTGGAAATCTAAACGAATATGATTTTGTTGACTAACTTTCTTGTGTCTCTCAAACTAACTCGATATCATATCATCCAACGAATCAAATGCTTGCCTATAACTTTAAAAATAAACTTAAACATTTTTCATCATACTTTGGGAACATAATTAAATTATTATCTCTTCTTAGAAAGTACAATAGATCATATAACAGTTCTTTTTTTTATAGATATAATTTCCATAAAAAGTAATCAGCTTTTTTAGGCATATGATTGGTAATTAATTTGAATATTATGATGAAAATAATAGATTACAAATATTTTAATAATTAAACTGTTTAATTTATCTTTAGAATTTAAAAAATGATAGATTTTTGTTTTATTTGTAAAAAAAAAATTAGACAATGTGTTTTTTACATTTAATATTCTCATATAATTTAGATTGGAGATTTGAGATAGTTTAAATATATTTTTTTGGTTCAATAATTTAGTTGGTCTCTCTTTCCAGTAAGTTTTTTTTAAATAGGTCATTAAATTATTTTTTGTTTTAATTGGGTCTCTAATTGTAAAAAAATTGTTGCAATTAAATCATTGTCGGTTATATTAACATAAGGACGTTAAAGGTAAATTGATGTGTCACAATGACGTGTTTTAATTAAAATACATGGCAAACTTGGGATGTGGTGATACTATCACACTCACCCGAGTTAATATGAGGCTGTTATATTATGATCATCTTCATCTCTAACTTCTCAATCAAAAACCAATCTCCATTGCATAAGTTTCGTTGTCAGTCACTGTTAACCATCATTGAAACCCTTCTCTAGATCAGATCGTCTCAAATCTTCTTCTTCATCGCGCATACATGCATAGAACCTCGAGCCCTAAATCGAGAAACCCATCTTCTTTACCATGACGAAATTGTCGTGTAACCTCCACCATTGTTCTCTTTCAACCTTACAACCATCGTGAGCACCACAAGGAAATCCCGACCACGCGAAACCCTATCTCCCACAAGCAAGGATGAATCTCCAACCTACAAAACAAAAACCAACCAATGTCCACCAAGCACTGTGAATCACAAACCCTAACCTAGAACTACGAAGGCTAAATCACAAAACCCCATGTCCATCGTTACACCTCAATTGCAAAACTTAAAATCACATAATAGCACTACCGCGAGACAACCCTCGATCTCCATGGCCTCCTTCCTCATACCTTCCTTGCCAATCACCGACCTACAAATCAAAACCAGAACCACCACAAATCCTTTCATTTCTTTCACAGCAGCCACTCAAACCCATTGTGACTCCTTTGTGCCTCACACTTGAAAAATCCAAAAAAATATATAGAAAAACCTTAATTAAAATAAAATTGGAAATGTTTTGGTGGCTATGTGCAGATTGGTTGGCCAGATCAAGTGCATCGCCAATGTTAATGGGTGGTGGCTGAAGGCACTTTGGTTGTTTGCAAAAAACATTCACAGTATAATTTTAATTAAAATTTAGTAATTTTTAATGTTAAAAATATCAAAATCCATGTACGATACACTAAGTCTAGCAAATATTTTAATTAAACCACGTCATTGTATCTTATCATCTTACGTCGTTCTATCTATTTAACGATAGAAATTCAATTGCATCAACTTTTATAATTGAAAACTCAATTGAAATAAAAATAAATGAAAAATCTATTTCAAAAAAGTCACCAGAAATAGAAACTAATAGTATAATTAAACTTTTTTTTCCTATTATCTAATGCAATTTTTAAGGACTAAACCGCAACTAAATTTCACATTCTAAAATAAGTAATTAATTTGATAATATAATAATTAACTCTAAAAATATCATTCATTTCTCTTTCTAACTAATAATATTTAAGATGTATTAATCCTAACAATATTAGTGAATGTATTTGAGATGGTAAAGGATGTTTATTATGTAATTTTTTTTATCATGATATGGAAAGTAATAAAGACATGTTAATTATTTATAGCGAACTCCGACCGAAATCATGGTATTATGAAAAAACATGTGCCTAATAGTTGATTTTGATATTAAAGAATGTAAGTGGAGTGTAGAAGGAAGAGAAGAACAGGTATTAATCAGCTTTCAATGGGTCCATGGGATGTCAGCATTGTAATGACAAAACCAACTTGGCGTGGATTTTCTTGAGCTGTTGTTAAAGGAAATATTTAATTAAGTGACACATTTGGTGGCATATCATATGCTCTGCTCCACTTCTTTAATTTAGAATCAATTCTTCTCCAATAAACGGTTTCTTTCAAATCAATCATTCATTATACCAAAGTAAATTTTGATGTGATGTATATTACACAGGTTCTGTGTTTTAATTGTCTGGTAGGTCTGGTTAAAAAAAAAATTCTAATATAATATAAATTAAATTAAATATAAATTAAAATTTATTTTAATTAAATTTAACCTAATAAAATATAATTTTATTTTATTTTTAATTAAATTTAATTAAAAAAATATATAAATTAAATTTTTTTATTATTTTTTGCGGGTAACGGGTACCCGCCGGTCGGGTAGTATATTACCCGCTATTGTAGCCGACCCATTTAGAAGCGGTATTAAAATACCCGCTACCCATTATTCACAGGTAATAAATATCTGCATGTAATAACTACCCATCGTGAATTTTACCTGCGGATTCTTTTGTCATCCCTAATTCGATAGATATATGTTCTTCTCTTTTTAAGGATAAAAACATTTTGATATACATGTCAATATAATAAAAAATTTAAAATTACATAAGTGTGTATTTTAGATATAAATATGTTTTCTTTATATAAAAAAATATCTCTCATTTTTTATTTTTTAAAATGTACATATTAGTCATAATAAATAAATTATTTTTATTTTCTTATTCACTTAATATCAAAACATCTTCGTAAATTTCGTTGAAAATCTTACATCGACTAAAAATAAACCAATTTACAATGTATATGAGTGCAAATATTATCTTAGAAATTAGTTTTGTACATTTAATTATACTTAAAATTCATTTTCTAACCTATACTTTGTTATTAAAACCAAAACTTTTACCTGATTTTTCTTTTAATTATATGTTAATTGGAGAGTTGGTTTATGTCTCATCAATATTAAAATTGAGAGATAATATAAAAAGTGAGATATATTGATAAATAAATTGATTTATATGTTTTTTAAAATGACTTAAAATTGCATAAAAAAGATTTAATTTTATATTAAGAAATATTTCTATGTTAAAGCTGTGACAGCAATATATCTCATTCAAGATAGATGAATTGGTTTAAAACTATATTTACCCTTGAAAGTTTCTAGTGTATTAAACTGTTTTCAATGAACTTTGTAACCTTTTAAAGAATTAAAAGAATATTAAGGAAGAACAATGAAAGAAATCACACACAGATTTATACTGGTTCAACTCTTTAAAAGTTTACATCCAGTCTTCTTCCAAGAATTTGAGTCAGAAGGAAATTCACTGAGACCAAGTGTCAAGATTACAGAGATACAAGATTCACCTATGTACTTTAAATCTCTAACCACAATAGAAAACAATATCCAAAGAGTGAGACTACACACACTCACACGAAGAACTTTTCCTATACAGCAAAGGTAACTACAATTCACAAAGAATTACAGAAAAATAAAACTATATACAACTCTAGTGTTGATATTACAAAGAAATCAGAATTCATACCCTTCTAAATCTTTTCTCCAACTCTTGAAAGCTTGCAACTTGAATTTCCTCAATTAATGTTTGGCTTCTCCAAGAATGCTCCAAGACTTCACAAAATATTTCTCTTAGAACATGTTAATCATCTAACCAAGTTAGAACATTTTAATCATCTAAACCATTAAGGTTACTTGGACTGAAGGGCTCCCCCTATCAAGATTATATGTGTGTAAGAGTCTATAAAATAGTGTCTTAGAGATGATAATGTGTTTTAAATAATAAAATTCGATTATTTTAATATTAAAAATTCAATGTACAAATAGAATTTATATTAAAGAGTTTCATTGTCTAAGAACACATTATCTTTCTAAAACTCTTTCTCTAAAATCTATCTAACCTCTCTCTAAGTTTTCTAAACTCTTGTTCATTTGTATGAAGATAAGAAACTACTTGAGTGAGCCTATACATATACTATCTTAGTATTGTTATTACTCTATACAGTTGTATTAATATTTTGTATGCTTTTTATTTTCTATTTATCTATAGTGTATTATCAAAGTTTATAATATTTTATTTAGTAGTTTATAGATGTTACGAGATAAATTTAAACTTGAATTATGTAATTAAAATTTGTATTAATATAAAATACATTCAAGTTTAAATAAATATAAAAAAACTCTACATACTACATTACATTAGTTTGAGTTATAAGAGATGTTGCATTAATTGTTTTTTCGAAAAGTTGCTTCTATTATATTTTAAATCTATAACTAAAAATAAAATAAATTAACTTTAACCAACATATTTTACAAGTGAAATAAATTTATAATATTATACTAAAATTGTAAGTACAAAAACTTATTAAAAATTATTTTAAAGTATATCCACTCCTAAATGTAAAAGTTAATTAAAAAGTAAACTAGTAATAACTACAAACCAATACTAAAGTAAATTTATTTGATATCTAATTATAACAACTATATAATAAAATATATAATTGAAAATATCTAACATTTATGTAATCTATAAAAATAACAAAATGAATAAAAAACACCAATAAATAAATTATAAGATTATTTGTAATTGGTGAGATAAGAATAATGCTAAGATTTCTTGAAGATAACAATTATGACGGGAGAGTAATGGGGAAAGATAAGTGAACGAAGAAATTGAATGAAAAAAGAGAAAGTCCAAGAATGGAGGAAGTGAAGGAAAAGAGAAAAAGAGAGAACAACATGATTGCGACAAAATGAAAGAATGGAAGAAGAAACAAACTAACAATGATGCAAAATGAAAATAAATAAAAGCGAGATTGTATCATTTTTGTAAACAGTCAATATCATTTCTTTGTGTTGTGTTTTAGTGCAGTTTTGATCCTCTCTTTGGGTAACATAGTACAACATTCTCCCTTTGCTAGTTTCCTCACAAGAAGAGTGACGACTTTTGAGTTTTCTATGGCTTCTCAACCCAAAATGGAACTTGGGTCCTTGTCTAGTTCTCGTGTCACCGTAATTTTTTTCTTTTGCGGTTGAATAATGGGAAGTAGTCATGGACCCCAGGTTCGGTTTTGTGGGGAAACTAGCGAGAGGAGAGTGTTGCACAATCCTACCGAAAGTCTGGATCAAAATTGCACTAAAACACAACGCCTTTGTTAGACGTCGGTTAGTGTCAGGTCCGACGTCTATAAGGAACATAAACGTCGGTTAGTGTCATTTTAAACCTCTAAACGACGGTTTTATACATAGGTGGACGTCTATATAAAGAAATTAGACGTCGGTGTGGGTTAAGTAGACGTCTATATGGACGTCGGTGGATATCGTTAACCGACGTTTATATTGACGTCGGTTAAGAGGATTTCCAATGTCCCATGGACGTCACCCTTATAGACGTAGACGTCTGTTGTGTAAATGACGTTAAAAGTCCAAATTAATCGATATTAAACAGCGTTTCTGCACTAGTGTGAGTTAATTAATATACAAGTCTCTAAACTTATTTATGATGTGTCCATAGACTTATTTAAAACATCAAAATGAAATATACATTTTTAAATAGGCTAAGTGCGTGATTGTTTTGGTAAGTGTTTAGAATTTTGATAAAGGTGTCATATAAATCATAAGGTATAGTTTTCGCAAATATCATATAAATTTTGATATGATTTTTAGTGTGAATTATTGGTTTCCAAGCACTCTAAATATGCCGTGACAAACTTAAACAAAAGGCTAACTAATTTGGCCCACTTCCATAAGAAATTAGCTTAATTAGATTTTTAGACTTTTTAATTGTTCTATGAAATTTATGGAGGATTTGATAAAATGGCTCAACACTTTTGACCATTAATTATAATATTATGCATAAAATAAAATAAATCAGGTTGTCTATTATTTTATACCGACAAATATTAAGATTTCTATTTTTCAATTTATTGTTCATTTACCTTATTACTCTTTTTTATGTTACATGATTTCTATTTTTATTTTTAAATCCTTCATGTTAATCAAATGTGTGTGTATTCATAGACTATATTTGGATTTAATATGAATGAAAAGGATAGTCATTTGAATTTTTGTGATCTACATTTTACACTCCATCATTTATTAATTTTATTTAAATAATTAAGGTTTCTCAAAAATTTATTCACATTATAAACATTGAACAACTCTTATTGCGTACAAGTTATTAAAGAGCCATGTGTTGATGGTCTTTCAACACAGGGAAGCACCTAACCAGAAATTCAATTTATCATTAGTATCACACATGAAAAATGTATATACTTATATAACACTCTTTTCTCAATACACTATCTCCCATGATAATTTATTTGGTTTACTAAATAACAACTGAATTCTTATTCTTTGTTCCATGTATTTCATTTGGAAAATAGTGAGACTTTGTACATAAATTTCAATTGAGAATAAAGAGTGTATTAAAAGGAGTTAACTAAAAAGTATATTATTAGCCTTCCTTTAACAATAAATATCTAATAATTTCATTAAATAAGTATATTATTAGCATTCCTTTAACGATAAATATCTAATAATTCCATTAAATATTTTATTAACTGTTGTGAATGGTAGTCTAACTAATTTGTGTTAGATGACAAAAGATAGGATATTTAAAAAAAATATTAAAAGTTTACTTAACATAATTTGTTTTCTAAAATTAATTAAGGGTTAAATATACTTTTAGTCCCTATACTATCAAGCGGTTTTGGTTTTAGTCTCTCTTTCAAAATAAGGTACATTTAGTCCTCCTCCTTAAGGAAACTTTGATTTTAGTCCTCCAAAATTAACACCGTTAAAAACCAACTGATGTGGCTAACGGTAGACTGACATTAGTTTTTTTTTTCTTACACTGATTGTTTCTCACCTTCTCTCTCTCCCTCTTATCTTCCTTCCATCTTCCATCCAAACTCCCCACCTTCTCTCAACCCAACCTCCCCACCCAGCATCCCTTTCAATCCCTCCTAGCACAGTCTCCCTCCTAAGATAGAGAACACCGATGCCATACCCTACACCGCGGTGGGGGAGGTTAAGCTAGAGGGAATAGTAGTAGGTGAGGCCGTAGCCGCCACAACTATTGAAGATGAGGTGGAAGGTGCCCAGTTCTTTGGAAACGGCGGCAGTCCATCCAAAGAAGATGTCGGTGATGACTAGGAGCCTACGGTTTTTGTTTTGTAGGAGGATGGTGCGTAGGAGGTTTGTGAAGGTGGGTTTGAGAGTGGTGGAGGCTTGGATGAGTGAAATGACGAGGTTCTAGGGACTAAAATCTAGTGTCAGTCTACCGTTAGCCACATCAGTTGGTTTTTAACGGTGTTAATTTTGGAGGACTAAAATCAAAGTTTCTTTGAGGAGGAGGACTAAAATGTTCCTTACTTTGAAAGAGAAACTAAAACCAAAACCGCTTGATAGTATTGGGACTAAAAACATATTTAACCCATTAATTAATTGAAATTATTTTTCTTAGGAAAGTGAAATTACCAATATTTGATAAATTGTTTATATTCATATATTTATTAAGATGGTCTCTCTCCAATCTATTTTTTGTTAATTACTTTTTATATGTATTTTTCTAAAGAAATTCACTTAAATTATTAATTGAACTCACTTTCATGTTTTTACTTACTAGAAAAGTAAACAGATGGATTCATAGCTATTATTATTAATTTGACTGGTCACATATAACATTCAGCATGAAAATAAAAAGAACCTAATAAGTGACGAAATGGAAAGTTTAACAAACTTAGTTCAGATGAAATTTCATATGATTTGATATCATTGTATAAAGTATATTTAAATACAACTTAACCTCATAAATTTGAATGATGCGTAGAAAGATAAGTCTTACAAATCTTATTAAAATAAGTGATTCATATATTTTTTATCAGCTAAAAATGTAGTTATAAGAGTGCATTTTATGTGCTCCAACCCATTTAACAAAAGAGTTACAAATACAACTCTAAATATCTACTCTGGTTGTACGAAAAGGATTTCATTCCAATCATATAAAAGATATTAATTATGTGTATCCTTCTTAAACTATCTTAACTAAAATGTCTTTATACTTTGTATAATACAATGGACCAAATCATGCATATGATCACCAAAAACATTAGAAATACAACCTCATAATACACCTTCAACATTTATTTTAATACCAAAAAGATATTTCACTTATAGATGACTTTTTTGTTGATAAATTATTCAATAATACATACTTCATTTACTGATAGATTTTTTTGTTGGTAAAATTTGTCGTTAAAAAAATGGTAATTTTTCGTTCATTTTTTTTCTCTCTCCACGAGCCATGCATTATTACTCTCTCTCTTTCCTTCCAGGACTAATTTTCTCTTCACTTTCCACAACCTCAAACCTTACTTTTTTTCTATTTTCAAAATCCTTTTCATCTTTTTTTCTCTCGTTTGAGGGTAGTCCCTATTTTCCCTCACTTCTCCTCAACTCAGACCACCGTAGTTACAAGCCTCTTTGACGTGCCTCCATCTCTATTGAACTAAGTTGTTGTCTTCATCACCATTGACGTCATCTTTCTTCACTCCATCTACTTCTTCTCTGACCCGCGCAAGGGAGGAGCAATGTCTATATTCTTCTTCTTTCATGCAAGGACTCATCCAAGCCAGGTCTATCGTCGTCGTGCCACGTGCTGCCACCACTATGCATCACTGCTAGAAAGTGATGGATTTGAAGCTAGGCAAATCTCCTTATTCTCATCTCTTTGTTTTCTCTCTTTTGATTTGTGTTTGTGGTAGAGTAATTTGCTAGGTTGGTTATAATTTTGTATAATTAATGAAATTAAATGAATTTGTATGACATTGTGGTAATGATAACTGGATGATAATAAAACTATGGAGCAAAGGAAAGCAAGATGATGAAATTTTGTACAGGTTATGAAATTGTATGAATCTATATAACATTTGTTTGTAATGTGTTCATTTTCTGGATTGGAAAAAATAAAATAAAGAAAAAGAAGATAGGAGGAAGAATATGAACCAGATCATGATATTTAATGACAGAACTTATTCACGGATTTTTTTCTTCGATAATTACCGATAATTTTTTTCTGTAATTATTAACAACCTTTTTTCATGAATTACTGACATTTTTTTCTAATTATCAATAGATTTTTCTTCTCAATAATTTCCAATGAATATAAAATTTTGTTGATGAATTTACCGATTACACTATTACCAACATACTCTCGTCTCAAACCATTATTTTTCTCCATTTCAAATATCACCCTCATATTATTATTCCATCTTTTCATTTATAAAATCGTTGCCCTTTTTAATTCTTTGAGTTGGTATATAACTTAGAATAAACCTCCATGCTACATTACGTAAGCACCTATCCTCCTAAAATCTAATTATTATCTCTTCCCATCTCCTATAATATTCATTATTTTGACAACAACTTAATTTTCATACCCATTTGATTTCTCGATATCTTTCCATTATCAAAATTAATAATATGTATTGTCAATAATTAATTAATTTCGAAAACATATTAAAAAATAAATTTTAAATTTATCTCAATTTCATAAAGTTAATTTTATAAGATGATATTAACACTCTCTTATATATTATACTTGAACCTACATTACATTAACTTACTGTTAACATAGCCTCTCAATCTTGCTCATAGAGTAAGTAATCTCATTCATGAGGTTAGAATTATTAGTGGGTGAACACTTTTTTTAGCTTTATGTTTTCTCCCATGTGATAATCAATTTTATAATAATTGTCGTGGCACTAACCATTGATTGCATGCACTCGATAATCTTAAAATGGTATTGGGACAATTCTCATCAAGTCATTTCAGTTGAAAGATTTCCTGGTGATGTAATCCGACATTAGTCTTTGTGCAAATGCCTCGATTGGAGAAGGTTATGAAAACACAGAAAACAAAAATGTGCCTGAATTTTTTTAATATGTTTTATGGTCATTTTCTGTCCTACTTGTAATATTATATTTTATTACCACTGTTTATAAAATAAACATCTTGTGAGCTGCTCTTACCAGTTCAACTAACTTTAATCATTCAGCTTGGATGAACACGAACCCCACATAAATTAAATATCATCCACCTCAATCTCATCGTATTAAATTAAAAATTAAAAGGGAAAAATCGAAGCACCTCAATTTTCTCCCGAACACGCAATCTTTTGCATCACCTAATAAAAAATTTCTCTTGCTTGACAATGGCGTCTATTCATTTATAATCCTGAAAGACAAACTAATTTAGTAATCAAAAGGTGAGAAAATTTTGTATTTTTGTATATATAACATTTTGTATTTTTGTATGTATTATGGTGAACATTGAGGAGGATAGCTTATCTTTCCATTTTTCTACAGACAGCCACCACTATCTACTTCCCATTCTCTCCTCTTTCCTTGCATATCTTTACATTCTACTCCTTCAATTTAATATATAATGTTTCAAAATTAAGAACTTTTTATAATATTTAGTATGATAGGAGTGGCTTAAATTGAAACCTTATAAGTTTGGTAGAACTCATGATGATTTAAGAAATTTTGGAAAAATAATTAATACAAGGAGAAACATAAAGGCATCTGAGTTGTTATTCAAACTAACTGTACAATTCCAATGATAGACGTATAGCGGTTGAGTTGTTTGGTTTCCATACGGAATTGTATCATGCATCCTGTCTCTGTTTGGTTTTGTCAAAGCCAGATGGATAACTTTTTGCTTGAACGTTTTGTTTACTTCTGTTCAAAAAGCATTTAGCACTTTTTGCCTTTTTTAGCTCATCAAAAAAAGGAAATTCTCAATTTTACAGCTATTCCAATATCATTAACAAAGAACGGTAAACATTACAGTTGTGAAGTGTCTTAATTAAGACATGAATTAATGGTCTCTATTAATACTCTAATGATTTTAAGTTAAGTTTGTGATAAATTTATTTGTTTGTTTAGGTTGAGAATTCCATAATTACTACACATACGATTGAATGAAACACTAACTTATAACAGTTAAAGCTTCTCGCATATTTAGAAGTAGTAAACTTTACTTAAAAATAGTTTTATCCTATTATGCTTATATCCCAGGATTCCTGAAATGCCAAAAAAGTCCCGCTCTGCACAAGTACATATCCATACTGATAAAACCCCATTTATAACCATTTAAGTTTAACATAGCAAAAATAGTTGGTAAATGAAACAAATTCATGTTGTTTTTAATGCAGCTTAAGAGAAAGAGCCATTCATTAGAGTCTCTTTCTAATGGTGAACTTCTGGCTATTCCCGTGCGTTACCACTGATTCGGATTCCACAAACACATATGTCATAGCCTCGTACACAGACAACTTGGGACTAAAGTAGTATTAGATACCCATTTATTCCCCTCGATTCTACCATGCATGTCGGAAGACATTTTCATTGTCAAAGTTGGTAGTAGGGTCAGAACAGTAGTTAGCAGAATACCCTGATCAGGAAACTCGCTAACCAGATGAGAAAAATAAGAGAGGATGCGCGAGCAAGTCAAAATCTTGAAAACGTAGCATAGATGTAGACGCTCGAAAAGAATTCCAATTAGCATAAAGACAGAGAAGCACGACCTTATATTATGTTGGTATGCATTTTTCACATGGCTTAAAAGGAACATCATTTCAAAGCTGCAGGGAAATTTTGGTTCCCAGGACAACCAAGCTATCAGCTCAATCACACCCATTTTTCTCATGATAGATCAATCAGCCAAAGCACAACAACTCCATGATAAGATTATAAAGTTGTTCATGGTAGGCAGTGCATGCTCCAAAAACCAGAAAACAAGTCTTTGGCTTTTGAAAGAATAGCGTTATTTTATGATCTCTTGAAAAAGAACCAAACAAACCATTATTATTTGAATAACCAAAAACTGAAATAGCAGCCATGACTGGGAGTGAAACTCATAAGATGAAGAATGATAATACTGAGAACTTGCATGATGTTCGTTCACATTTATGATTATTAATATATACATTATCTAGACAGATAAAAATACCCTATTTTACCTGGCTCCTATCTCCACTCCACCCACAGATTTTGTGACAATTGTGCCTAGCTGGTTCTACAACTCCATGAAGCTTCCCAACATGATTACCTCAAAATTCATACTGATCTACTACCCAAAAAGAAAAGACATAATTATTATTTTACAGCAACAGCTACCGGGAAGGCTTAAAATATCCCAGAGCAGCACAACTTACACAGAGCTAGCTAGCTAGCTAACATGACATAAGCACAATTCATATAATCTCAACTCAACGCCGCAAAGTGCAGACTCGTTATCATCGTACATCCCCAACCTTAGCCGAGAGGGCCGAACGAAGCTGCTCCTGCGTGTAAAACCTACTCCCCATCTTCACCGTCGCTTGTTGGATCATCAAATCGTTAACCACCGACACGCTGGCGTGGTGAACGTCCAAGTCCAACTCCATCAGCGCCGCCATCAACCTCGCCGCGGGGTGGTTCTTCTTGCTGCATTGGATCCTTATCATCGCGTCCCACCCAATAATCTTCACGTCGATGTCCAAGTCAATCAACGCCTGATTAGCGGACTTAATGTTACTATTACCCGCGTGTTTCATGTGATTAGAATTAACGTTGTCGCTTGATTTCTCGAGTTCCTTCTTCACTCCTTCAAGTTGCTTCTGCAACCCATCTTTATCTGATTCCAGTGTTTGAAGCTTGGACTTCAGCTCCGTAATGTAAGATATTGCGTCACCCAGAAGCGACGCTTTGTCCATTTTGGACACGTTGGGAACCACAGCACGAAGCGCGTAGAACCTCTGATTCAGCTTCTCCCTCCTCTGCCTCTCCGCTTCCACGTGGTTTAACGGTTCCTCTCTTCCGTTCGCCGGCTTCCGCCCTCTCTTCCGGGGCCGCTTCTCCGGCTCCACCACAGGGTCCTTTACCACCGACGCTTCCAGATCCGAGTGATCGGAATCGCCGCCACCGGCAGACTTCAAATTAGTGGCCGGAAGAATCGCGCGGGAGGTGAACGAAAGCATTCCGTCGTCGTTGCTGCCTCGCGAATTCGGCGACCTTCTCTTCCCGTTGTTGTTATTGTTGTTCTCATCCGCAACAGCAACAAACGGTGATTGACCAGAGAAGAAATTTGAATTGGAATTGGAATTACCATTGACGCCCCCGCCCCCGCCGCCACCGCCGTAAGAGGTTCTCTTGCTATCGCTGAAGCTGAGAATCTCGCAGGATTCGGGCTTCAGGGAATGCTGATTGTTAGTGTTGCCACTCTTGGGGTCAAAAGAGTACTCAGAGAAGTTCAATTCTCTGGAGAACACGCTCTGGTTCTGTGGAACAGCGTGGATAGAGCTTGGGGTTTCAGTTAAGGTACTGGAACCAGGGGTTTGAATAGAACTCTCCAACTGCATCGTCTTTGAAATCCCGTGAGTACTGTTATGAGGGGGAACAGAAACGGATACAGAAGGGGTAGCTGCGACAGTGTTAATGGAATCCCTAACTTCAGGATCGTTGAGCCAGAGCGTGGAGGGGTCGTTTTCTCCTTGATCGGCGCTGGTAGCAGGCCAAGAAGAACCCATATCGAAGTTGTTGTTGCTAAAATTGAAGAGGACCTTGACCTTGTTCATCAGATCCGGGTTCTGGTAAATTAACTCGGTAGACCCCAGTTCAACGACGCCGTTTGCGGAGGGTATGCAGACTAGGGTTTGGAGGCCGAAGACTTGGCCCTGGCGGGCTCTCTCGCAGGGGGAGGCGGAGAGGCGGTCGCCGCCGGTGACCCAGACGGGGTTGGAATTGAAGAAGGCCTGGCCGGGCAAGCCGGCGCCGTTGACGAAGGACTGGGTCATGGAAACAAGGAAGAACCACTCGGTGTCTGTGACCTCCTCGTCTACGTCGTCGGAGGCGGTGGCGGAAGAGCCGGAGATGAGGGAGTTGAGCTCGCGGAGGACCTTCTTGCGGTGGTCCTGCTCGGCGGCGGAGGTGGCTTTAGCTTTGGCCTTGGCCTTGGCCTTGTCATCGTCGCCTTTGTAGTAACCGTCGCCCCAGCCAAGGAGCGTGGAGCCGGAATAGTCGTAGGAGGACTGCCAAAAGATAGCGTAGGTCCAGCTCTCTCGGGCGCCCTCGATGAGGGCCTGTAGGCGGTGCTGGAGGGTGTCCTGGTTGAAGACAGCGGTGGATTGCGGCGGCGCCGGCGGAGGCCATATGGAGGAGAGATCGGAGGAGGACATGAAAGCCTCCATAACAGAGGAGTTATCGTCGGCCCAGAGATTCATCCACTCGCTGACGCTGACGCTGAGTTGTTGTTGATGATGATGATGTTGGTGATTTAGCAGTGGTGATTGGGGTTTGGCCTTTGGGGTTGGATTGAGAGAGAAAAAAAGAAAGAGAAAAGGGGATAAACACAGAAAGCTAGCTACCCAACAAGGGAGAATGCATTTGGGTTTGGAATTTATTTGGAGTGCATTTAGGGTGAATTTTAGTAGTATTTTGTTTCCAGAGGACTGACTGAGAGTGAGCAAGCGCGAGCCTTCCGCGAAACCCAAACGCCCAAACCGAGTTTTTCGTAAACACGCCGCGTTCTTGTATCTTTCCATCTCTTTTTTACTGCTTTACTATTTTTTTAATTATTTTTATACCAAATAACTTTTAATTAGAAGACAGGTTTTAAAAAAATTTAAATATTAAATATAAGGATAACTTTAAAAATTAATACATTTTTATTGTTATTTATTCTTTTATTGACCCTGATGAATTAAGCAACTGAGTCTTATATCTAATAATAACGAAAGAAGTATTAAACTGTATTTGAATCTAATTTTAGATAAATGTTATCTTAATTAATATTACAAAAACACCTGGTTGAAATGTTTAATATATTTCATTAAGTAATCTTAGTTGCTAAAATAGTAAATATTACTTAACATTTTATATAAAATCTTTCTCCTGCTTTTGTATAAAACATTTTATGTGTACAGAAATTAATTTAAAAATTTTAAGATTATAGTCTTATAACAAAAGGAATAGTGGTGGGTGGTATAAAGTGGACCAGCTTGAGGTTCATTTTCACAATTATTTTTGTTTTGTCTTATTTTTTTATAATTTTGTGGACGACAGAAAAGTCTGCATTCCACCTGTAAATTGTCTTTCTCTGTGCCTCCTGGTGGGATTGACAACCCACATATCAATTCAAAAGTGACGAGGCTTTAAAACCATATAATAATACATTGAAAAATATCCCTTATATCATTTATATTTTATTTTACTATTTTTAAATAAAAATATATATATATCTATATTACTTTTAATTATATTTTATAATTGAAAAAAGTAAACGAAATAATTCAAAATGATAAATATAATTATAAATATATTTCAATCATGTCATATATTATAAATCACCCACTATTTTTTATATAATTATATTATTAACTTTATTATCTTAAAATTGAAGTATTTTATTCTTTCAAACAAAAATAAAAATAAAAATATATAATTTATACTTATATGTGAAAGAGATTTTTTTATGTTCATATTTTTTTTTCAGTTTTACCTTTCAAATGAATTTTTTTAAAAAAATTAAAATTAAAAATAAAATATTTATATTTAAATTTTAAATATTATTTAGGATTAAATATGTTTTTTTCTTAACTTACATAAAAATTAATATTAGTTCTTCTTTAAAACTAATTTAGTTTTTCATCTTTAAAACTGGATAAATTTAGTTTATTTAATTAAATTTTTTAATTTATTTGAAGTTTTAAACATTTATCAACTAATATTGAAAAAAAAAATCAAATAATATAAATAACTCTTATAAAATGGGTTTGAAACATCAAATAAATTTAACAAAATTTAGTTAAAATAATTAAATCCAAACATTTTTAAAATTGAAGGACTAAATTGAACTAAAGTTTTAAAAAAATTAAATCTAATTTTCACTCAATTAAGAAATAAAAAACATATTTAACTCTATTATTTATATTTATCTATATAATCATACTTTCATTATTTTTTTATCATAAAAAGTTTTATTTTCACTAGTCATGTTTAATGTGCTTCCCTACACAATCTATGTTCTTATTTTTGTTATTAATTATATTGATTCTCAAATCATCAATATATTACATATTATATATAAAAAAAACAATAAAAAAATAGTGAAAAAACAGTCATCTCATTAAAACTAGGTAAGAATGAAGGAAAAAGAAATACAATAAAGAAAAATTATTATTCTATTAAAAATAATTGTAGATGACTCTTATGATACTAATTATCTTTCACTGTTTTTTACATGTAATTTAAAACAATAAAACATATATAAATCTTGGAATGATTCATTTATATTTTATTTCTTACTTATCTAGTGAATTTATTTATTACAACATTTGATATAATTTGTTTCTTTTATAATACAAGTGTAAACGCACATACATATATGTGCATATTTTTTATATATGAACGTATTAGTTTATTTAATTTAGTTTAGAGTTGGAATGATATTTGTCTATTTAATTTATATTGACCATTTATTGAACTTATTTTTTTGTTTCATTTCAAAACTAAAGAACAATCTCATTTCAAAGGATACACCGAATAAAAAAGATTTTATGAGTAATTTTAAAAATGGGGTGATGTGTTTAATGGAAAACATAAATATTGTAGTAATACAATAAAATAAGATAGGTAACTTGTACTATATTTGTGAAGATTTTTTGGTTGTATGACCATACCGTGTGGTTAGTCTAGGAATCAAACAGTCAACCAATCTACAGTCCTGTAAAAGCAACTTGGGAAATCGAACTGTAAGACTAAAAGCAAGGTTAATGTTAAGGGTAGTTATATTAACCTTAAGCTAAATCATTGCCATTTGGGTTGTAATTAGGACAACATTAATCAAAAGTTTGTTCCAAAATCTGTAAATACAAGTTTGTGATATTCAGGAAGTTAATTACATTGATTACGTGTTAAAACTATTGGACATTTACTAACTTTAACATCAGAGTGTTTTCTACAGGTAAAACCCATGTTTGACCGAACGACAACTAGCGTGAAGTAAACGAAGAATTTTGACCCAAGCTTGAAGTTTGAAAATGGTTTTAAGAAGTAGATTTAACCTCGATCGCTTAAATCGAAACAATTTCAATATGATGGATCTATGACATTTATTTATACATATGCATTTTATAAGGCTCTATAGCATTTGCATCTAAGTCACATGAGTGAGAGTCACATAAAAGTTTTGTGTGAGCATGAGTGATTAAGTAACTATCATAATAAGACTTTACAATTATGTGAGTAATGCATATTTGGAAAGCAACATATATAATCATTCTTAAGTTATTGCATAACAAAAATGACATTTCATTCTACTTATTAATGTCCTTTAAGAGGCCCTTTATTAAAGAATGTCAATACTTCCTCTCTATTATTTAAAAATAACTTGAATTTTTACGATGAAGAAAAATTTAGAGATTTTACTCATTTTAATCATTAATATATACTTTTATGCTTAATTAAACTTAGCAAAAGGTCTAAAATACAATAATGGATAATGGGATGGAGTTATGTTTTAAGATATTTGACAACTTCTATAGAGATTAAAGCATTATGAAACATTATATTGTTCATTATGCTTCACAAAGCAACAAAAGGGATGAATAAGAAGACCTCGTTGAAGAAAGCATTGTGTATATTGTCTCGTTCTTGATTAGATAAAAGACATTAGATTGGGATTTCCAGCAAAACATGCTTATTTGGAATTGATCTTTATATACAACTAATTAATTCAATACTCATATATTAAGGTGTGATTTGGTAAACCAATCAATTGTTCAATGTTAAAGGTGTTTTGTTGTTCAATATAATAACATCAAACTAGTGGCAAATAAGAACCTATAGTCAAAATTAAAAATATTGTGACTATGAAATGCAAGGGTGTATGAGTGAGTCTCCCTCGTACGAGGTTGAATTACGAGTTAAGCGAAAAAAAGTCAACTCAATCTGATTCTTTTTTGGTGATACAAAAAATTGCAACCTGATTCAACTCATCATAGATTGGTAGGTCAGTGGATTCTAATCCCCTCTCACAAATAATAAATATACGGAAAGGAACATAACTTTAAAGATGTTTTGTGTTGCTAAAATATTTTACATGTCTTATATTGTATTAAAAATGGATTGACTTCACTCATTATTTGATAGCAATACAATTTAAGTATAACCTATTTTATTAAATATTTTAATAAAGATGGTAGTTGAAAATTAAAGTGTAGCAACAGCAAACAAATAAATTAAATGTTCAAAGTTTTAATTGAACAAAATTCTAGTCTTCAAAAAAAATTAAATGGACAACTTACATAATTAGAAGTAACAAGTGATTATAATAAAAAAAATTGTGATTATATAATAAAAAACTAATAAAGCATTGCTATTGGTAGATTATAAATCAACATACTTTCAAACTGACTCAAACGAATTTAATTTGTTTGTTAAGTTAAGTTCAATTTAACCATATTTAAAAAATATTAATTTTTTTCAATCCAACTCACTTTAAACTAGAGGTAAGCTGGATTAAATCACGAGTTATAACCTATTTTAACTTAGGAGTAAAATAATTTAAACTTTGATTACTGTATGAATAAAAAATAATTAGTAAATATCACTTAAGGAAAGTTCTTATATCCCCATTTTAGCATTATTTATTATTTCCAATTAAAAATTCAATTTCACATGTATTTCTCGTGCTTCGAGCTTCTTTGATGTTTGGTATAAACTTGGTTGCTACGTATATGTATTTGGGCTTTTATTCGATATGTATATAACAGAACATTTGTTTAGTCCTCACACGAGAGCACCCCTACCTTAGCTCCTCTTAAATCATTGATAAAATCATTGAATCAAATGGAAAGGAATTAATTTCGTGATGATCTTTTGTTTTGTTTTTTTTTAAAAAAAAAAAAACATTTCTTATGTTTTTACATACTGAAAGATTATGTGACAAAAATGACTATAGTGAGATATTTTTAATAAATAAGTTAAAAAAAATATTGAAATGAAATCTTCTTTTACAAATTTTGAAAGATGACAAGAATGTGGAGTACTAAAATCTTTCGTAATTTTCATGAAAATAAAAAGAGATGAAAGAAATTGAATTAGTAAAGAAAATAACATTAGAAAAAAAAAAGAAAAGGAGAAATATAAAAAAATTGAAAAAGAAAAATATAGAACAAGAAAGAAAAGCATTTGAAAAGAGAAAAATAAAGAAAGGAGTGAAAAAAATACATTATAAAAACTGAAAATAAAAAAGGAGTAAAAAAAATAATAATAAAAAAAAAGTAGTTATCTGTTTAGAGGGTGTGTATTTTTGTGTATGAACTCATAATGTTCTACTTATACCAACACGGTTTTGAAAGTTATCTGTAGGTTTAGGTTAGCCTAGGATTTACATATTTAGTTTGTAGGGTTTGGTATGAATTTAGTTTCCTGTTTAATGATGGAGACATGGTGTCTGCTTTTAGAATTCTATCTTCATGGTATGCTCTACTTTGGTATCATCTCTTTGGAATAGAATAATATTAATATAATTACACCATCCAATTTAACAATTATTTTAGTTTAATTCAATTTTATGTGTTGGGTATTAAATTATTATATAATGACTTTTTTTAATAAATCTTTTCTAAATTTAAAAAAGAAACACTATTATTTTATCAAGTTCCAACAGCGAAAGGTTGGCCATGAGAAATAAAACGTAGGGTCGTAATCTAGCAATAAATCAGAATAGTCATTTCCATAGTTTCTCTCTCCCAACCACACACACACACAAATCTTTCTTATCCTTACGTGATTGAGTTGAAAATAAAAATCAGGAGCAGAAAAAATTTGATGAAAAAAGACTTGAAAAAGAAAAAGTTAGGGTCGTAATAGTATTGTAGTTGACTGTTTGTTGTATTATGAAAACATATTTATTTGAATATCGAATGTTGCTTAAATACTAGATGATTTTTTCAAAGATTCATTTATGTAAAATTTTTAATCTCATTTGATACACTCATTTATTTTAGTTTAAATCAAAACGAACAAAGCCACGGATGGAAAGAATATGGCTAAACAAATTAAAATTTAAATCACGAAAAAATAAAACGTTAACATATATAAAAAAAAATGGATAATTTTTTAAATTAAACTTTTCTTACGATAAAGAAATTGATATAGTTGGTTATATTTTAAACATAACAATTTACGCATAATCTTAAAAAATTTATTTTATGCCACCATCATTATATATATATATATATATAGATAAACTAATACTTTTATAATTTTTTATTAATTATAAAAATTTTATTAATATATGTTTTATATTATGATGAAATAAATAATTAAAATAATAAAGTTAAAAAAATAGTTTTGGTATTTTTGTGAAAATATTTTTATTTTTTTATTTTGAAATACACTTTTTAAGATTTGTAACGATTTTTTATTTTAATTTAAAATTTAATTTATATTTTTGAAATTACTTTTTATATTAAACAATTTCCTAATTTTTTTAGTTGTGGGTCATTAATTAAATAATTTTTTTAATTTTTTACTTTGTCAAATTTATGTCTGCTAGATTGATCCGACGTGGAAGAAGTATGCCATCGGCGCGTGTATCCAAACTTCAAGATCCTGATAAAAATAAATGGGAGAGAAGTTCACAAGTTTTAATACTAATTAATTTGTATACGATTTCAAAATTAAAGTTGTATTATAATATAAGTTTATTTTTTTAAATAAGGTCTGGGTATTTTCAGAAAGTATTTTAATTTAGGTTAATTTATAGAAAAAATAATAGTAATTTATATTTAAATAATTTATGAAAAGGAAAATTAAGATTTATTTTTTGTGATGATTTTGTGTGTATTATTATGGTAAAAAAGAGAGAGTAAGGAATGGGATGGGGTACCAACGAGTATCCATAAATAGGTGAAGAGGATGAAGACCGAAAATGGCATAAGCGTGACGCACAGTGTCAGACACAGTCTCACACTGACTTAAAGAGGCCAATCATTTCTCACTTTTAATCACACACGCTAAAAAAAAAAAAAAAAAAAAAAAAGTAGAAGCACGCAGCTCACGTGTTTCATATTTTCACCCCCTCTGCCCTATATCCTGATCTGCACGCGGAACATCTTGTTAATTTCTCTTATTATATATTAAGTTGTTGTTTTCAGCCGCCGCGTGTGTTCAATTCCGCTGCCAAAAGTCAAAGCATTCCAACTTGGCGGTGCTGTGCCCAATGAATGTAGACTTCTCCGTACACTTTCTCTTTCTTCTCATTACTTCAAACTTCATACGCTGCCCCGTCACTTCACGCTTCCCATCATATATCATTTTTCTTTTAAATAATCATACCAATCCTCATTCTTCACACCAACTATTTAATCTCTCAATCCATCTTATCGTTAACATAATCTTAACACTAACCTATCTTCTTTTAATAATTTCTTCTCTAAAACCAGTTTATCACCCATGCAGTTTAATGGTCTTCCATTCTTACAGAGTCTGTTGATCATCATCACCAGCTAAGAAACCAAAGGTTAAAAAGATTCTCTTTCTATATTTATTTTATTTTTCTAATATCGAATTCAAAATCTCACATTGATCATAAATAACACGATTTTGGTAATTATATATATATATATATATATATATATATATATATATATATATATATATATATATATATATATATATATGTTATTATACGTCGAGTACCATAGTAGAATGAAAAGACTGGTTAAAAGTTTCACAGTTATTCGGTTGTAATTTCAGTTGAGTGGAGTTAAAACGTAATTAATATTATAACAACTATTAATAAGTGATTAAGATTTACATTAATGATTATTAAGAAGTAAATTAATTCTTCTATAAACTCTATAAATAAAGGAATAATTTTGAGATAAATTCACTTTAACCATTATTGAATACTTTAGATCTCAAGAGAAAAATTCTGACTTGAGTGTCAGAGTATATTTTGCAGGTCACCTTCCATATATTAATTGGTCACACAAAATGAGGAGTGGAGCGGGCAAACATCCACTGAAATAAAAAAAAATCACAAACGTCATCCCCATCCTGTTACAGCATAAACAAAATCCCATTTTTCTAATGAATTTTATAAAATTAAACCTTTTTTTTATATACAAACTAAGAAAAAAACAAGAAAGAGAAAGATATGAGTGGACGGTGTGGATTAGAAATAGCATGATGAGTGTGAGTGATGATATCGCATGTCTCCCACGTTTGAGTTAGTAGGAACATATGGGGGAGAGGTTGATGTAGTAAAGCAGGGGAAGGTTGAAGAGAGAAAGTAACAACAAATTTTGGGTCAACCACGTGAACGGTGCTAATGGTTCCCTACAATGTGTTCAAAAATGCCACCCGCGTAAGACTTACTGGGTCACAAAATATACACTGGTTTTTTCTTTTTTTCATATAAAAAAAAAACACAGACACAAACTTAATCATTTTTATCTGTCACTGTAACATAGTTTTCCCATGTTTTTTTACATCATATTACCTCTTCTTCAACTTTAGAAATAATAAACAAGCAAAAAATGTTACACTTGAAAAAAAAATAATTCTTTAATTATTGTTAGAAGTAAAAGATACAATATGGCACTTTTATAACAGATCTACGTCGTGTTCGAACCGAGTAAGACATTTTTAGAAAGTGCACGGGCGAAGGGAACGGTGACATGGCTCAACGCACGTGACTTTTTCAGTAAAAATATAAATGATATCTTTTTTGTTTGAATAAAATTTTTATAGTATTTCAAAATCATATTTTTTTTATTAAGCATGTTTTGATCAGTGTAAAATGCTAATGAAAATATGAAAATATAAATTTATACTTTATTTAAAAGCTTTATAACTTTTTTTATAAATAAGTAATTTATTATGATACATATATTACATAATGTTTCGGTAGTGGATCCGGTCACACTCACCTACACATTTACTTTTCACTTCTCCGAGCTGTCCGGTCACCTGCACCTCTGCTCTAACCTCCTATCCATCCGTATTACGCACCCTTCTTCAAGTAACGGTCGGTCGGTTACGTGTCAAAGATACTCCGACGCTCAAGTTAGAATTAAGTTCGTTTGGTTAATTGGTCTTTAGTATTAAATGCAGTCAAAATCAATCCACCTACCTCTTACTGTTGACCTCTATATAGTGTTAGTTTTAGGTCCGAGGTTAAGGCTTTTCTAATCAAAGCCCAATAACATTTTAATCAAGGCCCAAAGCTGTTAAACTCCTATTAAAATTAACTTACCTCATAACTTCTCGAGCCTAGCCGTTCGGTTATTTTGGTCTTTGACAATTCTTAATACCGGCCGGCCACAGGTCGGCCAAGTGTCCAGTACACATTTTTTACCTATGGCCGGCCGAGTGCCCAGTACACATAATAATATAAAAAAAATTGTAATTCTTGATCATCCTATTTAAGCTGATAATACAATAAACTTTAATTAGGCTTTCGTTTAAATTCTTATAATAAAATATTTTTTAGATAGGCTTTCATTTAATCCAGCCAAAATCTTTAACACTTTGTTCGGTTGTAGGGATTTGTAGGAGATGATTTGGGGGAGATGATTTGAATGGATTTAAGTGGATTTGAAGGTAAATTTTTTGTTGTTTTTTTGAATGGATTTGTGGGTAATTGAGAGTGAATTTGGAAGTAAGGTTTGTGAGAATTAGTGTAGGATTTGATTGATGTGATAAATTGAAAAAAATTGTTTAATGGGTAGAAATTGAAGATTACTAAAATGCCCCTAGGTATTAAAGTAATATAAAATCATAATTATTAATGTTATATTTAATTGTAAAAATGTTTATAAAGAGTAAAAAATTAAAAATAATAATTAAAATTAATTTTTAAAAAGTAAAAAAATTAGTTTAAATATCACCACATTATTAATTTAAAAAAAATATTTATTATTTTTAAAATTTGAAAAATAAAATATATTAAAATTTCAAATGTCAAGAAATTAAAATTTTACGTTAAAAACATATTTCACGCAATATATTATTAGTTAGAAGGAATAGGATAATAGCATATATATATATAACGTCACAAATTATTCTTTATTTCAGGAGCAGCTTGCATGCTTCGATTAGGTTTAAATTTGACATCTGTTGCATAATTTCTCCAAATCATTACACGTAACTTCGACTATCCATTTTTCCCTACCTTCAGAACGAGATTAATTAACTAGTTAATTGACAACTAACGAAATTAAACGAACAAATTAACCAGAACTAGTTAATCTGTACAACACAATCCTGTTTCTTAAAATAGTAAATTATTTAACACCATTTCAATCTGGGACTTCGAGATCAGGCAAAGGAAACCGGGGAATGGCGGCAACTCCGGTGAGCTGCGACAGTTGCGACGCCGAAACATGCATCGACGAATACACCAAAGCCTTTCCTCTCCCTCCTCCCTTTGTTCACCTGCTATATCAGCCACGCCAAGAACATCAACCGCATCAGCCCATAGACAGTTAACAGAGCTAACGAATGAATGCAACGAAGGAAGGAATGCAGCTATGGAAGTCCAAATAACTCACCCACCAACCAGATACAACACAGACCACAACCGCCTCCGCAGAACCGGATACACAGCTATTAGAACCGAATAAAAACGCGTGGAATACGTTGCCTGGAACCGGATACGCTACTCTGTAACTGAATACGCCTCCCTTTGCAAGTTGTTCGAAAAGCTGGATCCGGATACGCCAACCTTGTAACCGAATACGCATCCTTTCCAACTCCTTCCAAAAGCTCGAACCGGATACGCAACCGAATACACAGCCATCAACTCTCTTCCTGCTTCAAGGTTTCATCATCTTCATCCACTCGATCTTCATCATCAAGCGCGTTCTTCCTCCGCCATTAATCACTGTCTTCCTCTTCAACCAAATGACACACCTTCAACCTGCAACAAAGAGATCAAAATCGAAAGAAACGTTAATATTCTGCTTTATTTATAATATGCATGGTTGAATATACTCTTGGGATTTTCATAATAGTACAGGGTATATACGTCTTTTACGCATAAATCATCGCAAATCGCCTCAAATTAGCGAGATACTCTAAACACTCAAATCCTGCAAATCTTCGCTTTTCTGTCTGAGCAAATCATCGCAAATCATCGCAATCGAACAACGCTTCTCTCGCAAATCCGTCTTCGCCATTCAACGTAAACAGTAAATTCCCTTCAACCGAACACAGGCTAAGAGAATGACTATACAAGTAATTGACCATATTCATGCCTTGTTTATTCAAAACATGTCGAACTTAGGTATACTAAAATTTGACTCGGTTTCTTCTATTTTTCATCAGTAAAGTAATTATAACAAGAAAAATGCTAGAAATAAAATTTTGTAAATCTAACGGCTCAAATTTAATTACTCATTCTCTTAATTTAGAGTGGTCAACCAATAGTAGCATTAAATGTTTGATTTAAATAAACTACAAAGCTTTCTTGAAGGAACCGATCCATACGAGTTACAGATTCTAGCTAAGAAATTGCAGTGTTTTTTTAATTAAAAAAACAAAAATATTTCTCTCGTTATATTTTTTTTTATTATGTTAAAAAATTTGTACTCTGTATTTTTCTATTATACATAGTTTAACAAATTATTATTTTTCTTTAAACTCGTAAAATAAAACGCTTTCTCCTTTTCTATTTACACGAAAAGATATTTCTTTAAAAAAAAAGGCTATGTGGTGTAAGGAAAGAAAAGGGGCAAAAAGATGTAATTAGTGAGATTTGACACTAAAAAGAGTTTGGGAAACGGTGGTTAGTGAAGATAAGAGTGTATGTGAAAGAGATGTTTGAGGAGGTGAGTCAACATGAGTCGATAATGGCGATGTGTGGTGTACAGTTAGACACGTGGACCCCACGTTCTTCACGCATTCAATTCTGTCGCTACTTAAACCATCAACTTTCTTCATTACTATTCTTAATTATCCCTCTACTTAAATTAATCCTCCTAATTTTTAATATTAATGTTTCTCTGTTTGAAATCTAAGCGAAGATTTTCTTTCTAATTGTTCTTTTATAAATAATAAAAAAACTAAATGGATATGAAATATTGTGCATAATTCACGGACATGGTTTAAATTAAATTTTGTTTCAACTTTTTAGCTTGAAGAGAATCACTGGCATTGCAGCTTCTAGCTTAATATTACTAATTTTCTGGGTTTTGTCTACCTCAAGAATATTTCAATAATTCGCATTTCTTTAAGAGGAAATGACTTGAAATTTGCGGTGGCTTTTTGATGGAATTGCCTGATAGAAAGAAGAAGAAAAAAGGAACTATTATATTGGAATTATACTTTCAATTAAAAGAATAAATAAAAGTATACGAGATACCTTTGATATGATAAAGTGATATCTTCTTGATACTTAACAAAAGAGATGTTATTATTAATAAATATTTAATTTTTCTCAAGATAAACCTACATACCTTTTAATATAATTGTCTTAACATTATATACTTTTTAAAGAGATTTACGGATAATAATATTTAAATCAACTTTTATTTTTTTCATATTATTTAATATAAAATTTTGGTGAATATTTACTTAAAATAATATAGATTTCGCCTTACTAATTAAAAAAGGGTTTAAACCATTTAGTTGTTCTTATTTTTGAGAGGTTTTCCCATTTTGATCCTCGTCTTATTAGAATCCCCAATTGAGTCCCTATAAGTGCTAATTTCAATCAATTAAGTCTCTGTCGTTAAATTTAGTTAGTGAGATTAACTTTTTTGCACAGCTGGGAGGATGACTTGTTAATTTCTATAAACGTGGTCTATTTAAAGTTGAAACGTGGCATGAAGTGCTAATTTAAATCAATTTCAACTCTAATTCATATAGAAATTAACAAGTCATCCTCCCAACTGTGCAAAAAAGTTAACTCCGTTAACTAAATTTAACGATATGGGCTTAATTGATTGAAATTAGCACTTATAGGGACTCAATTGGAGATTCGAATAAGACGGGATCAAAATGGGAAAACCTCCCGAAAATAGGAACAACTAAATGATTTAAACCTTAAAAAAGAGTAATTTTAAAACATTGTCAAATTTTGGCATCCACATTTTCATATTATTTGGAAGCAATGCAACGTCAAAGTCATGTTTTCTAAATACTATGATACCATTGCTTCTTCTTCAATGCAAACACCTGACACGCACTAGTAAATTTGTTGACGTTGTTCATTCTACTTTAATTCGCATAAACATATTGACAATAATAATATTTTTTTGTTGATAATTTGTGCACCCAAAGGCACATTTCACATAATTATTATTAGCAAATTAATAATATTTAAAGTGAAATTTATCGTTACATCATTGCATCGATCAAGTAAGACTTCACCACACATCCATTATCACCATTTCAAATAGGATAATATATTACAAAAATAAAAATCATCATTACAAATACTAAATGTAAGTTAATTTTGCTTATATCCAATTGTTTTTCTTCTTTTTCTTGATTAAAATCTCAACTTTGATATTATCGTTGAAAATTATGGAATATAGAAAACAATCTTTTGTAAAAAAAAAAAAAAAGACATCGATAAATAAGTCTATAGATAAACACACACCAAATTTAAAATGTACCTTAAACCCTCAAATTCTAATTGGAAAGTTTCTTGTGATACATAACTTCGATTTCCTATACACCTAAAAAAATATTAAATTATGGTGACCATATATATGTAAATCAAAATTTCCATTTTATACTTATTTTTTTATATATATCGTTGAATAGAAGATTTTGGTGAATATCTAATTGAAAAGGTTTATATAGAAGGTATGAGATGGAATGTTAGGTGGAAAGATTTGCAGCATAACGTAGACCAGAAATATACAGCATCAAGTGACGTGGATTCAGATGTATCACCAAAAATATGCTATAAAAGTACAATCACATTATTTTTCAATTGCATTTGATACAAGGGCAATATCACTACGGTGGGTATCATCTAATTACACGCAATGCAAGCGCAAAACAACATGTCTTTTCTAGCTTAAGTCAGGATCAGACATGTTAACCAATATTAATTCTGTGGCTCAGCCTCACTGGATTAGACTAAATTCTGATTTTTAGTCTTTTATTTTAAAATATATAAAATTATTTGATATTTTTAAATTAATTAAATATTTCTTAATAGAATTTTATATGAATACATTAGGTTAAAGTTCTAGATTAATTTCACTGAATAAAATTTATTAGAAATAGAAGAGTACACTTACGTCAAATTAATTATCCAACTGATTTTGTAATTCATAGCTTAAAGGCGTTTACGGTTTGCCCAAGAAGCTAGAGGACGCTCGCTGCTCGTAATACTTTTTTTTCCTGTCAATAATGATTAGAAAAAGAAAAAAAAAAAACAGACTTATAAGCCTGCTACGTGTTTTTTTTTTCCAATAATTATAAGAGTTTTGGAGTTTGGGTAAGTTGTGTGTGTTTGTGGAAGCTTATCCTTGCACCTCCATGCTTTCCTTTTAGATCTTCCAACTTTTTTCAATGTCTAAATTATCCTTTTGATAAGGACAATTTTATTTTCTCTCTCACTTATCATTTAATTTTGTTTAATCTAAATTATAGTCATAACTCCCATTTTAAAATTCAGTTTAAGAAATCATTTAATTTCAAATTTTAATTTAAGAAATTACTAAATTTTTAAATTTACTTTAAAAATTCACCAAATTTTGATATTTAATTAAAAAGAAATAATAGAATTTTTAAAATCTAATTCGGGAAAGTCACATAATTTCAAAATTTAGATATTTCAAAATCTAAATAACAAAATCATCGAATTTCAAAATCTAATTAATATAATAACTGGATTTCAAAATCTAATTAAGTCATCGAATATCAAAATTTAGTTAAGAAAGTTACTTGATTTCAAAATTTAATTAAGTAAGTGATCAAATTTAAAATTCGATTAAGTGACTAAATTTTGAAATTCGATTAAGGAACTCGATGAATTTAAAAAATTTGGTTAAGGAACTCACCAGATTTCAAAATTCGATTAAGGAACTTGTTAGATTTCAAAATCTGGTTAAAGAACTTATCGAATTTCAAAATCTGGTTAAGGAACTCACAAATTTTGAAATCTTGTTAAGGAACTTACCAGATTTTGAAATACAATTAAGAAACACATCAGATTTCAAAATACCAATTTCGAAATTTAGGAGAAATGTACACTGAATTTCAAAATTCAGTGAGTTTCTAAACTGAATTGCAAATCTGGTCAATTTTTTAATCGAATTTCAAAATCTTGTGACTATCTTAATCGAATTTTGAAATTTGGTGGCTAAAATAATCATATTTTGAGATCTCATAATTTTCTTAATCAGATTTTGAAATCCAGTAAATTTTTTAATCAGATTTTAAAATTTGGTTAATCCAGTGTGTTTCCTTAACCGAATTTTAAAAACATATGACTTTTCTTAATTAGATTTCAAAATCTAGTGAGTTTCTAAATCGAATTTTAAAATTTGATGATTTCTTAAACCGGATAAAAAAATCTGATTAAGTGAAGGGAGATGCAAGCCTAAGTTTAGGTCAAGAGAAACTGGATAATAGGTGAGTGAGGAATTATAGAAGAGAAAAAAAATTATCCTTATCAGAAGGGTAATTTAGAAATTAAAAAAAAAAGTATGGAAATACAAGAAAAAAAAAAGCTTAGATGGACATGGAGAAGCCCCTTTGTTCTTTCATGAAGCCCAGGAACAAAACCCAGCCCGTCAATTAGCACAATCTTCAGTTTGTTTGCTGAAAAGGCGGGGAGACAAGTTCAAGGAAAAACTACGAGTGTTCAAAATTTTCAAAATGAATTCAATTGTGTTAAAACTAAATTTGATTCAAAGGACATTCTGCCTAAACTGCATTGATCTGTAAAGCGATTGAGAATCTAATGTTAAGTAGATTTTTATTTATTTATTTATTGAACTTCAGTTAAAAGATTTGAACTGACCTGTGATTTAAATAAAATTATTTTTAAAAATTAAAACTTAAACACACTTTTCTGTGTATAAGCTGTTTCATTTGAATTTAAAAAATATTAAATAAAGGAATATGACACTAACATATTAAATGAATGTAAGAAGATACTAAAATTATTTGAAAATAACAGTGAAAAGATGTTATATTTCATTTTTAGCATTTATTTTCTTTTAATTTAATATTTTTAAACGAAATCATATTTAATAAAGTAGAAGAGGAATGGTAGAAACAAAAACAAGTATTTTAAAGTTAACTTAATTCCGTCTTTAAAAAGTAATTTAATAGACATTGAAATGAAAAATTATAAAGAAATACAGCAACATAAAAGATGATTGGTTATTTTTGCTCAAAGGAGGAATGACCAAAACCAGGCAAGCACCGTTTACTTGAGAAAGTCACAACCCCGAATTAATTCATTCCATAAATAAACTACTTATCTAAATACCCATTTGCGTTTCAATTTTCTTCATTTCTCTTTTACGTCGCCATGGCCTCAGATGCTTCATATGACAAGAACAATGTCTTTCGGAAACTCAAGGCAAAGTCTGAAAACAAGGTTCATCATTATCCATATATAATTTCTTATTATTTCTGTCTCTTTCTACTTCACATCCTTTTCTGCTTTTTCTTTTAGATGTGTTTCGATTGTAATGCAAAAAATCCAACTTGGGCATCCGTCACCTATGGGATCTTCCTCTGCATCGATTGTTCCGCTGCACATCGCAGTCTCGGTGTCCATCTCAGTTTTGTCAGGCAAGTTATTATCATTTGCACTATGTTCTCCATGTTACGACTAAATGTTCTCGCTTTAATATTTTCCCTAGCTTCATAATGCATTAAACACAACAAATAATGTACGTGGATTGTGATTTTTGTAGCTAATTAACAGACATACAACGTTAGAGGGAATCAAGAACATGGTGTTTGTCAAGGTTTATGAACATTTGCATGTTTCAATTATTGCATTGTTGAATGATATGATTTGTGGAAGATATATATATAGGATTAGGAGAGGATGATAGATGATGATATCTTCTTGAGTTGTTTGTTTTGAAAAATCAGAACATTGATTATATGTTTGTTTTGTAGATCAACAAACTTAGACATGTGGAGTCCAGAGCAATTGAAAACCATGATCTTGGGAGGAAACAACCGTGCACGAAATTTCTTTAAGCAGCATGGTTGGACTGATGGTGGTAAAGTAGAGGCCAAATATACATCAAGAGCTGCAGAGTTATACAGACAAATTCTTTCTAAGGAAGTAGCTAAAAGTATGACAGATAAGGAGGTAGATTCACCATCATCACCTACTGCTTCTCAGTTTGAACAAGTTGTTGAAGAACTTCCTCGAGTAAAGACTAATGAATCACCAAACGAAAATGCTTCACACACAACAATTTCTAATACTGTCAGAAAACCTATTTCTGCTAAAAAAACAAAAAAAGCTGTGGGACTTGGTGCTAGAAAGCTTACTAGAAAGGTATACTTTTATTTGCATTTATATTTGAAGAAATATGTTGTGTTTGTTGGTTAATTATGATATCGATCTCACGTAATTTGGAAATGCATATGATATGCAGTCATGTGAGAATCTGTACGAGCAAAAACCAGAAGAACCACCAACCGCAACAAAAAAGCATACACTTTCAGGGTCATCATCTACATCACGATTTGAGTATATAGAAAATGACCAATCATTTGATCTGAATTCTAAAGGTAAGGGTCGCTTAGCAAGGCATGTATCCTTACCAGAGTCATCAAGCGTCTTTGCAGACTTCTTAATGGATAGTGGTTCTCCAAAGGAATTTGGGTCAAATTCATCAAAAGACAAAGTAAGCCGTTCTTAGAAAACTTAACTTTTAGCTAGAAAGAATATTTGGGTTTATCTCTACTATAACTTTCTTTTATTACAAAACTTCCATGCATTAATTACATTGTATATTTCTAACGACCATGATAATAACTTTTTTTAATAAATTTTTTTTATAATAGACTATTTGTTACTATTTTATTGGTATGTATATTTGAAACAGATTAATCACCAATTATCATATAAACCGTTGTAAAAAAATTATCATAAATAGTTATTAAAAAAATATTTTCGTATTACTAAGATAAAACTTTTGGTAAGATTGGAAAACAACACCATTCACATTTTTTTTAAATGTATTTAACATTTTTTTTCCTATTTTAGTTTTTTTGTTTTGTTTTAATCATAGTAAAAAAGATATTTACTTGTTTTAGTCTTATAAATATTTTATTATATTGAGTTAATCCCTTTCAAAGTATTTTAGATGAACAAGAAACAACTAATCTACTTTTTATAGGGCCAAAAACAATAGAAAAAAAATTATGCTGTAGAGAGAATAAAAAATAAAATGGAGAAAGACTTACAATATATGACCATATTATATGAACAACAACCTATTAAAAGCATAATATTTTATCTTTGGAATCTATAACTTTGTTTGGACATCAAATATTAACATTTACCTTAAATATTATGACTTTGATGGAAATTACACTCTTTAATGTCCATAAACACATTATGCTTCTTCTATAGACATTTAGTAATTTTTGTGGACTCTTAATTTAATTCAATTTAGGACAAAAAAAACCATATTGAATTTTAGTAACTAAACTACTTTATGTTTATAACCCATAGACACCAAACATTATTTTTGTATAACTATCTCAGTTGACCTCAAACAACCATGATTAATCATCTATATATATAATATTTGTATATGTTTTAGGGTTATTTTCATTTTAATTCGGTTCTTATTTTTTGTCTTGGATCACCACCCTTACTAGATTGAGGAGTCCAACGAAGCAAGAAGGAAATTCTCAAATGCTAAATCAATTTCTTCCTCTCAATTTTTTGGAGATCAAAACAAAGATGCAAATGATTCAAAAGTTATCCTCTCAAAATTTTCAGTAAGTGTCCTTATTATAATAAATGTTTGAAACATGGTTTGAAATTATACAATTCGTTAGAAAATTTAAATGTGAGTTTATGTTTATACTTATTAAAAATGAAAAAAAAAACTTAGAAAATCTTTTTTTTTTTTTTTAAGTTTTAGATAAAAATTGACATCAATTGTGTAAATTTGGTTCATGTTTCATTGTTTTAAAATGTATTTACTGTATCTCTTTCAAAAGGTTCATCACAATTTAGATAAATCATGGATGAATGGAACAAAATTAGATTTTTTTTTTTCATTTCTTTCACCTTTTAAATGCCATAACGCATACTAACATCTGTTTCAATGTGATAAAAGTTATTCTAAAGCTTAAATTAGCCTAAAAAAAATAGTCTAATGTTAGTTATAAAACATTTGTGTTATTTTCATGGCATGTTTCTAGATATTGTAATCACAAGGTTGTAGCAATTGAAAACCATTATTATATAAATAATTTAACACAAGCTAAATATGAATAATCTTCGCAAACTTTTCTTACTTTTTATTGTTATAATTTTCCCGTAAAATCCTGTTTATCGGTAATTTTGTTGATGTTTTCTTGACATGTTTTCTTAATCAGCTAAACTAATTTTTGTTAGTTATCTATATGAACACTATGACATTAACATTACAGATTTTTAAAATTAGAAATTAAAATCTCCGAAGTCTAAATTTTGGTGTTTGACAGTGATGATTGTCTTGTATTTTCAGGATTCTACTTCGATTTCTAGTGCCGATCTTTTTGGTAACTCTTCCAATGTTGATGTTGATGCTAATGACCTCCTTAATAGACTATCTTTCCGTGTATGTTTCTGGATTTATAAATTTTATTATTCATCTTTATATAAGCCCACGTTAGATATTATCATTAATTTTTTTATTTTAATTATATTCACACTTTAAAATTTACTAATAATTTATTATTATATGAAAAATTATTAAAAAAAATAAAATAAAAATGCAAATAATGTTGGTGTCACTGTGTTTCTTGTGTCCTTCACATCACATATTTCTGTTCTTATTGGGGGTGTTTTGTAGGCTTATGAAGACATTTCTTCTCTGAGAAATATGGCTGGTGAGACTGGGAAGAAACTCAGTTTCTTGGCCTCCAATCTGATAACAGATATTCAGGATAGAACAATTTAAGTTTATATAAAATAATTATATAGTTGACATCCATTAAATTGGGTGTAGTTGACAACCACCTGTAAATGTAATTATAGTACAACATATAACAATTAAATATTTTTTAACAAGGGTTTCAAGTCACTAATAAAAAATTATTTTCAGCACAAACTGAAATGCTATCTTCTGAATTTTTTTTTTAATATAATAAAGTAATTATAATATTCCGCTTTAATTATTTCCAATACAAAACAAAGTGCTAATTAGTATCTCAAAAGATAAGTAACAAGTTATAATGCATAACTTTACCATTTTCCTTATTAGTTACTTAAATGTTTTGTTTTTATTTTGTTAACTACACTCTTTTTCTTTTTTTCGTAGCTTTTTATTTAGTTACGTATGCATTTAATACATTACTTTCAACTTTCACAACTAGTCAGCCCGTTTTCATGATTTGCATATAAAAAGATAAAATACAGTCATTTCACAATTTAAAATAACAATATCTTAATTATATGTATTATTTTTTATTTCATTTAAAAGTTATAATATATTATTATATTATTAACAAAAAGTGTCAAATGTATGTATTTTTATTCAGATTATCAAAGTATCTTTTCTTTTTACGAAAAATGTTATTTTCATCCATGTAAAATTATGTTACAAATTCTCATAAACTTTTAATCTATAAGTTGGGTGGTAATATTTTAACTCCCATTAAACATAGAATATTAATTCTATAACTTAAAACATAATATTTTAATTATATATTTTTTTAATTTAAAATTTTAATTAGATTATTCTATCTTTTAAGTGAATTGTAAAATTGATGTACTTCATAAGGATGTGAAAAAAGGACTAGTTTTCTTATATGTTTTGAGCTGATACTTTAATTTGTCATATTATAAAAATTTAGTAAAATTAGCCAAAAGAAACTAATTGATAAGTGTAAAATGATTAGGTTGTAATAGATTGGATGGAGTTGGATAGTGTCTATCAGCTATTTGATCCGAAAAAAAATTCATCAGTTATATTTTTTTTACTCGTTTAAAAAATACTTGTAGATATTTTAAAATTCAAGGTACTTGTGGATACTTACAAATATTTAAAAAAAACATTGATAAATTTTTAAAATGAAATAAAAAAATATAATATTTAATATAAATTAATTTTAAATTTAATTAAATATAACTTAATAAAATATAAATTAAGTTTTTATTTTAACATTTTACAGATAATAAATATTCGCGAGTTCAAATAGTATGATATGTGCTATTCATACTTGATTCATTTATAAATAAATATTAAAATATCTCTAAGTAATAAATACACATGGGTAGTAAGTAAGTGTTGTTTGTTACCGATGATATGTAAGTTTTATTATACAAATATAATTTTACATTTTTTTAATTTTTTTAATTGATGAACTTTTTTTATTAAACTTTAGTACTTTTGTTTATCTTTTAAAAGTAGATTTTTTTTTTAACAAATCATTTTAGTTAGATAAGTTGATATGATGAGTATTAATCAATTTTGTTTTATTTCTCAATTTAAACTATTATTACAATGATATTTTTTTGTAATTTTTATTCTGTATAATTTTTACGTATCATCATCTAATAAAGTAATAGTTACAATATATACATAGATTTTTTTCAATTTGAACTGCATACAAATTGAAAGGAACCCCAACAAATAAAAAATAATAAGTAATAATTAATTGTCTTTGTAATCTTGAAATAAGTAAAAAGATATTAAGAATAATAAAAGAAAAATAAAACATATACAAACCAAAATCTAGCTGAAATAACTTCATAGCATAAAAAATATCAGTTAAAAAAATACAAATAACGCAAATTTGTGTGAGAGTAGATTGTTTGTTTTTGCATTGATCACGTTCTTATTTCTTCTATATAAATGCTTATAATAGTAGTTTTTGTAAATCAATAGGTATGATTTCCTTTTAATCTTAACATGCACAATTACTTGATTGAGAACATGTAAAATAATAGTTTTAAATGTTAATTTGAATACCACCCATTTATTTATATAAGGTTGGTACTTTTGACATTGTTTTTAAATGAATGATTAAATCAAGTAACTCAATCGTATTTAACAATTAGTTTTATAAGTATAAATGAGATTAATTATGCTGTAAAGGTTTTTTTGTATAAATTATTTATAACCACTACTGGTCTGATCATGGTCGTGTATAAAAGGTTATATTCTTATCACAATAAATCATTAATGCTTATTGTCATATACGGACTGTGGATAAATACATGTGTAATGCTTAAAAAGGAATATCAAGTTAATGTTTTGTTGTATTTATTAGAATGAAGATTTTGTAACTCAAGCATCCTTTATAGCCATTAAATTGGTATGACTTGTTTGAATTCTAACAACACCTTTTTTTATAATCATAAATATGATAAGTTTCGAATTGACTATTAATATAGTAACTTTGATAAATTTATGACAAAACATCATAATTATAACAAGTATAACAAACATAAAATATAGAAAATGTAATACGCATGCAATTATACTTTGTATAGTATTTCAGAATTACAATTATCATACCTGTATGAAAAGTTCATCTTATATAAAATGATTTTGGATTATGAATTTCGTTAGACCTTCCTTAATGTTTCTCTAAGGAATATTGAAGCGTATAAAATCATATATTTACTTTCATCTTCTATAAATTCGGTTAGATAATACTCATATTAACAACGATTAGATTAATAAAATCAAATATATAACTCAATGTAATAAATTAAAAAATTACTATAGAACTCATGTTTATAATATACATCTTTTCATCAATATTTTAAAAATAAGCTCTTCTAGAAAAATTAGAAAAGGTTGATAGAAACAAAAACAGAAAAAACATTTTACATGATGTTTTAGAATTTCAATGGTTAGTTATGGTGATAAACTTATTCTAATTTAGTATGGGTTGAGTGAAAACTAAAAGTGATAAATTTAAAATATCAGTTCTTTATCACTTATTATTTTATATAATAACACTTTTATAGTCTGGAATTTATGCATTTATATGACATGATTATAATCTTTTTACTGCGTGAAATACTTAAAAAAAATATGAATTTGTAAATTTTAAAACATTTCAATTAAATTTTAAAAAATATTCACGATCATGGTGAATGAAAGATAATAAAAAAGATAAAAATTAGGTAGTAACTAATTTTATTTTGTGATACCGTAAAATAAAATAAATTTTAGATAAACATTCTTGTTTTCATATTAAGTTATTGGATTCCTTCCTAAATGGAAAATATGCCCAAATAATATAAAATACTATGTGAGATTAATAAGGAGTATAAAAGTAATTTGAAGATAGAAAAGTCTACGAGAGAAAGGAAGAAAGAAAGTGCATAACACAAAGTTTGCATTGGTGTTTTCGTTGTTTTGAAGTCGTGATTTGATCAAATTGATTTTTGGACAGTGGGTTCTAGATGTATGATTTTTTATTTTGATTGTTTAGATTGTCAATCAGAAGTTTAGTTTGGTAAAAAAAAAAAGCTTTGCATAAGCAACTCTATTTTGGAGAATTCTCGTCTTCTTTGTTCTCATTTGTAAGTGTTTATGCTTAGGTAGTTCAACTAATTGAAAACACCTTTTGGTGTTTTTATTAGAGTCTATTTTTGTACCCTATTATTGATCATAGTGAATTTTTCTTTTGTCTGAACAACTCGTGTTTTTTACCTTTGTATTAAGACATTTTCCACGTTGAAAAATGTTGGGGTCTCTTTGTGTTTTGGATTCTGTTTTTGCTTTATTTTTTTTTTGTGGTCCTCCTATATACTCACAAGAAGAAAGATTGAATTTTCGCTGCGTTATTACTCTTTGTTAAGTTGTTATTGTTTTTGGCCCATTTTTCCATCAAATTTAGGTAGTAATTAATTTTCTCCGTGAAACAATAAAATTTAGATAGTAACTACTTTTTCCTGATAAACAATAGCAAAAGAAAGATAAAATTTAGATAAACATTATCGTTTTCGTTATCATAAGGTGTTACAAGAAACTAAACACATGAAAAATATTCAGAATCACAAGATTTATATAATAATTATATTTTTTCTGTTATCATACATGTTTTTTTTATTATCATACAATTTAGATAGTAATGATCTTTTCAACCAATGCGGTAGTAAAAAAAATTGATATTTAGTTAACAATTTTTTTTTTGTTTTGAAATTTTGTTGTGGAGTTGAAGTACAAGGAAGGAACTCTGGTTTCAAATTACTTAAGTGAATTTCAAGGACGTTATGATCAATTAGTAAGAGTGGGTATAAAATTTGGTGATAATTTATTAGGACCATTCCTATTAAATTGTTTATTGGATTTGTAGGAGACATTTCAGGTTTCTATGATAAGTGTTACCCCTAATGGTGATATTTCTTTTACAAATGGCAAAGAGTTGTGTACTTAATGAGAAGATGAGAAGGATGACACAGAGTACTTCATCTTATTCAAAAGTGTTTGTTATGGAGAATAGAAGGAGAAGCCAGAAGAAAGAACAAAATAGTGATAAAGATAAAAGCAGGAGAAAGTATAGGTCTTGGTATAAGAACGTGAAGTGTCACTATTGTAACAAAACAGGGCATATAAAGAATAAATGTTTTTTTATGGAATAAAGTGAGCAAAGACAAAAAGGGTAAGAAAAGAAAACGAGATCACGATGATGGTGATCGTGTTACTACTACTACATGTGCTGACCTTGTTTGTTTTCATAATTATGACATTATTAATCTTGAATCCGATGAGAGCATGTGAATAATTGATAATGGTGTTACACTTAATGTTACATCCAAGAAGAAGTTCTTCACATCTTATACACTTGGTAATTTTTTAGTGTTGAAGATGGGTAATGATGGGGTGTCTAAGATTATTGGTGTTGATGATGTTTGCTTGCAAACAAACATGGGGATGCAATTGTTTCTTAGAAGAATTAAACATGCTCCAAATGTCCACTTTAACTTGATTTTTGTGTAAGTACTTGATGATGGTAGATATGATAACCACTTTGATTCTTGAAAGTGGAAGCTCACTAAAGGTAACTTGATTGTGGCCAAAAGGGAGAAAAAAAATCTAAGCTTTACTAGACAAAAGCTTTGATTGCTAAAGACAGTGTGAATGTTGTGTATATGGAGTCATCTTTGTGGCATTAAAGGCTTGATCATGTCAATGAAAAGGGACTTAAATGTTATAAAAAGAATGTTCTCTCAGGATTAAAAAGTGCAGAGTTGAAGAAATGTTCTCATTGCATTGCTGGTAAACAAACCAAAGTATTCTTCAAGAAACATCCTCCCTCCAGGAAGTCAGAGTTACTTGAATTGGTGCATTATGATGTTTGTGACCCATTGAAGGTAAAGTCTTTTAGTTGTGCACTTTATTACTTTGTTACTTTTATTGATGATTGTTCCAGGAAGCTTTGGGTTTATGCACTACAAAGAAATGACCAAGTGTTGGAAAAATTTAAAGAATTTCATGCTTTGGTTAAGAGGCAGTCAAGTAAGAAGCTGAAGTGCATTCTTACTGACAACGATGATGAATATTGTGGACCATTTGATGCTTATTATAGGCAGTATGATATGAGAAGACCCCTCCCAAAACTTCTCAATTTAATGTTTTACCAGAGGATGAACATGACATTAGTTGAAATCATTTGGTGTATGCTTTCTAAAGCAAATTTGCCTAAGCATTTTTATGGGTGAGGAATTACTTACAATAGTGCATGTTATTAATGTAAGTTTTGTAGTTGCTTTGAACTCTGAGGTGTCAGACAAAATTTGGTTTGGAAAGAATGTTACTTATGATAATTTACATGTCTTCAGCTATAGAGCATTTGTTCATCTTCCAAATGATGAAAGATCCAAATTGGACGTGAAGACAATGCAATGCATATTTATTGGTTTTGGTCATGATGAATTTGGCTATAAATTGTATGATCCTATTGAAAAGAAAGTTGTTAGAAGTCGTGACGTGCAATTCATGGAAGATCAAACCATTGAAGATATTAATAAAGTGGAGAATTGTACACCAAGGAAGATGGTAATGTGGTTGATGTTGATCCAATTCGGTTGTTTGTTAATGATTTGGATACTTATGTTCATGATGATGAGCAACATGGTGATACTAATAATAAACAGGTTGGAAATGGCTTGGATATTCCTATTAATAATGTTGATGAAAAGAAACATGAGGTATCACAATATGAAAGTCTTGGTCATGTACCTAAGCTACCTCGAGTTCAACTCAAAAAATCTAATAGGCCAAAACAACCTTCTAAGAAGTACTCTACCAATGAGTATGAGATGATCATCGATGAGGGAGAACCTAAATGTTATGAGAAAGCCATTGAAAGTGAAGAAAAGTAAAAATGACTAGATGCAATATAGGATGAGATGAAATCTCTGCATGTGAATTTTCAGGATGAAGCAATAGAGCAATTCTACATCTTCTAGATACAAATCCAGATTCCCAGAGACATTTGACCCACAATGAAGAAAGTGCGCAGAAAAATAATGAAGCAAGTGTTATTTCTCGCGCCATCTTCACGTTCAAATTTTTATGAATTTGAACACCATTAGGAGTCTGTTCTTTGACCAAAAAACATCTAATGAGTCTCTTAAAATGTCTTCATGTTTAATCTTTTTTTTTTAAAAAACTTGAACACCAATAAAAGTATGTTCTTTGACCAACATACGTCAAAAAGGCAATTAATGTCAATTGCTCTAACCAACCTACGTCAATCGCGCGATTTTATTTACGATATTGCCACCGATCATTTTTAACGTTGGATATTTGGTTGTTAGACCTTGAACGTTAGACGTTGTACACCCATTTTACACTGGTGATGGTGATATGGAAGAAGATATTTACATGAAGCAACCTAATGGTTTTCTTGTTGAAGGCAAGAAAGACTATGTGTAGGCTACGAAAAAGCGTACATGGTTTGAAGCAGACTCTAAGGCAGTGGTATAAGATGTTTGAGTCTGTTATGTGTGAGCAAGGCTACAAGAAGACTACTTTTGACCATTGTGTTTTTGTCAGAAAATTTTATGAGAATGATTTCACTGTTTTGTTGTTATATGTTGATTACATGCTTATTGTTGGAAAAGATGTATCCAAAATTGATAGGTTAAAGACATGGGAACTGCTAAAAAGATTTTTGGTATAAGTATCACTTGTGATGGAATAGAAAAGAAACTTTAGCTATCACAAGAGCACTACACTTAAAAGGTGATGCAGAGATTCTAAATGGAAAATGCTAAAGTTGTAAGTAATCCTTCTGTTTCTTATTTTAAATTGAGTGTTAAACAAAGTCCTTTAAATGAAGCTGAGAAGAAAAATATAAGCAAAATTCCTTATTCTTCTACGCTAGGTAGTTTTATGTATGCAATGGTATGTACAAGGCCTGGTATTTCACATGTTGTTGGTACAATTAATAGATTTTTGTCAAATCCAGGTAGAGAGCATTGAAATGTTGTGAAGTGAATTTTGAGGTATCTTCGTGGTACTATTGGTTTGAGGCTTTGTTTTGGAGATGATAAGCCTACTTTGGTGGGCTACTCATATTCAAATATGGTTGAAGACATTGATTCTAGAAAGTCCACTTTAGGATATCTGGTTCAGTTTGTAAGGAGAGTTGTGGCTTGACAATCAAGTTGTAAAAGTGTGTACCGTTGTCTACTATTGAGGTAAAATTCATCGCACTTACTGAAGCGTGTAAGGAATTGTTATGGGTGAAGAAATTCTTGCAGGAGTTTGGTTTTGTGCAAGGTAAATACTTGTATTATGACAGTCAAAGTGTTATCCATCTTGGTAAGAATCTAACTTTTCATTCTAAATCCAAACATATTGATCTAAGGCATCATTGGATGCGTGATGTTTTGGATGCTAAATTGTTAGAGTTAGATAAAGTTCATATAGATGATAATGGTATTAATACCATGATCAAAGAATTGTCAAAAGGAAAGTTTGAAGCTTGTTGTGAGATCGCCTGTTTAATAAATATCTTCACATAGTCGTGAAGGGAAGATTTGTTGGGTTATTGCGCTTCCTTCCTATGTGGAAAACATGCCTAAATAATGTAGAACATCTTATTTCATTTTATTTCAGTGGAGAGGGGTTAAATTAGTATGGAGTAGAAGAGTCATTTGAAGAGAGAGAGAAAAAGTCAAGTGAGAGAGAAAGGAACAGAGAAAGTCTTTCTTGCACAACACAAAGTCTGTACTGGTGTTTTGGTCGTTGTGAAGTTGTTCACCATTGGATTGGGCTGATATTTGGACAATGTGTTCCAGACATATGATTCTTCGTTTTGACCGTTCGGATCGTCAATTAAAGGTCTAGTTTGGGAAAAAACAACTTCGCATAAACAACTATGTTTTGAAGAATTTTCATCTTCTTTATTCTCATTTGGTGCTTTTATTGAAAATTCTTTTGTGTCCTATTACTGATTATAGTGATTTTTTTATCTGAAATACTCATAGTTTTTACCATTAAGGAGTTTTTTATGTTTAAAATTCTTGATGTGTCTGCTTTGGATTTTTTTTACTCTATTTACTTTGGTACTTCTAATAGATGCCTGCAAGAAGATAGATTGAATATCCACTACTTTAATATTCTCTATTAATGTTTTATTGTTTTAGGTTAATTTTGTCATCAAATTTATATAGTAACTAATTTGCTTTGTAAAATGATAAAATTTTGATAATAACTATTTTTCGTGTGAAAGAAATAAAAATTATCATTTTTATTATTATAACGTATCTGTGAAAGAAACTAGACGCATGAAAATATTCATAATTGCAAAATTTATTTAATATTTTTATTTTCTATTATCGTATCTTATAAATATTGATCTTTTCGACCAGTGGACAGTAAAAACAAAAATAAAAAATATTTAATTAACAATTATTTTTTGTTTTCAACGTGTTAATCTATTAATGCATGAAATAGACTCATAAAAAATCATTTGATAATAAGATTTAGCTAATAATTATCTATTTCTTGTTAAGATAAACTTAGGTTTTAAGAATTTATTTAAAATTTTATTAGTTTTGAGTTTAATAATATTTAGTTTGTTTTTATAAAGATAAAAATAGATATAAGTAGTTTTGATTTTTTTTATTTAAAAAAATATTATTTTATTTTAAGTTAGTTGATATTTTATTTTCAGTTTTTATTATTTGTATTTAGTCTAATATTTTATTTATATTTATTTAAAAATTATCAAAATTTAATAAAAAACGACCCATGAATTGAAAAGTCAAATGATTTGAGTAGGTTTTTATTTTAACATTTCTGTTATCACAGTCTTTCATTGCACACTGCTGGATTGTTGTATAACAATTAAAACCACAACAGTTAATTATTCACGATTTTCTTTTTGGTACAATAATTTTTTGATAACCAGTCACTGTATTTTATTCAATTATATTTGCTAGAAATAAAAATTAAATATTATATACACATATATATTAAAAAACAAGTACTTTTATTTTTTGACGTAATAATTTATATTTCAATCTTCAGTTTAGAAACACGAGGAATTAAATATTTCTAAATGTTAAATAATTAATTGTTCAAGGTCCAATATTATTAACTCATTTGAACTTCCGCTTGTAATTTTTTTTTAATTTAAATTTTATTTTAGTAGGCAATAATTGTCATACTAATATTGAAGTTTTTCTTGTGTATATAATAAAGATAAAAAAATGTAAAATAACTAATAATATTTATTACATTAAATAAAAAAACAGTTAGCATTTTTTGTGTAATTTAATTTAACAAATGCATTTAATTTTATTTGACAACGTCCTTTGACAGATAATGATCATTAATTATACAGTCATACTATTATAAATAAATATCTCCGAGCTTGGGTTTGTATTAAGATTAAGAAGAGTGTTGGCACAAAACCAAACACCATACATACAGTATACGATAGAGAGAGCATAGCCGCGATGTCACTTTCGCTAAAATGATTTTGGTGCCAAAATCTCAAAACATTGAACCCCTTTTCCCTCTCATTTCAAACGAATTTCACCTTCCCTCCTCTTCTTCTTCGTATCAAAACCCTAACCCCCAAACCCCGCTTTCCCAATTTGTTATCCTTTGATTTATAATTCAAATTCCCCCCAATTTTTTCCAGTTCAAAAGCCTCCACCTTCATTTTTAGTCTCAATTGTTCAACATCATTTAAACCCCAAACTTTTCAACCCTAACTTTACTCTGCGTCGCCAAATTCAATGTGTTTCTCACTCGCTTCACCCGCTAGGTCCGCAGAGGGGCCAATGGAGGTTTCTCCCGCTACTAATTTCGTTTCCGAAACTCTGTGTCCCTCTGAATCGGTCGGCGATTGTTGCGATCATTCTGGTCGGTTATCGGCCGTCGGCGAATCTACTCTTCCGGTGAGTTACGGTGTTTGCGGCGAGGACTCTGCGCAAGAGAATTGTAATACGGACACGCAGTTCCGGCAGCTCAACAACGATTCGACTCTGCTGTTGACTTCTTGTTCACCCGTCTCGGCGGTGGCGCCGGAATCGTGGGTTACTACCCAAGGGAACTGGCTCTTAGATGAGAACGAGGGTTCAATGGGTGCAGAATCTGTCTATGCAATTGGGCCTTCTAACATGGTTGTGGTCGTCGTTTTCTTTGGCTTTATTTTTTTAATGGTTTTTTTCTCTTAATTTTTATACTGATGATATTGTGTTCCGTTTAACAGGGAGCAGGACTTTCGAATCTCGGCAATACGTGTTTTCTCAATGCTATACTGCAATGCTTTACACATACAGTGCCTCTAGTGCAGGGTATTCGTGCGTGTACTCATAATTTCCCTTGCGCTGGTGAGTTATGCTTGTTTGAATTTTAATTTTGGTGTTGTTTATACGTGTTTTGTTCCAGTGTATTGGGTGATCTGTAGTATTGTTGAGGGACCTGTCAGTTACTGATGATCAGCTCTTTGTTCATTACTTTTGTGGCTGATTGATTGAGTGGGTGGATTATCTTTAGGATTGAAATTTTTAAAGCAGCGCCTTTACAGCTGTTTGCTCCTTGCTGTTGTGTGTATGGTTTGAGTATCTGTCTATTTCTCATGTATAGTTTCTGATTTTTGGGATTGGAAATTTCAGGTCATATGGATCGCTTCTGTGTTATATGCACTTTTCGTGACCAGGTTGAACGTTCTTTGTCCGCATGTGGACGAACTCTCTCACCTTTGAGATTCGTGAACAATTTGAGTTGTATCCTTCTTTTATGACTTCCATGACGATTGTTTAACTAGCTCGCAGTCTAATGTGGATCTGTGCCCACTCACTTGGCTGGAAGAATTAAGGATTGTCACTAGTAGTAAATTTTGCATGATTAGCTTGTGAAATATAACTTTTAAATTCTGCAAGATTGATTTAGTTTTCACTTATGACTGTTGTAATCCATAACTATCATCATTACAGTTTTTTCTTCTGGATTTAGAAGATATCAGCAGGAGGATGCCCATGAATTCATGCAGTGTGCTTTAGATAAACTGGAAAGGTGTTTCCTAGATTTGAAGAAGACTGATTTAAATTTTGAAGATGATAATCTTGTACAGAAAGTATTTGGTGGTCGTCTCATTAGCAAAGTATGACAGTGAAGTACATTGTTAAGCACTTTGGGTTTTGGCTCCTTTATTTGTCTTGTGTACGCATAGTTATCTTTTGTTGGGATTTTTGTTTTGGTTTTGATTAACAATGTTGTGTTTGCTAAATTGCTAATATTTATCTGTTTATTGTGTTTGTGTTTTAGCTTCAATGTTGTAGCTGTGGTTGCACTTCTGACACTTATGAGCCGTTAATTGACATGAGTTTAGAGATAGAAAGCGTGGATTCTCTTCCAAGTGCTCTGGAATCTTTTACTAAGGTGGAAAAGATTGACGCAAACTTTAGATGTGATAGCTGCAAGGAAGAAGTGTCCATGGAGAAGCAGCTTATGTTGGATATGGCACCATCAATTGCAGCATTTCATTTAAAAAGATTTAAGACAGATGGGATTCTTGTTGAGAAGATTGATAAGCATATTGATTTCCCATTGGAGTTAGACTTGCAGCCTTACACCATTTCTGATCAAAACAATGATGTGAGTTGTGGTTTTATCGCCGAACTTACATTTTCTAGATCTTTGCACGTGTGTAGTTTTTGGGTTGTTTTGTTTCCCTCATGAATTCGGTGTTCTGACTCATTTTTACGCTGATAGGTACTGATGAAATATGATTTATATGCCATTGTTGTGCATACTGGATTTTCTTCTACTTCAGGGCATTACTTCTGCTTTATTCGCTCTGGTCCAGACACATGGCACAAGTTGGATGATTCAATGGTATTATTGTTTCCCCTTTAGATGTTCGTAGATATTTTGTGTATGTGTTCGATTTTAAAATGTTAGTTCTTGCTAATGTTTCTTCGTGGTACTAGATATTTCGTTAGCTATTGTTATTAAATTAAAGAAATGTATTTGAATTTTGTTTGATAGTTCATGCCTTTTGGGCTGACATGTTCAGTATACAGTTTCATATAGTTAAAAGTGATACTACCATAGATAGTTTAGTTTAATATTACCATGTTTCCTATATAAGCATGTGGAATTGCTTTGATTGAACTATGTTAAGATTCTTTGTTCTATTCTCCCAACATTTAGTCTTCCGTAGCTTAAACAAGTTTGTTTCTTCTGAAGTTTCTTTTCATGTGGTTTGTGCTTTTGTAATTATTGTCTTGATTAATATTCATTCTAAAGTTAAAACATGTATCTGGGGTTTTTCTTCAGGTTACTGAGGTATCAGGAGACTCTGTACTGTCTCAGGAAGCATACATACTGTTTTATGCAAGACAGGGTACTCCATGGTTCTCTAGTATCATGGAATCTCAAAAGCAATGTTTGGATCCAAATATTTCAAGTACATCTCCTACGTCTGTTTTAGACGTTGGTGATGACATGTCTAAATCTAATCCCAGTTTAGTTCCAAGTACCGAAGAAGGTGGGGCTGGTGCATCCAAAGGATGTTCTGATCCTCCGTTTGATTATTTTTGTCCAGACCAACTTGCTATTTCTGAAACAAATGACACTAAAGATGTTACTCATGGCTGTGGACGATTTCTCTACGGGTCAAATCAGGAGAGCATTTCTTTCCATGGCAGCTCTAAAGATGTTGAAACCCAAAAGTTCAGGAACAGGGTGACCTTGGATGCTCGTTCCATGATTAATGGAAAATCCTTTACTGAGAATGTTAGTGTTGATAATAACCATGATTGTGAGGAAGTTGTTGATTTTAGAGAGAGTGCTGGTGCTTCTTCACCATCTTCGCCTCCGCCCACCTCCCCTCTTGATGATGCTTCAGGTAGTGAATATAATTATGCTAATTGCCTTTTTTTTTCAGCATTATTTCTATGGATGATTTGTTTGTTTAATAAGCATGAGTTGGATTTGTCAGATAAATTTCATATCCCACGTGATAAACCGAAGGAGAGTAAGCAGAGCCGTAGAAGACCACTCTATCAGTGTAACGAGGATATTCGTAGACGAGAAGCTATGAAATATCTGAACAAGACTGGTTCAAGGAGAGCGGAACTTATGAAATATGTTCCAGATGGAGCTTCAAACAAGAGAAAAAAAGTGGATTCATTGCAGTGTAAGAAAACCACCTCTCTTGATCGCAAAAAATCAAACCAAACATCTGTCAGCCGCCCTGTGGCAGCTGGAATTTCACAGTGAATGGTCTTTTTGGTGTTTTGTTTATGTACTTGAATTGTTGTGGTGCGAAGCCTGAAGTGATATATATGTTTAGACTTCTTAATATCACCACCGAATTGTATAGTTTCACACTCGAGAGAGAGTGGAAGGATGTACTGGTTATCCGTATATGTTCCCTTTCTGCACAGGTGTAACATGTAGCCAGTGAGGACAAGAATGTATAATAAATAGTAACATCGTAAATAAGATAATCTTGACGTTGATTATGTCTGTTGGTGATTAAATCCGGTCTAGAGATATGCATGAGTTACTAACATAATTAACTTATATAAGTGAGGGAAAAGTTCATGTTTATAAATCAATTGAGATTTAATTAAAACTAAAATCTATTTTATAAGATGATATATGTAATTATACTATTCTGTGAGGCATGCTTAGCAGCTGAGTTCCTCTAAACAAAATCTTGGAACTCGAGTTTGTTATTCTTTTGTTATCTAATTATCTGATTCGTTGTTGTCATTATTTGGTTGTTACAGATGCTTAGGCTTCTTAATGTCTTGATTTCATCCCTAGACGCAAAGTCCATGGCTTTTCTCAACAGGTGGAGCACTGGCCTCAAATTTATTTAATTTTTGTTTTTCTTTAATCTTTTTTGGGGCTAAATAAATTGTTTTCTTCTAACAAGCTAATGTTTAGCAAGCTTAAGCTCGAGGGTACGGTAAAATATCATCAAATGTTATCTCAGAGTATCTTATAGGATTTATTTTTCTTTTATACTTTAATTTATTACAAGTTTTATAAACATATCTTATAATGTATATATATGCATATATATATAGATATTTTATGATTATTTGTTTTTTTCACTTCCTTCACCTCCATTTGTTTGCATAGGTCCAGCTTCCTGTGAGGGAATAAGTTAGAAAAGAGTTTTGGATGAGAGAAAATATTGATCTGGAAACGAGTTTTTGTAAAATCAGATTTAGTAATACTACTAATCTGGCTTTCATTGGATTTGAAAAATCGATTCTTCTTAATTTTCAAATCTAATAAAAACAGAATCAGATTTTTGAAATTCAATTATGTTTTCTGAATTTTAATTTAGTTCTTTTAATGATAATTTAAGCTTCAACGAAAATTACATGAAAAAAACAAATACGAAAAGGGAAAGAGGGGTTAAGATGGAGAGAGAAAGTCAGTAAACGTGAAAGTGAGAGGGAGAAAGAGTGTTTTAAGTTTAGAAAGAATTTCGTCAAAGATTTTTTTAAATTTTTAAAAATTTTCACTTTTTAACCCTGAAGCATAATGACTATTTTAATAAAATTTAAGGATGTAGGATGAAAGCCCAAGGTAAAACGCCGTTGTCAATGGCTTTTGAAACACCAATAGAATTGTTGTGGTTGTGACGGATATGTCACTCTTGGACTCATGCATTCCACTTGTGTAATTTAGCCTACTTAAATATCCACGTACTTTAATTTTGTATCTAAAACTAATGTTCATTACTTCCTTACCAAAATCCACTAATAATCACTATTATGATCCTGCCCCTATAACACCAAACAAAATCGACTCGTTAATTGTATGTTAAATGATGTATAAGGGATTTTACTTTTCTTACTAGTCGGTAATCATGTTATTTTTTTTTTAAAAGTAATATTTTGATACACATAAATTTTTAGATTTATTTAATCTTTTTCTTAATATTTTTTTAAAATATAAAAATTCATTTTATATAATCATTTTATTCCTATAATATATGTTAAATAACTATAAATAAATAAATATATATATATATATATATATATATATATATATATATATATATATATATATATATATATATATATCATGTTATTACTATTCTTGTTATTTGTAGAGCACAAGGTAAGGTGGTTTAGGAATACGAATTTGGCATTTTCTTTACGTTAATACCAGTTGGAGCGATGACATGCGGTCATTTTCCTCACAGACAATATAATATTTATTATTGTTATTACTATTATTCACTCTCCTCTTGTTATATCACCAATTCTTGTATCTATTTTTTTTTCCTCTTCTCTCTTTTCCTGGATATCATCATATTTTTCTCCTTTGTTTTTATATAACTTTCTAGCTTACCACTCCAATATATTTGAATGTAGTTGGTATAATTTTCTTAATTAGTCAAAATATTTATGATGTATGTTTATCTCTACTTTTACTGAATATGTTAAATAATCATTTCCATATAACAAATAAATAAGCATTCATTATATTAGATGAGTAGGATATTAGGTATAGTGTGATTTGGTGAAAGTTTAGAGATTTAATTAGTACCAACTAATCTTTTTTTTGTAGTAATTGAAGGTCTTTGTTTGCACCAAGATGGAGCAGAAAGATATTTTCAAACTCAGCATATTTTTTCCATATAAATAGAAAAACAAGTACAAGAAGAAGAGAATAGTTTTACCATAACACAAATAATACTTTCACACGGATATTCCTTTTTACATTCATAGGTCCCACTTTTTTAAACATTTATTTTTGAAATAAAAATTTGAATAGTGCCGTGTCCGTCTCAATGTATCAGCGCTTTTACCATAATGCAATTAATAATTATAGAAATATTTGCATACATACAAATCTTTAGTCTATTATTATTACCATTATTATTATTGTTATTATTATATTATCATGCTTATTATTTCCAAGGCTTCACTTCGATATCTATTGTACTTTGTAGAAAAATTCTTAAGGAACATAGCCACCATGACCCCCGCCACTTCCACCACCTCCTCCGTAACCACCACCATGTGCTCCACCTGTCCCATACCCACCTCCTCCACCGGCCCCGCCACCATATCCACCTCCATGAGCTCCTCCATCACCATAACCTCCTCCACTCCCACCTCCACTTCCACCACCTCCTCCGTACCCAATGCCATGTTCTCCACCGGAACCATACCCTCCACCAGCTCCACCTCCTTCACCACCTCCATACCCAGCAGCACCACCATGATCTCCACCAGCACCATATCCTCCTCCACCTCCTTCACCTCCTCCGTAACCACCACCATGCTCTCCAATATACCCTCCGCCTGCTCCACCTCCTTGGCCATCCCCATATCCCCCACCATGCTCTCCGCCGGTACCATACCCTCCACCAGCTCCCCCTCCTTGACCACCCCCTGATCCACCACCGTGCTCTCCACCCGCACCGTATCCTCCACCCGCTCCTCCTCCTTGCCCACCACCATATCCACCTCCATGCTCTCCACCCGCACCATATCCTCCACCAGCTCCACCTCCTTGTCCACCACCACCACCATACCCTCCACCTGCTCCACCGCCACTTCCTTGACCACTACCACCATAACCACCACCATATACTCCACCTTCACCGTATCCTCCACCTGTTCCCCCTCCACCTCCTTGACCACCCCCGTAACCGCCCCCTTGCTGTCCTCCTGCACCACCACCAGCTCCTCCACCCGTACCATATCCACCACCCTGTGCTCCTCCTGCACCATACCCACCCCCACCACCAGCACCACTTCCGCCACCTCCTCCATACCCAATGCCATGTTCCCCACCGGCTCCGTATCCTCCACCTGCTCCACCTCCTTGACCTCCACCATAACCACCACCATAAGCCACACCGCCACCGCCACCACTTCCACCACCACCACCATATCCATGATCACCGCCATATCCTACTCCCCCACCCTGTCCTCCGCCACTACCACCTCCATACCCAACAACTCCATGCTCCCCACCATATCCACCGCCACCACCGGAGCCGCCACCTCCACCACCTCCATAAATTCCAGCAGCAACAGCACCACCAGAACCACCACCAATGGCATGGCCTACACCATATCCAGCATCAAAGGTGAGAAGGGCCCTTGTAGCAGAGCATAGACCGAGAGCCAACAGTAGTGAGAAAACAAGAGTGGGAAATGTATGTATAGTAGCCATGGGATTGAAGTGAAGATGAAATCCCAGAAGCTAGGTTGGTTTAGAAGTGAGAAAGGTTGAAGGGTATTTATAGGGATTGGGAAGGCGCGTTGAGAGCAAAGAGTGGTTGAAGCACATGAATATGAAAGTTGGATGTCCCCACACTGTGGTCCATTAACCCAACATACAAAGATATACTGAAACCACTCATACTTGAGCTACTCTCACACAATGAGAATTGTGTGCTTCTGCTGTCTTCCACATCCATACAACAAACCTACGCTTTTTTCTTTTCTTTTCTATATGCCTACCTAGTACCTACCTATACCTCCCACCGCCACTCACCACTTACTTTCATAATCTTCTTCTTCTTCCATTTTTTCTTATTTTACTTTCCTTTTTCATGCCCAAAAACCTAGCTACCAGACTTGCTAGCATTATTTCAATGCATAGAACAACTCTTAACAAATAACATATACTACCAATCATATGGCTTCAAAGACTGCTACAATAACATTCCTTTCAATATATTTTTTTCGAGCCTTGAGTCTTATTAATTAGGCATAGAGTTACATTATTATAGACCTCATCCAAGAGCAAACTATTATTATTATTAGTTAGAAAATATTAGAATAAATTTAAATTTAAGAGTTATTAGACAGTGAGTGGTAATGTTTACTATATTAGGCGAGCAAGAGTTTGTTTTGATAACTATGATCATTATAGTTTATGTTTTATAATAAGTGGAGATATTATGATTTGGACATAAAAAACTAAATATTTGTCTTTTAAATTGTAATGTTCCCCTCAAATTGAATGTCTGTTGCTAACAAATTGACATCAAAGCATGAAAACTTGAGTGTTTGAGGAGGTAAGAGTGAGAGATGACCAATTGCAAACCATGTGTGTCCTTATCTTAGATAATAAAGAAAGTTAACTATAATAATTGGAGTATAGAGATGAAACTATTATTCTTGAATCCAAAACGTGTGGGATATAATTGAGAATACATATGAAGATCCACCAGAAAATGAAGACTATTGTTCTTGAATCCCAAAACTTGTGGGATATAATTGAGAATAGGTATGAAGAGCCACCGGAAAATGAAGAAGATCATAGAAGAGCCGAGTTAGAATAAATGTGCATGCTGCTATCGTGTGACAGGCTGCAAGTGTGCATGAACATATACATGGTAAAAGACAAGTTGTGATACACACACCTAAGCAAAAGGAAGAAGAGAAACAGAGAGAAGGAAGCAGAGAACAGAATTTTCTATGTATTATGTATATTGTATATTTGATACAAGCATAAAGGAATTACATATATAGGAAAAGGAAAAACAGAAAACAGAAAAGATAAATAGAAAAACTAGAAAAACAGAAGGAGGTTATGAATCATTAAGTATATTCTCACAGAAGAGACAGTTGCCTAGGTTGCTGCATTAAAAAAAGAAAAAGGTGAGTAAAAGATAAATCAGTTTTATGCGTGTTGTATTTCTTAAAAATACGTGACTATAATTAAGGGTCATATAAACGTTTTCTTCCCAGCATTGTATTTGTATGCGAACTGGTTGAAGATTCCTTTATAGTGAAACTCGCCAAATAATGATTATATCCAAAGAAAGAGAGTAATATTTTCTATCACAAACATTATGCATATTGAAGATCAATATTTAACTCCATATGTAACTTCAACATTACAATGACTTCATATACGTATTATCATATAATCTATATTTTTATAACACGTCATCTAGTTTAACATCTCTGCAAATTCTCAATTCACATGGAAGATTTATCTCGCATTAGTTAAGCATACACTAAATATGTTATTATACAGAGTAGAATAGTCTCTCTTTTTTCTAGTTGTTCATGCTAAGATAAATATAGTTTGCATTTCATTTTCAAAGTGAAAAATATATCACTGTACAGTTCTTTTTCTTTATTTCATCTTATCAATATTTTATTTTTATTTTTTGGATTTTGCACTTTTGTTACCTATTTATTTTTTATAACAAAGTCCTGAAGTTGGCATGTTTTCCATCATGGCTTCTTTAACCTAGTTTCTCGCAAGAAAGAGACTCGTAACGGAAGTTCATGGAATAGGGCAATGTAGTCTTGCATGTATATGATTAATAAAGATATCACCATTCAAATATCGTAAAGAGTCTTGCATGTATACATCAATATTAGTGTAAATCTTGCAGAGCTTCAACCCATTCCACTTATATGTAAAACATAAATTATAATAGAATGCATAAATAGTTTATCAGCATCCTCGTACCCTTACATTTTCTTATTATTGTTACTATAGCCACACCGAGCTAGCTACCATATTTTCTTCGGTAATGTATTCATCTCATGGGTAGTATCCACCACCGTGGCCACCACCTTCGCCACTTCCACCCCCACCTCCATATCCACCCCCGCGTGCACCTCCACCACCATAGCCTCCACCGCCACCGCCACCAGAGCCACCCCCACCGCCACCAGCTGCTCCACCACCGTATCCTCCACCGGCTCCTTGTCCAGCTCCCTCACCACCACCATATCCTCCTCCATTTGCTCCGCCAGCACCTCCTCCACCACCCCCACCACTTCCACCACCTCCTCCACCACCATTGGCTCCACCGTAGCCACCACCAGCCCCACTCCCTTCCCCGCCTCCATAACCACTACCAGCACCCCCTGCACCCCCTGCACCACCGCCGCCTCCTCCTCCACTTCCACCACCATAACCACCCCCGTTTGCTCCACCTCCGCCATATCCTTCACCACCACCCTTACCAGCCCCTCCTCCGTATCCACCTCCAGCAGCACCACCGCCACCGCCACCACCGTTTCCTCCACCACCACCGTGCCCACCACCCGCAGCCCCATATCCAGCACCGGCACCTTCGCCTCCTCCAGCTCCTTCTCCGTAGCCACCAGCACCGTGCTCTACTCCAGCACCTCCTCCTCCGCCGCCGCCACTTCCTCCACCACCGCCATATCCACCAACAACAGTGCCAACATGCAAGTTGACACGGTCCTCTAGAGTGAGGAGTGTTCTTGTAGCAGAGCAAATTCCTAAACAAACAAACACAAAGAGAATGTTACCGAGAACTACTTTAGAAGTTGCCATGGCAAAGTGTGATTTTGGAATGCAAGTGCTTGTGTATATATAGTAATGGGCCTGGCCCATTACACAAATGGAGGGGCCCAAAAGTGTGTTTTAATTTCTCGAAGTGTGGCCCACTGCACATGCAGTAGTTAGTTGGGTTCAAGTACAGAAAATCGCACTATAAGACCCACTGGTGTGCTTTTGCTGTCAACCACCACAACCATTACACTGATCATGTTCTCACTTCTCACTGTGCTACCTACGCAATATCATGTTCTAAACCTATTCTCCTTTCTCTGATAAAACCTATATCCGTTTTCTCTTCAGAATGTCGGAATCATTCATCTTGGATGTTCACACTTAGCACCATTGACCACTGGAACCAATTCTCTTTTTCTTTCAAATTTCCAGCAGCTGTTCAGCAACTTGATCATGATGTGGATTTATCCCGATACATCACTGTAACCCTTTTTTTAGATAATGCAAAACAATTTCTTTAGAAGTCGGATTGTCTGAGTGAGTTTGAATCTGGAACGAATTGAAGGTATTGTAATTATTGATTGTGTATCAAATTTATACTCTTTGAAAGTACACATTTAATATATCACGGTATTATATTATAACGTGCTCTTCATTGGAATATCATATAAGGTTTTGCTGGCAGAATGAGATTATTATAAATTACTGAATTCAAAGATTTCTTCTAAAATTTAAACAATTGGTCTTACTATGATATTGTTAACTATGGAAATATATTAAAATTACTCTACGTAAGAACAAGACATAGAGAGCAAACAAAAATTGCATAAGAAGAAGCTTTTCTGCATGTGGGCTGGCATGTGTGAAGTGAATGATCATATTACTAACATTGGAATATAATATAAGGTATGAAGTATGAAATTGTTTACCTTACTCCAGTTATATATCACTGACATTGAAAAATAGGGAAGCAACTTCTCGAGTAGGAATAGGAGTACATGAAATTGAAAGTGTGGTATAGTGGATGATCACATGAAAATTAGAAGATTGCGGGATCCACCCATCATCTTCTGCTAGTTTAGTGGATTGCCCTTTTTTCCTTTCACTCTTATCTTCCACCGGAAATGTTTGACTCTAGCAGCAATGTGTTGCCCACTACTTCGTCACGCCAAGAGTTACCTACTAAAATAAACAGAAGGAACAAGCTACCGACAACAACAATAACACTACCATAACTAAGAACTTGGGAGTCTCCAGGACTGTGTTGTATTTTCGCTCTCTGATATAGCCTTCTGCGATCATGTTTAATATATTAATTCAAACTAAATTATGAATCTATATATAGTTTCCAAGTAGCTTATATGTTCACTGAAACATGGAGTTTTTATTTTTATTTTTATAGGAATTGCTAGCCTTCTCTTTATTGTAAGGTAATCTTACCAACAGTGTGAAGATTTGGGGAATGATTTTGTCTAAGAGGTTCTTACACGATTGACATGATTAGTAATTACATGCTGTAGACAATATGTAGTATACTTGCGTCTGATGTCTGATAGTTATAACCTCATTCATACATAACTTATAGTCTTTATATCTGGTTAACCAGGAGTTGTAATGTTTGAGTTCTCTTGAGTGAGAAAACTCTCTCTTGTAATCTTTGATTTAGTAAACTTTCTTTTGTGGACGTAGATTGAAGTTCGTTAACATTTCAATCACATCAAGTTAATATTCTTGCATGTATACTTGTTTCTTGTTTTCCTTCTATTTTTTTCAACACTTACGTATGGTAGTTAATTATGAGTAAATTTGACACACACCTCCATAACCTTCAAATATAACCATATACACTTAGCTTCTATAGCAGATATACAACTTGAATAACCAACCTGTCATTCAATATAAATTTTATTTTGTTAAGATTAAGTATAAAATGTGACATGAAGTAATCCTTGATTACAAATACTTATCTATTAAGGTCTGCGATTTAATTTTTATTTCTCATTCCTTACTCAATATTTGATCTTGTACATATCATATTATACATATAACACTTCCGTATATGAATATTTAAGATATTTCCATTCTTCCTACTTCATTAATAAGAGGCATGTCGTAGGATAAGTTCCGGAATTATTATTATTATTATTTTTGAGTTAAAAAATTTGCTATTTTTTATGTCAATAAATTTGTGTAAATTTTGCTATTTAATAATAATTATTAGAACAAATTATTTGAATGATTACTGTTTTTAACACAGTAATCATTGTTTTTGTTAGTAGTTAGGTTTTTTGTTTTGTTAGTAGTTAGCTTTGGGAACTCTATAAATAGAGATTCCCTTTCTCTTTTCCTTTGTAACAATAACATACACACTACATAATAATACCATCATATCAGTTTTCTCTTTTTCTCGTATGAAAGAGTTCTCTTACTAACCTTAGATCTGTGCTACTCACGTTCTTCTCTTCTCTTTATACGGTTCTCTTCTCTTCTCTTTTCACTGGCACCTCGTTCTGTCACGTCTCACCAAACTTTCTGATTAGTAGAAGCTTCTCGTGAAAGGTGGAAGACTTGCGTTTTGGACAGAAGGCTGCGTTTTGGATTAAAAGCCATTGGGCTTTTTCTTACTTTTTGTTTTGGGCCGCTTTCTTAAGAGCAAAGTTTCCGCTGCCCAGGTTCTTAATGATTCTTGCTTAAGTTCTTGCAGTGTTTTCTTGTTTTTTCTTCTACCATGGATCAACCAGATAATTCTATCAGTCCCTTCTACTTGCATCCTGGAGAGAATCCAGGCCTAACCCTCATCTCTCAAGTTTTGAATGAAAGCAATTACTCTTCCTGGAGCAGAAGCATGAGAAGAGCACTTCTCTCTAAACATAAAATCAAGTTTATCGACAAGTCTATCAAGAAACCCGAGAAAGATAAAGATTTGTTTGATGCATGGGAAAGATGCAATATGATGGTTCTCTCATGGATTACAAAGACTCTCTCTCCACAGATTGCTGAAAGTGTGATATATGTTGAGGAAGCCAAAGAATTATGGGATGAATTGAAGGAAAGATTCTCTAAAGGGGACTATTTTAAGATATCAGATCTTCTACAGGATATCCATTCAATAAAGCAAGGAGAAAGAACCGTTAACCAGTTTTTTACTGACCTTAAAATACTATGGGAAGAATTGGAATCACTTAGGCCAATACCCAAGTGTACATGCAAAGTTCCTTGAGTTGTGAACTAATAAAGGCTTCTCTGAAATACAGAGAAGTTGAACATGTTATATGCTTCTTGAAAGGACTGAATGATACTTACAATACTGTCAAAACACAAATTTTGCTGATGGAACCACTTCCTAACATCAACCGTGTGTTTTCTCTTATTATACAACAAGAGAGACAGGAAATATCAGAAACTGGAAATGCAGGCCAGAATCACCCTATTGAAAATAACATGATTCTTGTCAATACTGCTGACAGACACAACAATTGGAAAACAAAACAGCCCTGGAAAAATCAGGGACGTGGTACTGGATCATATGGACAAGGAAGAGGCAGAGGAAGGAATCCCAACCATGGAAAATAGTGCTCTTACTGCAACAAGATGAACCACATTGTGGATGAATGCTACTCCAAACACGGTTTTCCTCCTTGGTACAAAAAGGGTGACAACAATCAAGAAAAGAAAGGGGGATGGAATTCTACTAATGCTTGCCAGACCAACACTGGATCTGAGATTACTCTTCAGGGAAATACCAATGCAGCCTTAAATAGATTCACACCTGAACAGATGGAAAAGCTTCTCAAAATCATTGAGAAGGTTAATGAACCCACACATAAAATCAATCATATGCAGAGGAATGATGAAGAGGACAAACCAGGTATTCTTTCCTGGATTATTGACACTGGGACCACTGATCATGTGACCCATGAGAAAACGAATTTTGTTACATTCTATAAAATCAAACCTATTACTGTTAAAATTCCAAAGAACTCTGATATTACTGCCAAGTATGCTGGAATAGTACAGTTTTCTAAAGACTTTGTGATTTTTAATGTGTTATATATACCAGACTTTTGTTTCAATCTTATCTCTGTTCAAAGTCTTATAAAAGACTTGGACTGCAATCTAATTTTTTCTTCTGAGATGTGCCAGATAAGGAAGAACTCTACATTGAAGATGATTGGGTGTGCTAATCCCAACAAGGGTCTCTATTACCTGCAAGCTTTTCCTAATCCTGGTCAAGACAATTTTCCACGATTTGTTTTTTCCTTTAAAGATGCTAATGTAAATCTATGGCACTGCAGACTAGGTCATCCATGACATATGATTGTAAAATAAATCTGTGAACAATTTCCTTATGTACAAATAAATGCTAATGATGTTTGTGATGTTTGCCACTATGCTAAACAACATAAATTGCCTTTTCCCTTAAGTAATTCCATATCTACTTAATGTTTTGAGCTTATCCACTGTGACATATGGGGCCCTTTCTCTGTTACTTCTATTCATGGCTATAAATATTTTCTTACTATTCTGGATGACTATAGTAGACATACTTGGGTTTTCCTAATGAACAATAAAGGTCAAACTAGAGACTTGCTGCAGAATTTTATTACTAAGGTTAAAAATCAGTTTGGCAAATCCATTAAAACTATCAGGTCTGACAATGGTCCTGAATTCAATTATAGCAACCTATATGATCAGTATGGTATAAACCATCAAACTAGCTGTGTTGAAACACCTGAGCAGAACTCAGTTGTAGAACGCAAGCACCAACATATTCTTAATGTTACTCGAAGTTTAATGTTTCAGTCAAACATACCAAAAGTCTATTGGTCTTATGCTGTTTGTCATGCTGTTTATCTAATAAACAGGCTACCTACTCCTGTTCTTGGAAATAAAACCCCCCATGATCGGCTTTATAATGTTCCCCATACCTATCTGAATTTAAAATCTTTTGGATGCCTCGGTTTTGCCTCTACTCTTGTTGCTGGCGGGAATAAACTTGATCTAAGAGCTAGGAAAGGCATTTTCCTTGGGTATAAAACAGGTGTCAAAGGTTATATTGTTCTTGATATTAACAATAGAGAATTGTTCATAAGGAGGAATGTTATCTTTTATGAAGATGTTTTTCCTTGGAAAAATAAACAAGACAACATTGGAATTGGTAATGAAGAGGATGATAGAGTCATTTTCCTCAACGAACCCTTGGGGATTACTGCCTTCAATGAAGCAGAAAATTTTACAGAGGAGGAGTCACAACATGAAATCATGGAAGAAGATGACATAGACAATAATGCTGGTAACAATGAAAGAGAGCATGTTTACAGAAGGTCTGACAGAATAAGAAGACCTCCAGGGTATTTGGACAACTATATACACCAGGTGAATCAATCCTTGACCATGAAAAATAGTCTCAAGACACCTTATCCTATTTCTAAATTCCTATCCTGTGATTCTTTGAAAGGAAAACATTTAAGATACACCATGACTATCACTGCTAACAGTGACCCTGTTCCTATTATGAAGCCCAAGGTGAAAGTAAATGGGTCGAGGCAATGTAAAGGGAAATTAACGCCTTACAAGACAACAAAACTTGGTTTTTGACTCAGCTTCCACAAGGGAAGACTGCCATAAGATGCAAATGGGTTTATAAAATTAAATACAAGGCCAATGGCACTATAGAGAGGTACAAAGCCCGACTAGTTGCTAAGGGCTATACTCAACAAGAAGGAATCGATTATTTGGACACTTTTTCTCCAGTTGCGAAGCTGACTACTATCAGACTTCTCATAGCAGTGGCAACCTCTAAGAATTGGTTTTTAGAGCAATTAGATGTAGATAATGCTTTTCTGCATGGAGACATAAATGAGGAAGTCTATATGGAACCACCTCCTGGCCTAAATGTTTCAAAGGAAGGTCAAGTTTGCAGGCTTACTAAATCCCTATATGGCCTAAAGCAAGCTAGTAGGCATTGGTTTGAAAAACTGTCCACTTTTCTTACTGCAGCTAACTATACTCAATCTAAGAGTGATCATTCTCTCTTTATCAAGGGAACGAATACTAATTTCACAGCTCTTCTTTTTTATGTTGATGATATCATATTAGCAGGGAACTTCATCATTGAAATCAACCATATAAAAGGCCTCTTGCATAGCAGATTCAGAATAAAGGATCTAGGAGAGCTAAAGTATTTCCTAGGATTAGAGGTAGCAAGGTCCAAGAAAGGAATACAATTATCCCAAAGAAAATATTCTATGGATATTCTTGAGGAAGTTGGAATGATGGGCTGCAAGCCCTCTTCAACACCTTTCCTAATTGACACTGGTTCTCTATATAAAGCAGAAAACTATTTGAAGGATCCAACCCCTTATAGGAGATTGATAGGGAAGTTACTATATCTTACAAATACTAGACCTGATATGTGTTTTTCAATCAATTTATTAAGTCAATCCATGCAATCACCTACTGATTACCATTATCGCGCTGTTCAGCATGTTATTAGGTACATAAAGGCCAAACCCTCAGAAGGGTTATTCTTTCCTGCTGAATCATCTATGCAACTAAAGGCTTTCAGCGATTCAGATTGGGCCACTTATCCAAATACTAGGAGATCTACTACAGGCTTCTGTGTTTTTCTTGGATCATCCCTAATTTCATGGAAATAAAAAAAAAACAGAGTACAGTTTCCAGGTCTTCCACAGAGGCTGAGTATAGGGCTCTAGCAGCAACTACTTCTGAGATACAGTGGATTCAATACATTCTTGATGACCTACAGGTTAAACAAGCTGGAACTCCAGTTCTTTTCTGTGACAATAAATCCGCCAGACACATAGCTCATAATCAGAGCTTCCACGAACGAACCAAGCATATATAGCTTGATTGCCATGTGGTTCGTGAAAAGATACAGGCTGACCTCCTACATCTCCTACCAGTTAGCTCAGAAGAACAACTTGCATATATCTTTACCAAGTTTCCTCATCGGGTTCGGTTCAAAACCATTGTTCCGAAGCTTGGATTGGCAACCATACACCATCCAACTTGAGGGGAGGGTATTAGAACATATTATCTGAATAATTACTATTTTTAACACAGTAATCATTGTTTTGTTAGTAGTTAGGTTTTCTGTTTTGTTAGTAGTTAGCTTTGGGAACTCTATAAATAGAGATTCCCTTTCTCTTTTCCTTTGTAACAACAACATACCAAGTACAAAATAATACCATCATATCAGTTTTCTCTTTTTCTCAAAAAGTTGTATGAAAGAGTTCTCTTACTAACCTCAGATCTGTGCTACCCACGTTCTTCTCTTCTCTTCGTACGGTTCACTTTCTTCTTTCTCCATCATCGATGGCCTCTCCTTGCTCTGCTGCCACAACTCCATGGAGGTTCTCGATCTTTGCTCTCTTTTCACTGGCACCTCGTTCTGTCACGTCTCACCAAACTTTCTGATTAGTAGAAGCTTCTCGTGAAAGGTGGAAGACTTACGTTTTGGACAGAAGGCTGCGTTCTGGATTAAAAGCCATTGGGCTTTTTCTTACTTTTTCTTACTCTTTTTCTATTTAATAATAATCAAGTTAAGAAGATATGTGGGTAGACTTTAATAGAAGAACAAATTAAAGCATTGTCAGAGAGTTGGAAGGTAAGTTAATACGCGAAAGAAAAATTAGAGATAAAGTGGTAAGTTTGTGTGACTTTGAGGACAAAACGTATAATCAAATATCTATACCATTTTTAATAATCTCTAAATTACGATTTTAATTGCTAAGTTTAAAACTAAATAGTAAGATTTAATTACAGTTTTAAGTGACTAAGTTTTAGATTAGCAATTTGATTCTAAATATAGATTTGTAAAATTTCCTTAATTGGATGCTCTTTTTACCTTCTGGGCTTACGTGTCCTTTGAAGCCCAAGTATGAACATTTTCTTCCTCTACCCTCCCAGCTTTCTCCTTAACCCTCCAAACTTTTAAGTTAATGTCTAAAATAACCTTTTAATAAGGATAAAACTATTTCCTCTCTCCCAAAACTATCCTAGGCTAGGCCACCTATCATTCAGTTTTTTTATGTCCCGCTTCTCTTCGAATCATACGATGTCAAAACTAATTAAATTTTAAAATTTGAATAAAAAAGTAACTGAATTTCGAAAATCATTTTAAAATCCGATAAACATTTCTATTGAATTTCGAAATCTAGTTTTCAATTTATCACTCTTTATGAAATTCGATACACATGCTGAAATCCGACACATTATTTATTTATTTCATTTATCTTAATTTCTTTGTTTTTAATTTTATTTTAAATATGTTTTAGGTTAATAAATTATATTTTAAAATATTAAGATATATTAAATTATATTAATTAACATATTAAATAATAATATTATTATTAATAATATTAATAAAATTAATAAAAATAAAAATGTATAAGCTTTTGGTACTTTAGCTTACTCTTGTTTTTGTGTTGTTTGTCTTTAGCTATGTTTTTTTTTTGCAATGATCAATTTAATGGTGTGAGTTTAGATAAAGTCTCTAAGGAGCATATGATAGTTGATAGTGAAACTGAAGTTTAAAGTAGAAAATTTTGACTTTTCCTTTGTAATGTTTACCTTACTCTTTAGGTTTAGTGTAGTATGTATTTTATTATTATATTAATATTTATTCAATAAAATTCATCTAAATTCACTTAAATAAATATCAATCTTCCTTACATCTAACTTCAAAGTCAACACATCTTAATAAATATCTTGTGTGTGCTTGTATCACTTATGTGGTGTACAAATAAATGAATTTGCGAGTGAATATGTTATTTGTTTCAGTGTTTTAAAGGTATTTAAAAAAAATGGATTGGCGGGTCGGTATCCTATTTACATCCTAGTATTGGTGGAGAAATAAGGAAGAATTTACTGTGTAATGTAAAATAAAGATTCTGGTTCCCACAAAATATAACGAGAAGTGTAAAAATTGATTCTTTTCTTACACATAATCGATTCTAGCCTCTCGAAATTATTATTTTGTTTTTTATTCTTAGTTCTTTTATCCTATTTCATTAATTTTTAAGCCAATAATATATATATATATATATATATATATCATATTTATCTTTAAAAATGAAATAATAACTTAATTTTATCCAATAAAATAATTTTTAATCAATCATATCCGTATTATTATATAGTAAAGGAACTTTTATTTTAAACTCATTTAAAATAAAGTACTTTTTTAATTCAAACAGTACGACGGTGCCTTCTCATTCTTCCCAATCTCATATTTATTTTCTCAATAAAATGAAATATATTTAATTAAGTGTGATAGATGTCTAACGAAAATAAACACAAATTTCAAAAATTTCGGTCATTAATGCTGAAGTGCTATTACACATCAGTAGTGTAGGGTGTGCAGAGTCTGTAGAGCAGAGTCATCATGGCTACGAATTAAAATACTTGGATCTTCTTTCATTCATCATTTCTGGAGTGAACTGACTGCGTTTGCTTCCATGGATCCTCAACATTGCTTGAAGATTTTTTTCTTCAGATTGCGCCTTTTCTTTCTTCTTCCATTTCTTAGAAGGTAAGTAGTCTCATCCCCATTTAAGTCCCACATCGTTTAAAAGTATTTAACTTTTAATGTTTATAAACGCAATTCCGCCCTGTGGGTTTGTCCCTTCGGGGACATCCGATAAAATTGGAACGATACAGAGAAGATTAGCATGGCCCCTGCGCAAGGATGACACGCACAAATCGAGAAATGGTCCAAATTTTTTTTCATTTTTTTTTTCTTTTCTTTTCATTGCAAGAGTATGATTTTACTCGTGATTATGTAATTGTGTTTGTGTACAGGGAAAAACCTTAGACGTTCAGGGGAAAAGCTCCCAACATTGCATCTTCAAGGCCCATTGTGAGCGTAAGCCCAACCTGAGAAGAGATTAAAAAACTACATTTGGTAAAGTTTTCACGTGTGTCCCTTGTTTTGTCTTTCTGTGTGTTATTCCTGTCTCCCATCAAAGTTTCTGAAGAAAATATTCAGAATAAGAGTCGATGAGTGTATACAGAAAAAGTGAGTGAATGTTTTCCAGAAAAATCTTCCTGGAAGTGATTTAATACGTTTTGGAAAATAAAATTCAAAATAATGAATTAGGAAATTTTTTGATGGAGTGCAGAAAGTAACAGCCCGTTTTTTTTTTTCTGAAAAATTTGTCCTTCAAACTTTTTATTAAAATTTATATAATTGCATTTAGTGATGCAAAATATTTGCTGGTGTTCTTTTTCTTCTTTTCCCAATAACAGATAGGGCCTGGGCCACTACTGGGATATTTTAAAACTTCAAAATATTATTCATTTTTGTGTAAAAAGATTATATTTTTCTCAATTATATCGAACAGATTTTTCAATTAATTTATAAATTTATCATGAGTGAAAAAAAATGTATTAATTGCAGAATACAAATGAAAATATTAGAATAAAAACTTTATATCTATTTAATAAAAGTGAAATAAATTCTCAATGAAAAAAAAAATTGAACATCCCCTTTTTGGTTGTCACGGTTTTACTAAATAATAAAATTATTTTTATAATTAAATTGATAATTTCAAAAGTCTTTAATCATATTCAATAATTAATAAGAGAGTATTTCTATGTACACTACCTCCTTCTTCCTGCACCTCTAAATTTATCCATTTGTCCTTCATTGAAACTATAATATTGTCAACATACATACAAGAACATTCGTGGTGGTTCCTAGCACTTAGACTACCATTTCCTTGTACACGCACAAGCACCTCCTTAGTGGTTTCTAGCACTCATACTACCATTTCCTTCATTATACTGTTTCATTAGAATAGCATTTTCTTCATTTCACTGCTTGAGAGGTATATATTGGTTGAAGATCTCTAATGGTGATCTGTGGTGGTGGTTATACTCGCTGGTGGGAGGAGGAAGAAGAGAGATAATAAACGATTTAACCGCCGTTCGTGGTGCGGTTAATCAGTGTCGCCGTTCGAATGGCGTTTGTTGTTTGTTGCCCTTCGTGTTGCGGTGTCTCCCAACCGCAGTTCGTGTTACCGCAATTCGTGTTGCGGCATCCTCCGTGTTGCGGTTTCTTCCAACCGCACTTTGTTTGGATCACTTCATTTATTGTTGAAGATGAGTAGTGGAATTGAGAGGAAAGGTTGAGTTTGGTTGACATATTGGTTCTCCAGGGTTGAGTTTCTTCACAAAGATGGTAAAAAAAAAAGGGGAAAGTCATGTTGGTTGTGCAAAAATTGCCTTGTATGGGCTTTGACAGAAGAGAGGGGGCATTGGCATTTTGGTTTTCCTTGTCATGTTGGTGATTCAGAATTTCAAAAGTAAAGTCCGTGGACATAAAACAGTGCTAGAATAGAACTATGGCAATGCGTGGAGAGGTTCCGCATAATACCCTCCTTTCTTTTGTATTTTCTCACCCCCCACTTTCCATCACACCATCTAAACAAAGGCTTGAGTGCATGATAATATATGGCTGTTATATATATACATGCACAATATTTAATTATACTGGATTCTCATGGTGCGGCATCCTGCTTCTATAGGCCAAAATTGTGAAAAATGGCATCCAAAGCAGGCAAATTGCACTGCGTTGCAGTTGTACAACCTTCGTTTCCAAAAGTCGCAGTGTGATCTGCGTTTAAAAAGGGAAAGAGAAACCGTAATATAATCTGCGTTTCCAAAAACTGCAGTTTGACCTGCGGTTTCCTCAAGCTGCACCCCGAAAATCAAACCAAGATTCACCTGCGATTGCTTTCTGACGGGGTTGGAGAGAAAGAGAAGACGACCGGCAAAGAGGCAAAATAAGAAAAGTGGTGTAGGAGGTGCAGGGAGAATGACTCTTAATAAGATAGGATTGGCATGAGGATACACATGTTCAGTGAATCTAATTATTTTTTTTACTATTTAATTATATTCTAATGTTGTGCAAATCATCATCCATGAGACACTATGGAGTGGCGGAACTCTGTATTCTTCGAAGAACTCTCTCAGTCTCAGGATTCTCAAAAGTCTAATTGCAGTTTTGTATTATAATTCACCTTTTTTATCCGTCTATCGTTTTAATTAAATTAAAGCTTGGGCTTGAGCATGTATGATATAAATAATTCCATCAATCTCTCCTTCAATATTATGTGTTGTCGAGTGCATGTATGATATAATATGAATGTTAATGCTTCATCTTTAAGAAATGGACAAACAAGGTGTACATAATTTATATAACTGAGAAATAACACCAATCACTATAAAAACAAGATCGGGGTCAGAATGGTCCCAGATTATTTGATGACCCAACAAACAAACACAGAAACTAAGGAACAAGGTCAAGAATACTGTTTCTGCCACCCAGTCTGTTCACCTTCCTCACGTACTCCTTCGCTTCTTTCTCCCCATACTCCTTCAACCCCACCTCCCCCTTCGTCTTCCACAGCACCTCCCCGAACCTCCTGTGTCCCCAATACGCCTCCGCCTCCACCCTTCCCCCACCCTCCTCCACCGCCGCCACCACCGTCAACGGTAACCGCTCGTAGCACCCGGCACTCACGCCTTCGAACTCATCCAGCTTAGCCACCGCGCCCTCCGACACGGCATAAACCTCGCCCTTCACCCGGTGCCCCAACCCGGGGAGGTTGATCAGGTAAGGTATGCCGTGAGGGCCACACACCAGCGGGTAATGATCCTCAGTCAAGTAGACTCCAACCAAAACGGCGTCGTCTTCGTTCACGAGCTCCTCCATCAGATAGTGGTTGGGGAATCCTCGCTTCAACGTGCCATACGCGAATATCAAATGGGTTTTCAGATTAGCCTTCTGGCTCTCTCTCTCCATCACCACACATTCCCTTCCTCCTCTCTCTCTTCATCTGTTTCTTATTCTTTAATCTTTTAACTCTATTTCAGGCCCATTTCCGTTTTGTGTGGGCCTGGGCCGCAAAGGATATTGGCCCATATAAAGTTAGCAGAGTTTGGGTTGGATTGGAAGAAGACTATACCTAACTAGAGTTAATCAAAGGCATCGTTTTTTCAAAATATTTTGATTCTAATATTAAAAAAAATGAGGATTTTGTAAGTAAAAAGGAAAAGAGGAAATAAAAAGAAAAATGGGATGAGAAAGAGATCCTTTGATTGAGAAGGGGATGCAATATTGGCAAAACTAGAATAAAAATGAGTAAAGTGCAACGAACTTGGGTGGATTAAACATTGCATGTGGTGGGTGGCATGCAGAGCTAGGTAAAGAGGTGTGACATAATGGAGAGCGGAAAATGATTTTTCATGGATGGAGTTTCTGTGCCGAAAAATGAATAGTAATGTCATCCTATATATATATATTATGGAAGTACAAAAACATTGTATGTTTGTTTGGAGAAACTTAGTGTTGTGTGTGGTGATATAGGTTAGCACGCGTACAGAAAAGGTTGAGAGAAAAGGATTGGCATGTGGATAACTCGGCTACTCTTTTCTCTCTCTCTCTCTCTCTCTCTGTCTCCTTCGATTCATTGCTTCTTGTCTGATTTGATGGCATGGCACAGGAATTATGGAATTATTGAGTCCGAGACCTTCCATCTCATCTCTCTAATGTTACCGTTAATGGTAGGAATTTTTTTGTGGTTTTCTTGCTACAAAAAAGTTAAGGACCGCAACTGATTTTGGAAACTGCCGCCCTTCACGCACACAACTACATACCAAACTCAACAATAATGCCACAATAATTTTAGTACTTCCTACTAAGATTTTTTGATACAATCTAGGATTTACACATGACCTTTTAGATACATCTACCTCTTTTTTATTATTAAAATGTAGTCTGGGTAAATTTATAAATTAAATCATTTTTATAACAAAACAAAGTGAAAACAATAAGTATTTGATAAAATTATATATACGAAAGAACTTCGAGAATAAAATTCACAGAAATAGATGTTGAAATAATATTTCACATACGAAATAGTTTAAATTTTAATGATAAATTTCAAATATACGAATTTATAATTAATTTTAAAATTTTTAAATAAATTATTTGGTCATTTTGTTTGGTTTCTTTATATTATATATTCTACCATTATTCTTATAAAATGTAATTTAATTTTAAATATAATAATATAATGTATAAATTATAAAACATGCATATATTTGAATAAAGTACATTTTAATTTTTTAAATATAATTATTATTTATAAAACAGTCCATCTGTCACACCCCATAAATTCTCCACCTTAGTGGGAGACACATGTCGCACCCTCCCAGCTTCCCCACGATAGTGGGAGACAAAACTATCAGCCTCATTTAATTTCACATCCATTGGAAACAGTGCGGCAGCAGGGAAGGAGGGCATTTGCAGAAAGTGAAATCCAAGTGCCAGTCCATGGAGTCAGGAACTCAGTTAGTGGAAAACACGTGGCACCGAGAAGGAGTGTGAGGCTTCAGAAAGTGGAGGACATGTGGCTGCAGCTAAGTGGACCGTCTGGTTATGGTGATGATATTTAAGTTGGAATTTTAAAACTGACGCTATTTTCTCTGCACTCACCTCTTCATCCTCAACCTTCAGCAAACCATTTTCTCCTCCTTCTCTCTAAAACTCTCAAACTTCTTTAAGCTTTCGACCATTTCTTCTCCTCCGATCACCAACCTCCTTTCAGATTAATTGCTTCCGGTGTCAAGAGCTTCAATCTGCACCGATTAGATTTCCGTTCTGAATCGGTAAGTGAGTTTGTGTTTTAAAGTTCCTTACCTTCCTTGCATGCAAGAACCATGCCATGCTTGCATGACTTATCGGTAATTGATAAGTCATTCTATGAATCCATTTTTGTGTATTTGATGCAATGATGGATGCCTTTCTCCAATCAGACTTGGACCTTGAAAATCCCTAGAAGTAGTTGCTGCCAAAGAACTTTAGAAGCCTAGCTGGATATAGAGGTAAGGGAAGCTTATAAATTTAATTATGATTATTTTGTATGCATGATTTTGTGAGTTTATGCTTGCTGAATGTATGATCTTGTTGTTGAGAAATGCATGTTTGATTTTTGGTATGAAATATGTCATAAAGTTATAAAACTTAGTGAAAATATGAATCTGTAATCGAAGGGTCATTAGGACCGTTCGGTTTCCTCTTAAAACAATTGATCTGGTACCTTTATGTTGAAACTTAAATATCTTGCTTGGTTATTTGTTCGGAATTACCTATTAAAGGACGTCCGGTCTTATACTGAACGTTCGGTCTCGGAGTGCTTAGTCATAGACTGATTATTCAGTCTCATATTAACTATTTAAAACGTGCAGTCATACACTGAGCGTTCGGTTTATATTGATGATGTTTATTAAAAGTACTAGGTCTTATACCAGTACTTGAATTTTAAGAACGTCCGGTCATAAACTATACGTTCGGCCATACAAGTGTTTGGTATTAGACTGACACTTAATTTCTGAAGCATTCAGTTTCATATTATTATTACTATTCATTTTAAGAACGTTCGGTCATAAACCAAGCGTTCGGTTTTACACATATGATATTATGTTTGAGTAATTGGTTATAGACTAAGTACTCGGTTTGATGTTAATTATCCTTCTTGGGAAAAACGTCCGGTTTATAATATTATTTATTTGAAAAGTGTTCGGTCTAACACTGACACTTGATTCCTCACAGAGTGTTCGGTCTTGTACTGACACTTGCTTTATCGAAGAGAACTTCTACTGGTCAGAAAGGCATTTGGCTAAAGTTACCAACTTTGTATTCAGTTCCTTCCAAGAATGACTTATGTTGTTTATCGTTCATTCTTCTTCATGAATAAGTTTGTATGTCTTGTCTTTGAAAAGCATTCGGTTTTATTCTCTGCCAGACCGTCCGGTCAACTATTAGAACTCCTTGTTTAATTCAGTCTCTTATTCTGTCTTTGACCGTTCGATCACTTATTGAATCCCTTTGATACCCAGTCTCCTCATCACCGTTTGATCATGTTGTATCCGTACTGTCTATGAGAAAAAGAAGTAAATTGAATGTGTTTATTATGATTTAAGAGAATTTCATGGAGGAATGTCTCATGATTGATGATGGTTGGTAAAGTATGAACATGGTCAGACTCTGCTGTCGTTATGATCCTGATATTCCGTGATGACGCTTCCTCATGTAGAGAAAGGTTATTCATTTGTGCGAATGGCAGGAGGTCCGTGGTCATAAGATAAGATGATCGTTGTTGGACTAACCTCGGGTGGCAGCTGATGAGTTATGTCAGCTACTACATCACACCGGGTGCTAGGAACGTCGAGTTACATGGTTCATACAGTATGTTTGATATTGATTGGTAGAGTAAGAATATGGTCAGCTTTGTATTGGTGTTCATCCTGATATTCTAATGCTCACTGACGCTAGTGGCCATGTGGTGAGAATGGCAGGAGGCTCTAGCCTGGGCGGTGTGTACAGCCTTGACCTAAGGTGTTTTAACGGGCTAACCTCGTGTGGCAGGCTCAAGGGTTTTCCATGCCGCGGTAATCCTGATGGTTGAATTCCAGGTTACCACCCACGGGTGCAAGGACGACCATAACTACATATTCTTACGGTCCGGACAGAGTCATAATGGTCGGTCATAATGTTTTATATGTTCGGATTGTTGTATGAGATGATGATGATGTTTACCGTTCGGTTTTACTGTTACTCTTGTATGGTGACTACATGATTTAAATATTGTTGTAATTATATTATTTAGATGTTAAGAATGGTATGTGAGTCAGATTAATTAAATTGCATAAGCTTACCCTTTCTGTTCTGTCTTTGCCTATGTTGTCGTTCGGTTTATGTTCTCTTCACTCCGATGATCATTCAGTGGATATGAGCAGGGGGTGACCGAGAAGAATCTTTGGAGGAAGCCTTACAAGTCGTTCGGCCTGAAGACAGTGCAAGACCATCTGGTCAATAGGTCTTAGATAGTTTTAAATTAATTGTACAGCTATTCGGTTTAGTTAGCTTTTGTATGACCGTTCGGTCTTAGCCTGTGTTTCGGTATAAGGTGGTGCCGAGAGTCGAAAGCGGAGCGGATGAAGCTGGAGCGTTCATGACGATGTGGAGAGCCGGACGGACGGTTAAGGTTGGGCAGTTTGTGGAGCCGGACGGGTGGTGAAGGCCGGGCGCTTCTCCTGTTGGAATTAGATGTTCTCCCTCCTAGTTCTCCAAGCCGGGTGGGCGGGTACCTGTTAAAGGCACTCCGACGCTCAAGTCAGTTAAGTGACCGAACGGTATTAAAAAGGAATGCATAATAAGCAGAGAATCAAAATCCCCCCCGCGAAGTCATACCTGGGACTCTTATTTATACTGGGTGTAATGGGCTTTTACCTTTCGTGGGCCCGATGACGGCCCAATCACATCTTAACCCTCGTTAGGGGCTTTAATCATTTATTATGGCTTATGGTTGGCCGGGGTCGTCCTGGTGGTCCTCTGAACGTGGACCGAACGGGTGGGCGGATTTGGCCAGGCCGGGTGTGGCCGGACGATACATCAGTCCCCCAAGCCCGAGCATGATTTTAATGATGCGAAGGGTTTGAAAATGGCCTTCCTGGAAAGGGCGGGTTCATCCAGTTTGTTTTCGCTTTTTAGTCGCCTTTGCTCTGGAGTCCGAGAAGCTTGAGGCCAAATTGCCGAGTGGTAGAGAAGTTGAGGCTGAAAAGTTGATTTGTTGAGGCCGGACGGCCGACATGTTTGAGCGTTGATGCCAAATTTGGCTAAACGTCTGGGCCGAATGGCCGACAGCTTGAGGCCTTTGGAGGCCGAGAACATGAAGCCGAAATGGCCGAGACGTTTGAGGCCTTTAGGAGGCCGAAGACATGAGGCCGAAATGGTCGAGACATTTGAGGCCTCAGGAGGCCAAGGACATGAGGCCGAACGGCCAAGATCGAATGTTGATGCCAGACTTGGCTAAGAGGTTGAGTGGCCGAGATGGCCGAAAGCTTGAAGGTCGCTACTCTTGGCTGAGGTCGACCGACCGAGAGCCCTAGGCTAAATGACCGACCTCTGCCGAGCATCTTAGGCCGAAAAGCTAAGTGAGGCCGAATGACCGAGCCGCTGAGGGCATCTGGATGGCCGAGAGCTCGGAGGCCGAATGGCCAAGAGGTCGGGGGCCCAGCTATGACCGCACGGTTAAGGAGACATTGATGTCATATCCGGTTAACGGTGAGGTCGAACGACCGAGAGCTTGGGGCCGAACGGTCGGGATGTGGAGGCCTTTGGTGGCCAATTTGTTAAGGCCTGCTCGCAATTATGTCGAGGCCTTTTGACGCCGAACGCTGAGGCCAGGCATTGGCCGGACAGTCGAGGGCTGAAGCCAACGGGTTGAGAAGTCGAGGCCTCTGGAAGCCAATTGTTTATACCGAACAACTAACGTGATTGAATCCGAGTTCTCCGCCCGGCCAAGTTTACAGGAGTGATACTCCATTCATCAACTTGGGTTTCTTCAAGATGTTGAGGGCGGCAGGCATGGTCGTTCACCGCCCGGCCAAGTTGACAGGAGTGATACTCCGTTCATCAACTTGGGTTTCTTCAAGACGTTGAGGGCGGCAGGCATGACCGTTCACCGCCCGGTCAAGTTGACAGGAGTGATACTCCGTTCATCAACTTGGGTTTCTTCAAGACGTTGAGGGCGGCAGGCATGGCCGTTCACCGCCCGGCCAAGTTGACAGGAGTGATACTTCGTTCATCAATTTGGGTTTCTTCAAGACGTTGAGGGCGGCAGGCATGGCCGTTCACCGCCCGGCCAAGTTGACAGGAGTGATACTCCATTCATCAACTTGGGTTTCTTCAAAACGGTAGTCAAAGATGGATTCTAAGAGTCGAATAATTGGTCGAATACTTGTGAAATAAATTTTGAAAGGTACCTGAAAGGTTAGAAACCAACTGGCCGAGGGGTAGGTGACGTCGTGAGACCGAATCGTCGAGGCCACACGACCTAGAGGTTGAGGCTGAGTCATTGAGGCTGAAAGCCGAAAGGCCTAACGGTGTAAGACCTGATGACCGAGAATTTTACGGCCGAAAAGCCGAATTGTTGTAGCCGGAAGGCCGATTGAGTGAGGCCGGATGGCCGAGGCGTTGACACCAATTTTGGCCAAGTACCTGCGAAATTAAGTTTGAGAGATTTACCGGAGGGATCAAGCTATGACCGAACGGTTGAATTTTGAGGCCAACTAGTTGAGAATTTGATGAGGCCGAGAGGCCGAGAGGTTGATGGCCAAGAGGGCCAAGAGATTGAGGCCAGGAAGCTTTGAGGCTGAGGCCTGGGTGTTTGAGATCAATGTTCGGCCGAGAGCTCGAGGGCCGAATGGCCAATGTTGAGTGATGATACCAAAAATTGGGCTAAGAATGAGGCCGAATTGTTGCAGCCGGAAGGCCGATTGAGTGAGGCAGGATGGCCGAGGCGTTCACACCAATTTTGGCTAAGAATGAGGCCGAATGGCCGAGAGCTTGAGGCCGAAGGCCTAGGAGTTGAGGCCTAATAGATGGCCGACGAGGTGGAGCCAATGGATGGCCAAATGGTATGGGCCTTAGGAGACCGACGTGGAGGCCAACGGATGGCCGGATGGTTGGAGGCCGAATGGTGACCGGTTGAGCCGAAGGGCCATGAGGCCGAACGACCGAGGTTGAGACCTGTTGAGACCTTGGAGGCCAAAATACATGATGTCGGGCTCATGATCGAACAAATGTGGCTGAGCGGGCCAGGCCGAGTGCCTTGAGAGGTGGCCATGTTGGTAGAGCGGTTGAGGCCGAATGGTGACCGGTTGAGCCGAAGGGCCATGAGGCCGAAGGACCGAGGTTTAGACTTGTTGAGACCTTGGAGATCAAAATACATGAGGTCAGGCTCATGATCGAACAATTGTGGCCGAGCAGTTGAGACCTGCTGGCCGAGACCTATTTGTATAGGTTACCATTTTGGCCGGACGGTTGAAACCTGATGGCCGGGACCGAGTGGCTGGAGAAGCTTTCCCAAGGTTCCGAAGAGCACTGCTCACCCTTGCCTTGTGGTTACAAATGGGGATGCACACTCGGCCCCACGGTGGGCGCCATTTATGTTTCGGTATAAGGTGGTGCCGAGAGTCGAAAGCGGGGCGGATGAAGCTGGAGCGTTCATGACGATGTGGAAAGCCGGACGGACGGTGAAGGTTGGGCAGTTTGTGGAGCCGGACGGGTGGTGAAGGCCGGGCGCTTCTCGTGTTGGAATTAGATGTTCTCCCTCCTAGTTCTCCAAGCCGGGTGGGCGGGTACCTGTTAAAGGCACTCCGACGCTCAAGTCAGTTAAGTGACCGAACGGTATTAAAAAGGAATGCATAATAAGCAGAGAATCAAAATCCCCCCCGCGAAGTCATACCTGGGACTCTTATTTATACTGGGTGTAATGGGCTTTTACCTTTCGTGGGCCCGATGACGGCCCAATCACATCTTAACCCTCGTTAGGGGCTTTAATAATTTATTATGACTTATGGTTGGCTGGGGTCGTCCTGGTGGTCCTCTGAACGTGGACCGAACGGGTGGGCGGATTTGGCCAGGCCGGGTGTGGCCGGACGGTACAGCCTGTAATTGTAATCTGACTCCTATATTTTTATACAGTTTTAATTCTATACGATGTTTCATATTTTTTATCCATCTAAGTACTTATTCTCCACTTTTCTCCTTTATTGTTTTTGTTAACTGCTAAAATAAATTATAGTTTCAAAGCTATATTTTTTGGAATTATAGACATTCAAGGAGCAACTAAGACATTATCCGTTATCCGTTCCTCAAATCAGGTAATGCCACGTCGGACTCAAGTATGTTGGCCATCTGATTCTGGCCGTCGAAGGCCGCAAATTGCTCATGTGAGTGCCATTAGATACTGTTGCATTGAAACTTCTATCAGATTGTGCAACCAAAGCAACCCGGAAAACATTTCAAAGAAAAAAAGGAGAGTTTAGAGAGCAGAGACCAAACATATATTTTCGTTTTCCCTTCTGAGTTTTAACAAATGGTCACTACTACAATGACCACTCTCCCCCAATTCTCAGCTGCCCCTGTGTAGAGTTAGGTCAGCACTTACCATCTTTTTATCTAATACATTTACCATGTCCTATTTATTATATATATTAGACCCAGTTGGAACATGATCTTTTTGCTTTGACCATTTCTCATGGATTACTTGCATCTGATACGTGACTGTCATAACTGGGTCTGTTTTTGTTCAGGTTGATGTCCTAACCACGAGACGCAAAGGGGACCTAGATGTGACAACATTGGTTCATCCACTAATCTGGTAAGATCATATGAGTTTGAGTATACACTAGAGATAAGAATTTTAAAAATAACATAAAATTCTCTACAATATGTATAAACTCAATTAATTTTATATATTATGATTTCAATTTCAAATACTAACATTCTTTTTATCGCATTACTTTCTTTTAATTAATCTTTCAAATAAATATTAAATAAAAAATTACTATCTATTTATAATTTTAATAATTTTTAAATTTATTTTATTCAATGATAAGTTATAATATGTCTTATGCTACCCACTTCTATACAGAACATACAATGTAACATAATAAGAATGTAAAAACTGAAAAGATGATAGATGATATCTCTCTCAGTCATTAAATTTGATCATCAATTCAATAATAATAATAATTAATTTTAGTCACTAATTTTTCAAGAAAACTGGCTGCTTATTCCGCCGTAAATTCGATCACTAATTTTTATCTATAATCAATCATTAAACTTTATTAATATAGTGAATGAATTAATTTCATCACTAAATTAATAAAAAAATGTTCACTATTTATGTTAGTAATTTCGTTTACTAAATTGATCTTTGATTTAGTCGCTATTGTGCTAGACTAGTTATTTCATTAACTCCGTAAAATTTAATAGTAATTTTTTGGAATTCAAGAAAGAAATTACACAAGTGAAAAAAAACAGAAGTCTTCTTGATGTTATTATTAAAACTTGTTGAACTTAATAGTAATAAGAATATGATAATGGTTCGTTAATATGAAAGGAAACATGAAGGTGAGCAAGACAAAACATCTGGATATTAATATTTGAATATTTGTCTAAAGTGATTGTTTGGTACGATATATTATTTGCAACTAGCCTTTTTAGTTGAAAGTTACAATTAAATAATGTAGATGTGTGCATTAATTAGATTTAGGGGCCAGAAATGAATTTGTTCATATGGTTATTTGAGTTCAGTTTGATTTTAACTAAAAATGATCTGATTGAGTACAAGTCTAAGTAATGTCTAATTTAGGTATGGAAAATATTATTTGTTACTCTTATTTAATATTTATATAATTATTTGATTTTTGAAAAAAAGAAAATATGTTGTTTTTCTAACATTAAATATTTAATAATATCATGTTTTAAGTTGTGATTTTTATTTTTTATTAAAATATTTAATCATATTTAGAATAATAGAATGATGAGTATGAGTAAAGCAAAATTTTCTATTAAAATGAATATGAGATCAAATTTTATTTTTATTAATTATGAAGATGATGATCAATGTTTATTTTGAGAATATATTGTGATAATTAAACTCACATCCGCCTATTGTCTTCTCTAATTAGAATATAGAACAATTAAAAAGAAGTTTTATTTTTCATTTTTTGTTGAAAGGTATAGGAAAATGGGGTTTGAAAATTCATTGACTTTTCTTAAAAAAATTGGTTTTGAAATGAATATAAAACCTAAGCTTCCTTAAAAAAACTCATATTAATCATACAAAACACACAATTTGATGAAAGTATTGGATTTGACATTGTAAAATCTCTTCCAAAATTTCATATTGATTACTACGTTATGAAACAATTACGTATCGCACTTCAGAATAAATTTGAATAATTTAAAACATATAAATATATTATTCATTAATTAGTGTTAAATATAATAAAGTTATTATATAATATAATTTTGAAAGAAATGCCTAAATATTAAAAAATATTGAAAACCGACAATTCCTTAAATACTGATATATTAGATTTATTTTCTATCTTACAAAAATTACAGGACTTAAAAATGATAAATTAATTAATTGACATTCTCAATTATATATATAAAAATAAAAATACAGATTATTTTCAAAATATAAATACAATTTATAGAATAATATTAACTATTTAAGTTAAAATGAATTCTTTTATATAAAATTAATAAAAAGTTACTTAAGAGCAATTATATATTAATAAAGATTAAAGGACATGAACTAAGTATTTTAAAAATTTTAAATAAAATTAATTCTAACAATTTTAGACGTAAATTTACATCACAATTAAAATCTAAAAAAAATAAAACTATACAAATTTAAATAAATTAATTTGAGTAAGAGAAAAAAGATTACTTTTAATAGAAAAATAATTTTTTTAACACACATAAACTTTTTAATTTTTTTCTATCCATTTGACATTATTATTTTATTTTTTTTAAATAAATGAAAAAAAATATTTTTTTATAATAATTTTATTAATGAATCAAATGATTCTAAAGGCATGGTTCAAATGAATGTAAAACAGTCATTCTACCATTACTCATTTTAATATTGCCTTACGCCTAAAAAAATCCTTAGCCGTCTGGGAAAACTGATAAGCTGGATGGGGAGCATCACGTGAGAGTCTTGTCATATTCTCCGCAACGAATAAAGACATTTTGTATGATAGTTCCGGAGAAGAAAACATAAATATCACGTTTTTTTACTGCAATATTTAATTCTTAGACCAGAACTATACAAGCACAAACTCAAACATAATCACTCCCTTTGCGAATGAACTTGCCATTCTGTAAACAAAATTCAGAATCCAATCAGTCATAGATAACAATTATCGTGTTATTTTAATGTAATCTAGCTTAACTCAAAATCTTGCATTCAAATCAAAATAAACATCGAGATATTTAGGATTTACAAAGAAAAAAGAGATCTTCAGTTCCTAGAAATAATGTATTCTTAAACGGGTTCAATAACAAAAGGTTCATGTGAGTGTAGTTCCAAAAGAAAGTGATTGTTTTGGAAAGTCTGGAATACGGAGAAAATAATGTAATTTTAAAACAAAATAATATTTTAATATACATAAAAATATAAAAGTTTACTTTTTTATAATTATTTTACGTTTATATAATATGTTATGTCAATATAGAAACAAACTGGTATTGATAAGTAGTTAATGTTGACATTAATAGTCATTAAAAAGTAAGGGTGTTGCTCTCTCACTTCTCCAATTAGGTCTTGCATTTCTCCACTATTTTAATTTATTTCAAAAATATTCTACACATCCTCACTATTTTCTTTTATTCCAAAAATACCCTACACCTCCCCACTATCATTAACAATCTTTCTCTTTCTCTTTCTCCCTCTACATTAATGGAGCATTTACATGGTTCATTAATGGAGCATTTACATTACTCAAATATGAAGTTGTGATATATTTTCGTTGTTGAATATATTTTTTTCTTTTCAAATTACTTAATAAATGGTAAAATTTTGTTCTAAATTTCTAGAAAAATGTTTATATATATATATATATATATATATATATATATATATATATATATATATATATATATATATATATGTGTGTGTGTGTGTGTGTGTGTTTTTTTTTTACATATAATATCTATAATTTTTAACATTATATTATATTTTAACTCACCGACATGTTTGACTCAAATAACTTGAATAAAATATTTAATTTATTAGATAAATAATATAAATATTATTAAATACTTAAAATATAAAAAAAAGTTATTTATCAATGATTTAGAATTTATTTAGTTCTTTCGTCTTAGTATATAATAATAATAATATATCATTATTTTGTATTTGCATCTAAATTTTAATTTTATAAAATGGAAATGGTAGAAGTACTAATATTGAAATTTTCTCTGAATTTTATATTTTGTAATATATTATAAATTCAAATTTGAACTATGTGAATGCTTCATTAATGTAGAGAAAGAAAGGAAAAGATTGTTGAGGATAGTGGGGAAGTGTAGGATATTTTTGGAATAAAAAGAAAATAGTGGAGAAGTGTAAAATATTTTTGAAATAAATTAAAATAGTGGGGAGGTAGAGGGAACAACACCCAAAAAGTAAACTAATGTCCGATTTTATTAAGTTTTATAAATAGAAGTTTAATTTCGAAATAATGGACATTTTTTTTTATCATTAAATTACTTTAAACCGAACAAAATTCTAACTTAAAAAGACCTTTTAATAACGGAGTAGCTTTATGTATATAAATCTATGTCTAATTGTTTTTTTTATATGGAACTTTATTTGTATCCCAACAATAAAAAACAATATGAGAACACAAGGGTATAGATGCATTCCCCAGTCCAGCGTGGACAGCTTCACGTGTTGGAGTAAGATAGGTAAGAAAGCACATGAGATGTTCTGGCTTAATGTGGCCCCAAGTCACGGCGTGGGGACAAAACACTTGGATTTGGGGTAACATAAAATCACAACCTTATTCCTCACGCCTTCTACCTATGTTCCTGCATCTTCCTTCTCTACCCTCCATAATTACCATTCACTCTCTCTCTCTCTTCTAAAACTGTTGCATACTACCAACAACATCACAACGAATAAGTTAACTCATCTATTCACTTAAATCAGTTTATATCCTGATCATAGTTTTTTTGTCACTTTGGCCCAGTATTAAATATCCCCTATGCTGTTGTAGACTCCCTTCATATATGTCACCATCTAATAATGATGGTTGAAAGTTATGTGCAACACTTCCCATCTTCTAGTGTTTCATTCACTGCCTATAGCTAATAATTTACGTAGGTAGATTTTGCTTAACCTATTATTAAAGATCTTCCTAGCTAGCATCTTGTAGACACTTCTCTCGTCTAAACAAAACATTAAGTTTGTGTTGTACTGATACTTCTGGTTTTGGATTTTGAAAACATACATAAGTGTTGGTACGACCAAACATTATGGTTACCATTTTGCTTTCTCCTAGATATTTTATGGTCTTCCTTACGGGAGAAAAACTTGTGGGTAGGGGTGTTGGGTGAAGGTAACTTGGACAATTATCCCAAAGAGAAAAAAAAATTTGTAAACGAAATCATGAGTGCTTCGCATTCCAAAAGCATGATGAATACAATCTGGTCAGGGTACATGGGATCCACTACTTACCTTAAAAAGAAAACAAAATAATTGCCCCAGAACAAAACCAAGAAGATCTCTTCATTCTCTTATCTTAGAAATTATTGATGAAGTTTTTTTTTTCTTTTTTCGTTTTTATGGGCATTGGATTGATTAATTATTCCTCAGCTTGAACAGCTGTATGCATATACATTGTATGTCAACGCCCACCAGAACAACTTTATCTTAAAAATAGCTAAGAGCATAGACAGAAGAGGTATGTATGTGACTCGAATCATCTCTGTCTATTTGCTGTCTCTTAAATTAAAAAATAGCATCTTATAAAAAACTTAACAATTATTAATTCAGAAAGGGAAAGTTATCCTCTCTTCAATAATTTTTGTCTTTTAGTTAGAAAAGAAAAAAAGGAAAATGAAAACCAAGTTTAATGAAAGAAGTGATTTGAATCCATGTGTAAATAATGTGAAGAATTTCAGACTTGGACGTATGAATATAGAAACTGGCCGACAGAAAGACTGACGGTAATTGACTATGAAATAAGACATTTTTCTTCCTTTCCCTTAAAATGAAAGACACATCCTGATAGTTTGCCTTTTCCACGCCATGTGGTGTGGTTCAAAACGAAAAATTCAATTCAAACCCAAGAAATATATACCCATTTTTTGCTTGGTTAGCATTTAATACACAATTCTATGCAATTATTTAAGTTTCCAAAAAATAATTTCAGTGAATTATTTACTGAAATTTCATCAAACTTTCTGAAAGCATATAATAATATCAAAGTGAAATAATGCACGTCATGTTAGAGAATATTACGAAAAAAAATTGAAGAGTTCTTCTGATAATTTGGTGGAGAAAATAATTATCTAAGAATACAGCAAATTAGTTATCAAATATTAACTAATTACTGTGAAAGAAATTGTTAAGGTCATGCTACATATTATTAATTATATGAAACTGTGATCCAGGCTAATTTGACATAAAAATTAAAACTTAATTATCAAACTTTACATTACATAAATAGCCTCGCTCAATCGCAAACCCTTCTAGATCTAAGAACAATCTGAGTGAAGAATTCAACGAGCCTGACGGCTAAAATTTAAAACCACATTAAATAAATAAAAAAAATAAAATGTTCAAAGAAACTTTGATTCAACAGTTTAACATCATCAAAGGCAAAACACACAAAGTTCAATATCAGACCACGCTCTAATTTAAGTTTTCGTCTCCAAAATGTTAGAATGAAATAACGTAACAAAGACAAAGAAGAAAATGTAAGTATAAACCCTAGAGTTTCTCGTCAAACAAAAAAAGTATGGTAACCATCACTGTAAAAAAATACAAGAATAATATGTCGTGTATTTTATATTGCAGGTTACGTAACATGTTTCAGTACTTCATTAATTTACGAAGAAAGCTTATTACTTTTGAAGTCCCATAAAGAAAATATTAAAAACAACGTGAATTTCGTTTTTAAAAAACAATTTTGTAAATTGAATTATAACCTAAACTTCCTCGTTGGGCTAGTGAAGGAAGAAGTATTTAAAGATCTTGTTGACGATAGTGGTAGGAACATAAGTTTCTAATCATATTTTAAGTTTGTCGAATAAGATGGATAAAATCAATCGTAATGATATAAAGGTTTTTTATTGATCATTTATATATAAAATAAGATTAACTTTAAGCAATGTTGGATTTCTGAATATAATATATATATAAAAAATGGTAGTGTTTGGCGATGGCCCTGGATACATGTTGATTGATTCAGGCTTTTGGTGCAGAAGGGCAACATGTATACGCCTTTTGATGAAGCTATTTGGTAGATTGGTGCATGACCTATCATATTCTCCCTCCTACATTTTCGTTTATACATCTATTTCTAACCACACGTGTCAGACCCAAGATTCTCTTCCCACGCCTACTTTTTCCTTACCTAGCCCCCTACGCCCTCTAAACAACAACTATATCGTCATCTTTATTAATATTGCAAATTCTCATGTTATATCTCTCTTTTCTTCTGTTATTTTCTCATTTCGTACTCATCATTAAGGATGGAAAACAGAACATTTAACATTTTATAACATGACAATGGAAATGTAACAGTTTTTTTGTTTGTCAGAGCATCGAACAAAATGAACAAGTTCTGCTTATTGATTATTCTCTGTAACAAAGAAAAAGAAGGGTCAGGCCTTGGCACTTTGCTCAATTATTTGTTTGCTAATGCAGAAAAAAATCAGCAGTAATAATCGGGAAGCTTCTCTTGTTCAACTGAAAACGATTACGAATTCAAGCTTAGTTTCCCTTTCATGGAGTTGCTTTCCTGTCTTTGTTTTCTTCAGCAGCAGTATCCTCTCATAATCTTACCAATCAAATACCGCAGCTTTCCAAATACGTTACTCTTCTCTTTCAGTTACGAGTCACTTTCAACACCTTCACAATTTGTGATTTGAAGCCGTTGGCTACTGCTCTCCTATCTCCTTTAATATCCTTCAATCACCGTCTGGTCATGCTTTCTGATCTCCTTCTCCTTCAAGTCGGACAGATAAAGATTCTCCAACCCTCAAGTCAGTACACAATTAATAAAGTAAATTTGAACAGTAATAAGTGCACAGTAAATATGAACCAACTACTTCATACATTTGAGTTATATTTATAGTTTTTGTCATGGATCAAGGATTAGCGCAATTTTAATTACGGTCCAATCCCTGTCCAATAGTTATAAACACATCTTACCTTAACCCCGACGTAAATCACATATTCTAACTTATTGTCCACCCTAAGTCGAATGATCACGTCTTATCCAGATGATTTCTCGACTGTCTAATCCATAAACTCGGGACGATGGAGACGAGCCATAGATGGCAAATCCAAATCGTTGTCTGGTCCATCCAGTACAATTACATTTTTTTCATATATCACTATTTTTTTTCGAAATCTCACATCTTGGTCGCTCAAATAATTCATATGTATTTACCTCGTGGCCAACGTTTCTTTTTCATTTTACTTTTACGGTTTACAAGACAGTTTGATTTTTTCTTTTTTCATATTAGTTCTGGTTTTTTAAAGGCTTTTCATATAAAATCTAATTTTTTTGTAGTCATGTCATTATTTTGAATCAACAGTTTTCATATAGTATCAAATTAAACATGTATTTTTTATTTGAAAATCTTCAGTATAGTGTATGAATATATTATCATATATTGTCTGACAAAATCTAACTTTATAGTGTCAGAAATACTTACTTCAAGAGATCCTAATCCTGATGGCTTTAACGTCTCTCTACCATCTTCTTACACTTTTAAAATGTTATCGAGTTGAAAATGATGTCAATATTCCTATCAGATTAAGCAACATAAATTATTAGTTTGTAGTAAATTCTGTTCATAAGCTTAAAATATCCATTGGCACTTCATATTTTTTCTACCACCTAGGCCAAAAGTAATCCTGCACCTATAAATGTTTATATGCTCCATAGTAGATTAATCAATAACTGTTAGTCAAATTGTGGTTTGATATTCCAACAATAACACCTTAAAAAAATAATATAATGAAAAAATAAAATTTAAATTTAACTCAGTTTTACAAAATTAATTTGTAAAATAAAGTTTATAAATTGATTTTGTTTGTAATTGGTATAGGATTTTCATAATAATCAATTTATGGACACAATTTTTCTATGTCCAAATGTTAGGAGAAAAAAAAAGTACAATAATTGATTTTATCAAAACATAAATGAAATAATCAAACACTAATGCATTTTCTGCTTTTAAAATGACTTTATAAATTTTAGTTCTTAAAAAGCAAAAGCCTATTAATTTTTATTAAAAAATAGTTTGTAGAAAATATATAATATAAATGTATAATAATATTTAGTTCATGTGATTTTGATTATTTAGTGAATGTATATTTATTTGTGATTTAAAACTTTACGATATCTGATTTTGAGTATTATTTATAAACAAAAAATGTTATTTAAAAAAGAAACACCTAGAATAGATTTATGTTATTATCAAAATTGAAGTATGAAGAGTATATTGAACTTTAATTCTAATAAAACCCAAACTTAATACTTTTTCATTTGAAATTATTTAATTTAAAAGTTATTAAACTTCAATTATAATAAAAAATAATAATATTCTCATAACATTTTAATATTATTTATATATTATTTTAGTTAGTCCAAAATTATTTTACGATCAATAATAATAATATAAATATAACATAAATTATTATCCATCTCACTGGTGAAATCAATTAAAAGTAGTAATTGAAAAATAAAAGCGGTAAGAGAAAAAGTATCTAAAAAAACCGTCTTGATGATCGAATTCATGTGCACAGTTTCCAAATAATTGCATAAAATATTGTGGCAGCTTGTGTTACTCCAAGGGATGGAAATCCACTTAAAGATTTGCAATTTTCAAAGTCAATTAAAAAAATTGCAATCCCACGTGATAAAAGGTAAAATAAGTGACTCCAGACATTTATTTATTTCTAAGTTTTTCCTTTAGAGTATAGAGATCAGCACAACATGCATATCAAGGAATCTTTATAGAATGTCGTATATTGCTGTGAGTGGATCTTTCCATGTTCTATTCCTACTTTTTATACAAACTTTGCATGTAATTTTCAAAACAAAAATCACTCTGGAATCAATCAATCGCGTATGCGTTTATGGCTAAAAATACAAACTTCAGTGGTGGGTCGTTGCTGAAACATGATCCAAAGCTAGTATTACAACCACATTGAAAAACCAAACAAGAGAAAAAACATCGCTGACACTACAAAATTAAAAACCTTTAAATATCTTTTTCTCTCTTTCTATGGATTACAGACATTCTATCCGCTCCCTTCTTTTATACAATTTCTTATATAATCTTTGTCTCTCTTTAATTACTTAGAGGCACTATATTAGTTTTTAACTCCTTTATTTTATTCCTCAAGTTCCATTTTTATTCATTCGTTTTATCTCTCATACCTAACTAATGTATTTTTTTTTTTTTACATTTAATTATTTTGAGTATTTGGGGCTTTATTTGCTGTCCCATTTTTTAAGTAAAAAAAAAAACTTAATAAAAACACGGAAACGAGCAAAGATGCTGCTATATAAAAAGAGTGACCAATTTATTAGTAAATTACTTTCTAAAACAAAAGGACTAAATAAGAAAAATCTTGGTAATTGTTTAGATTGACCAGATATAATTTTTTAATACTTTTTTTAAGTGTTTGTGATAAAATATAAATTAAAAAATAATAATAATTGCAATAGTGTCATACAAATTTTCCATGATATTTATTTGTATGTAGAAAGTACATTGTATGTATAGGGTTAGTAATGTACTGGCTTACCAAAAACTAAAAGAAATCCAATTGTAGTTTCCATCATGCTTCATAAAAACTCTAGCCTAATTTGATATAATAATTTTTATAATCGGTTCATGATTATGTTCTTTTCTTTTTCCATTTCAAATACAGTTATTCTAGTTAACTTCAGTTAAATAACCAGCATTATATCAGTTTAGGCATAATTCTAAACTAACATTCACAAGTTTTCTATAGTTATTTTGAGTTAAGTACGGTAAAATGACGATTAAATTAGTTATAGGTTCTTAGTTCTCCGTGGTTAAAACTATTGATCAAATCTTTAAAAAAAAATTGTCATTGAACTCTTCAGACATTTAATCTATGTAATTACGTTGGCAAAAATAATTTATGGTGGACGGCAACTTCTAAAAGAATAGGAAATTGTCAAATTTTAAAAAAAGGTGGGCACATATCCTTTTAATTTCTCGAAATAACACCTTTGGTTTTGTCTCTATACAAACATTAACATTTTAAGAAATATAATATTCTGTGCAAACACCTAAATTAAGAGAATAATGAAAAAGGATCATAAAAAGAAAAAATTAAAAAAAAAATTAAGTTGTAAAAGTTAAAAAGGAAAGAAGGAAGAAGAGAAAGAAGACGCTTACCTTAAAGAATTAAGTTTTTGTATTGAATCTTGTAAACTGTTATATAAAAGAAATCGTAAAAGATGAGATACCACTTAACCTTAACGTAAGAAACAAAAATTTTGATACAAAACTTTGGAAACAGTTTTAATGTTTGTAGAAACTAAATAGACGTAACGGTATTCATCCATTTAAGAAGGTTAATTACAATAATTTTACCAATTCAAAATTTCTAGGAGCAAGCGTTTTAAGTTTAGAAACCTAATTAAAAAATTGTAAACAATTGAAGCACCCACTGGATTTAATATATGACCAAGAATCATTTATCGTTTGTTCTACCCTTTTTCTGCAGAATCTTTGAAAAAAACTTAGCTCACTTGATACTGCTGCACAAGTGCATGACAGTGCCAAAGGACAGCATAGAAAGAGTCAACATTGTCTCCTATTGTTGTAATAAACAACGATCATTAAAAAAAGTTCAGAAGCAAACAATGGTATTAAAGTCCCTTACATTCTCAACGTTCACAGACATCAAAAGCATTATGTACCAATCCTTGGGTGTGATGGGCTGATTCAATGATAAAATAAAACAGAGGGAGTGGTTATTATGAAGTGGAAAGTCAAAACTTATACCATTAGAAGCATGAATAAATGTTAATGAGATGTACGAAATAAAAGAAAAGGAAGAAGAAAGGAGGAAAGAGAGGAGGGACAGACCGTACTGAAGCACATTAAGGCTAAAACTCCCTATAACACAAACCCAAAAACTAAAAAACAAGGTGAAGAGATAGATAGATAGATAGGCATGAAAAGAAAAAACACTAAGCCTAAACCACTGTATGATTGATTAATCAGCTTGGAACCACATGTTACGTGGGACCAAACATATCAAAAATCGATCATTTGCATGAATCGTAAGGCAGTTAACGCTTCACAACCAGATCGTACAACACACCCTAATCACGCCCTCCCAAGAGTTGGTGCTATCATATAATACACATATCATATCATTTCATAAATCTTATCACATTATAATAATGCACTAACCCAAATAATACTAAACATAAAAAAAAAAAACCCAAATTTTCTAAAAAAGAGCTTTGCATAATCTCCTATGAATATCCACTGAATTTCAGAAATCACAAATGATATTACATAAGCAGATAGATTAGAAGCTAAACAACAATGATAATGATAATAATGATATTAATAATAATACACATTCTGCCATTGTATTTGTATTGCTAATTGCAAATTCAACATTTCCAGCCGAATCATAGGCATATATATATATATCGCACTACAATCACGATGATGAAGAATATAATCAAGACCATACTGAAACAAAATAAAACTTTAATATATTTTGGTTAATATAAACTTATATAAAGTATTTGTTATTGTTATTATTATTTTTTTAATCTACAAAATTTCAACCTCTATACAAAGGAGACCGTTCCTGAACCACTTTAGAAACCTTCGATTGCCGGAAAGCCTTCATCGGGCTTGGAAAGAACCACCCTCTCCCCTTCGTCCGTGGTCTCAATTCTCCGTCGCCGGAAACCGCAGTAACCGCCACTGACTTCGACCGCACCATCACCGGATTTACGCTCCCGTCGCCGTCGCGTTCTTCCGCCAAAATCTTCTTTGCTTCCCACTCCTGCTCCGGCGCGCCGGCTCTCGTGCTCTTCTGCGTCTTGAACATTGACCAGAACGACCTCGCCGACCTACTTCCGTTCAGCGCCGGGGAGTCCCTAGCGCTGTCGAGATCCAAACCCCGGTCGACGCCACCGGAGAAGCGGGACCGCGACCGGAGAAACGGAATCGCCATGGAGCGCGAGCGCCGGAGTCCTGGCTCCTGGTCGATGAGGTTGTGGACGCGGCCGACGCCGCCGACACTGCCAGAGCCGGCAGGCAATCGAGAGAAGGAAGAAGAGGAGGATGAAGAGGAGGAGGAGCTAGTGGCATAGCAGGAACAAGGGCGCACGTTAGCACAATCAGGGCACAGAGTTGCGAGACGGTCACGAAGACAGGTTGGGCAAATTCCGCTTCTTCTTCGCTTGGATGGATGCTTGGGACACTTCCAAACTTCTTCTTCGTCGAGGTACAACGCCATTTGAGTTTTTTCTCTCTCTAGTTTTGGGCTTAATTTCCTTGTTCTATGTTTCTCTGGTGAATTTTCTTTCTATCTGTGTTTGTTTTTCTCTCTCTCGCTTTCATTGAGGGTGAGGGGATTTAAAAGGAGTGCAGTTAACCATGGTTAGAGTTAGGAGGGGCGCACTTTAACCAGGGTGAGTGACTGTTGAGGGAACGAAACGCTCCGTTTTGGGTTAGCGGCGTTTTTATGATTGGGTCCTTAATTGGGGATATGATTAACGGGAAAGCCATTGGCATTTGTTATGAAAAAATATAAAAAAGAAAAAGAAAATGATTTGTGGTGTGTGGGTTTCAAAAAACTGAAAAGGTGAATGTGATTGCTGAGAGTGGATGTGTGTTGACACCTTCTAAGTCGTAAAAAGTAATGCAGCGTTGCAGACACAACGAATGCATTTTCACATCTGAGATGGGACTACAAAGCAACCCAACAACTCAGGACTGGTCCCACTCCCAACAAGATTATTACTTAATAATGCACACTTACATTTCCACTTTTTTTTTTTTTTTTTTTACCTCTTTTTAATATCTATACATTACAAACTTAGATCAACTAGTATACATTACAGAACTAATTGGAAAGTAAACGAAAATTAGTTTAGATGCCTTTTTCATGAAAAATAATTAAACCAAAATTGCGATCTTCTTTACACGTGTATATATTGTTTTGATGAAAGTTGTGATTTTGTTAATTCAGAAGCGATGATGATTTGGATTATTTTAAATTTGATTGTTATTAATGCAACAAATAGGTGTGGAGGAAAGTTTGACTTAGTGGCAGTCTTCTTCCTTCCTGATTTGAATGATTTTTTTAACAAGAGTTCTGAATTTAAAAACAGAATTTGTTGTGGTAGATGAAGATTATTTAAAGAACAAGTTGTTTATTGCAGAATAAGAGCATTTAAAAGCATAGGGAGTCCTCTAAGGTAAAAAAGATAATAAGAAAATTCTCATGTTGCTATGAAATTCAACATAGTACGCCTCATGGCCAAAATGGTCAAAGCGATTGAATAACCGTGTCTCTTAATTGCTCGGTTTGAGCGTGTCAACGTGCACGTGCAAAGACAAGAAGAAAGGGTGCCACGAAGGAGCTATAATTTTACTTTTGAAAGGCGTAGTAGAAATATTTGGAAAAAAGGTATTAATATTTATAGGTGGAGATGTATGAAAAGAATTAAGGTGCCCCCACATAGTGACGGACATTAATTTGAAGATGGAAGCTTTTTTGTTGTTGCTATTTTTCGACAAGGATTTTGTTTAATGTTTTGTTGGGTGGTCTTTTCAGAGGGACGGTTAGGGTAAAGGGTTTAATAGTTTACATTTGCCTGCTTTTAGTAGATATTGTTACTTCATGTCCCACCCAAAGTACACTAAATCGCATCCAGCTACTTCTGTAGGACTTTTTTCTTTAACACCCAAATTAACGACGGTTAAACTTTATCTAACTACAAACCAAAACTATGCCTTTAGTCCTATGCAAAGGTCACTCTCTCTCTCTCTCTACCCTAGTGATGCAAAAAACACACTGACACCTCTCCACCCCTCCAAACCAATACGGGATTCTGTCGGCACGTGTCAAAATTACCTCTATTTCAAAACCCCTATTTACACTTTCTTTCACTTCTACATCGCTCTCACACCACTTCAAATTATCTTTGCACAACTCTATTTATTTTTACATCATTATTACTTTCTTGGATTTAATTTAAATTCAACTTGGAAGAAACCCTTTGCCATCTTATTTTAAATAAAAACTTAAATATCTTTTAATTCTTCATTTTTATTGTCAATTAAAATTTGTTTTCTTTTAAATTTTCATATAATTTTAACTTCAAACTTTAAAAATTATAGTTATATTCCTCGTAATATAATGAAGTTAATTTCTTTTATACAGTTTGAAACGTTACAACTTAAATTTCAGTTTGTAATGACATTTAACATGTAAAAAAAATATCATTAGGTTAACAAAATTATATTCATTACTTTTTAAATTTAAAAACAGAAAATGTATTATAGTTTGAAAGAATTATATTTTCACACCTAAATTTAAAAACTACAAACATATTTAATCTATGAATAAAAAAAAATTATTACTCCAAATATATATATATATATATATATATATATATTTATAACATTCAACTTATATAAATAATAATTATCATAATATAATTGTTATATACTGTACACATTAGGGTCAAAGCATTCACACCGAACCAGGACGGGCTTAGGCCCTTGGACTCGGAACGGTGGTACTTGGGCTTCAGCCCGAAAGTTGGACGCTAGTATTCTTGAACGAGTGTTGATTAAAATTAGTTTCCTAAATTTGACTGTTGAGTTTTTCAAAACAAATAAAATAATTTCTAAATCTTATAATCAACCATTCATTTTCAAAGGTTTGACAATGGATGAAATGGTCCGAATAACGACATTTTTCTATATTTTTCATTGTAGTGCACCCCATTGAACCATCATATCACTGAATAATTCTAAAGCTCTTAGGAATTGTATACATAGCCGTCAAAATTTCATTAAAAAGAAGTATCCACATATGATTGCGTTTATAAATATTATTATATAATATAGTGTTATGTTATTTTATGAATAATCAGATCAGTAAACACGTAAGAGTCACTGGTTGTGCGGTTTATCACTAACTTTTTCCTAAAACCTGAACAGTTCAATAATTTCTAAGTACACAGTGCATGGTTTAGGAATTAATTCCTTAAAGTTTATAAGTCGCTGCGAGAGGAGTCATTCAAACTCAGGTTTTCTCAACGAAAATAATAGAAGAAAGAGAATTTTTACTTTTCGTAAAATAATTGATATTATTTAATAAAGATTAATAGTGAGTAAAACCAATAAATTAATCTAATTAAATTTATTCTTCGTCTTTTTTAGTTTGGTAAATTTGCATTTTTATTTTTATAAACTTTTAAATGCATATTTAGCTTTTCAGTTTTTTCAAAACAATATTTTTTTTCGTTGTGATTAGATAGTACATTAATGTTATAGATACAAATAATAATTGGTTTTAGAAAACTGACAAATGTGTCATGAAAATGTATACAATGATTAAAATTACGTATAACAAAATATGGGACAAAAAGTGGATTTAAGAAAAAAAAAACTGTACTCTAAAATGAAAAACTGTCCCAAGCCATTTAGTTTCACATCTTACTTCACCGTGTAATTGCTCACAATAGTTATAGTTAAATGATGAACATCTAAATCTCTTCATATAAGGACTACCTTACTTGTCATCTATTTTTTTTTCCATCTCTTTTAAGATATGAAAATAGTTAGAATGAGTTTCAGAAGTATTGTTATAGGATATTTATCTTGTTGATTATGCGAGCTCTGATTTACTATAAAGAAGAAAGTTCAACTGTAAGAAATTTGATGTTGAAGTCAATAATAAATGTTTTTGTACATATGACAATAAAGAATGAGTTATGCTTAATTAGACATTTGGTTTTAATATTTATTTAGTTGGTTTAATTTCATTTTTTTTCTTTTAATTCAATTTAGTCCTTCAAATTATCTAATTTGGTTTTTCGTGTTAAGTTGAGGTTAAAGTTTTTTAATAATTTTTTAATTTAACAATCTCTCTGTATATAGTACATGTCAATTCATGAAATTTTAAAGTTTTTTAATAATTTTTATTATTTTTTAATTTAACAAAAATCTTAAACTGTCACATGTTAAATCAAGATTGTCTCACGTAATAATGTCATGTGTTAATGTCATTGTGGCATGACATTGATTGTTTTCAATTTAGTCTCTATATTAATTTTTTTTTATTCAATTTAGTTTACGTATTTTTTAAAATTATTCAATTGGGTCCTTTCCAATTTGAGACCAAATTAGAAATTTTAATTAGAAATTTTAATTACAACTTATATATACATGTTATTTTTTTTTTCTAAAATTCATACATCAAATCATTCTATTTAAATACTAAAATTATTTTATTTTTTACATTTTTACATTTGTAATTTTTTACATTTGTAAAAAATAAAATAATTGCAATATTTAGGTAAAGTGATTTGATATATAAATTCTAAAACATTAATTTAACATGTATATATAAATTGTAATGAAGCATAATAACTAATTTAGTCTTTAATTGAACCAAATTAAATTATTTTAAAAAATAAAGAACTAAATTGAATCAGAATTTTAAATACCAAGAGTAAATTAAACACAATCACTACAATTATTACTCACAAGTAGCACTGTCACTACCATTGTCATGTGACAGTTTATACTTTTTTAAAAAAAAATTTTAAAAAAATGAGAATTTCACAAATGGATATGTTGTATGTAGGAATACCAAATTAACCTCAACTTAATAAAAAGGACCAAATTTGACTGTTTCAAAAAATTAAAGAACTAAATTAAAAAAAAAATTACGGGAACGAAATTGAACCAATTGAACGACGACCAAATGTATAATTAAGTCTAACATATATTTATAGGTTTTTGTGAGCATATTGATATATATAAAATAATAACAAATAAGATCAGCTCAAGATATGACATATTAACATATATAATAACTGGATTCAGTTTATTAAAACTTGATTTTGTTTATATTACTAATAGAGATAACAAATCTCTTTTTTTGTTAATTTGTTAATTAGTAAAATTATGTTATCTTTTTAGTTTCTATTCTTCCCTTCTTTCACTTTATATATATATATATATATATATATATATATATATATATATATATATATATATATATATATATATATATATATATATAAACCTTTTTTCCTTCTCTGTTGAATAATAATGAGAAATTCTCCTTTAAGCATTATGTTAAACACTACCATAATATTATAATGAAACTTTATGTTTCTCTGATGGTCACTATGATTTCTTTCTCTGATCATCTGTCTAACCCTACCCACCATTTATTTTTCCATCTTGGAGAAAATTCAACCCTAATACTTGTTATCCCTCCTCTCTATCGGGTACCAAATTTTAACAATGGTGGCATGATGTGCTTGTGAGCCTAGAAACCTAGAACAAAGATTTTTTTTTCTCGGTACCATTCCTTGTCCTCCCCATGTCGATGTTCTTCATCAAGCATGCAAAAGATGAAACAAGATGGTGATCTCAAAACTGATGCGTTCTATGTTTCTTCCCATCAAATAATTTATCATGTGGGTGGACTCTACTTATGAGATTTGGAACAATCTTCTACAATGTTTTTCTCCTGGCTTTCATACAAAAAATATAACACTCCAATTTTGGGATGCCACGGGTTTACAAAAACTGAATATGTTTCAAAATCCTCAATATTTAAACTTGTGGAAAACAAATTAAACTACAGTGATTCGAAAAGCAATATTCAAATTACATTATTTGAAAAGAATTTAAATAACCAATGAATATAAATAATTTCAAATTACATAGTCTCAAAAGTCTAAACCAAAAGAATATTTAAAGAAAACTCAAATTTCTTCCCATCATATCTCGTATCTACCATGTTTTTGGATAATCTACAACATCACCTACTCATGTATAACATATTATACAATCATCGCCAACAATATCCATCACAAACACAAACATAAACACGTATGTGGTAAGCTACCATTAAAAACAACCATAAAAAAAATATATATATACAGATTATATCAACCATAATCAAACCACCTCATACATAGAAGTATGAACAATATGATTCCTATTCCTCTAACATAAACAACTCAATCATATTTGAATACTCGATCCTCGATTCTTACTCCTTGTTCTTCAATCCTAAGCCTAAGCACATGTTTATCGTGTCATCTGCACTATGCTAACTACACCCCTAAAGTAATTGTCACAATCACATAGCATCGTCAAGAACATCATCACCATCATAAGTATCACCATTATGAAAATCTTCATCACTAACACCACCATGAGCACCACCAATCCATGAACTCACAACTAACATATTTATTTAAAATATATATATATATATATATATATATATATATTGTTGTTATTATTTAACAATAATATTTAAGCACTGCCATAACTCAAAATACAATTATTTATTTATATATTACCACTGCCTGAGAATTTATATTATATATTATATATATAATATTACTATAACCAACCAAAAAAAATCATAATTCTACGTTCTTAAATAAAACAATTATATTAATATATATGAAATCACAAAACAAAGGTGCTAAATAAAAATGTTATATATACAATTATATATAATTATTACTAAAAGAGACAAGTTACTCTTTAAATATAAATAACAAACCATTTTATCTTTAATTAAAATAGTTAATCACATTTGTATATTTTTCTCATGGTGATAAGTTTTGTATCGCAAATCTATAAGAGAAACCTCAATCTTGTAAATAAGGTGAATCAACTATCTCTTAATACTATATTCGTTTACAAATTATTTGGAAAGAGTTTTCTCTGTATAGAACCATTCTTCTCTACGTTTGCCCTTCTCCTTGTACTTGTGGTTTATTGACTGAGATTCAACAAGAACGAAATTATGATTTTGTCGTAAAGTTTTGTCATGGTTTAAATGATGAATTCTCCTAAGTTCGTTCTCAGATCATGCTGATGGAACCTATGCTCGCTCTTCTTGAAACCTTTTCTTTAATCTTTCAACATGAACCCGAATTCCATAATTCTTCATCTCAAACTCCATAAGATTGCATGGCCAATCTTAATTTTCAAAAATATCAATATTGAGAATCCTTCGATTCTCTTAACTGTTTTGTTAAAAACAGTTCTTCACTGAACCGTTTGAACAGTGGGTCGATTAGCGGTTTTTCTTTTTCTCCTTGGAACTCTATATAAGTTCCTTTTCCCGTTTTTCCATTGTAACACATATACACAAACATTTGTATTTTTCATGCTCATTCAAATAATAAAAGAAGAGTTTTTTCTTACTCACCATACTCAAATCTTCAACTTTCTCTTCTGCACCGTGGAGGAAAGCCGCTGTATCGGAGCTCCTCCGGCCGCCAACGTTCGCCCCGGTTTCTCTCTTCCATCAGAGAAAACCTCTAACGCTTCTCTCTGTAACTTTTCCTTCACTCAAAGTATATGCCACGCTGTCAAGGATGATTTTCTTTTCTTTCACTCTGATGGGCCAAACACGGTTTGGGCTTCCAAGTGCACAGTGCACTACCCAATCCAATATGGTATCAGAGCAGGTCTAGTACCTGCTCTGCTTCCGTTGCCACTGCTGCTGTTTCTTGGGTCTTCTTGGGCTGAGTTCTTGGAGTTATTTTTTTGTCACCATGAATCAATCAGACCCATCCTCCAATCCTGCGAGTCCCTTCTATCTGCACCCGGGAGAAAACCCAGGTTAGACTTTAATCACTCAGACACTCAACAAGAATAACTACTCGTCCTGGAGCAGAGCCATGAGGAGGGCTCTGCTTTCAAAGAACAAAATTAAATTCGTAGATGGCTCCATAAAGAAGCCGAATAAAACAGACGCTACCTATGACACCTGGGAGAGGTGTAATGTGATGATCCTATCGTGGATTACGAAGACTTTATCCCCACATATCGCTGAGAGTATCATATACGTCGAAGAAGCGAAAGAACTCTGGGATGAACTTAAGGAAAGGTTTTCCAAAGGAGATTATTTCAAAATCTCAGATTTATTGCAGGATATACATTCGATTAAGCAAGGGGAACGTAGTGTCAGTCAGTTTTTCACTGACCTAAAGATCTTGTGGGAAGAATTAGAATCTTTAAGACCCATTCCTGTCTGCACCTGTCAAGTTCCATGCAGCTGTGACTTGTCCAAGATTATGTTGAAGTATAGGGAAATGGAGCATGTGATTTGTTTCTTAAAAGGATTGAATGACTCTTACAGTACTGTTAGAACGCAGATACTTTTGATGGACCCCTTACCCAATGTTAACCGTGTTTTCTCTTTGATCATTCAACAAGAAAGACAGGAAAAGCAGTGCATTACTGAAACTAAGATTCTGGCCAATGTTGCTGATAAAAACAATCACTGGAAACCATACCAGAACTGGAAAAATCAGGGACGTTTTACTGGAGCTCGTGCACAAGGCAGAGGTAGGGGCAGAAACCCAAATTATGGCAAGCAATGCAGTTATTGTAATAAGATGAATCATACGGTTGATGAGTGCTATTCTAAGCACGGATACCCCCCATGGTACAAGAAAGAAGAAAGGAAAAGTGATTGGAACTCTGTTAATGTGAGTCAAAACAACACAGACTCTGAAGGCAGCTTAAAGGTACAACAACAGACCAGTAGTAGTAATAATGTCAACCTCTTCACGCCAGAACAGATGCAGAAACTTTTAAAAATGATTGATAAGGCTGAAGAATCATCAGTACACAGAGTTAATCAAGTTCAGAGGAAAGAAACTGAGAATAAGCCAGGTAATTCTTCCTGGATTATCGACACAGGTGCAACTGACCATGTTACACATGATAAATCCAATTTTGTTGTTTTTCACAAAATTAAACCTATCTCTATAAAGTTACCAGATAAAACTACCATTATAGCTGAATATGCTGGAACTGTTCAACTGGCTGAAAATTTTATCATATACAATGTTCTTTACATACCTAGTTTTTGCTTCAATCTGATCTCTGTTCAAAGTCTTATTAAAGACTTGGATTGTAATCTAACTTTTTCCTATGAGGATTGTCAGATAAAGGAGAATCGTTCATTGAAGACGATTGGATGTGCTAAATCATGGAATGGTCTCTATTACTTAGAAGATTTCTCTAAACCAAGACAAAGAGATATTGCCAAGACTGTTTTCTCTATTAAAAAGACTGATGTTAATCTGTGGCATCTTAGACTAGGACACCCTGGACATCATGTTGTAAAACACATATGTGAAATATTTCCTTATGTTAAGGGTAATACTGATATTGTATGTGACACTTGCCATTATGCAAAACAACATAAGTTGCCTTTCACAAAAAGCCTATCTACTACTACTGAATGTTTTGAGGTTATTCATTGTGATATTTGGGGGCCATTGAATACTGTCTCTGTGCATGGACATAGGTACTTTCTCAGTATAGTTGACGATTATAGTAGACACACATGGGTTTTTCTAATGAGTAATAAAGGACAAACCAAAAACTTACTACAAAATTTTGTCATTAAAATCAAGAACCAATTTAACAAAATGATAAAAATCATTAGGTCCGACAATGGACCAGAATTTAACTGTGTTGACTTTTATGATATGCATGGAATTATTCATCAGAAAAGTTGTGTTGAAACACCAGAACAGAATTCTGTAGTTGAAAGAAAGCATCAGCATATACTGAATGTGACACGCAGTCTTCTTTTTCATTCTAATATACCTAAAGTTTACTGGTCTTATGCTATTGGACATGTTGTATACTTGATAAATAGATTGCCTTCTTCCAGTTTAGGACATAAGACTCCCTATGATATGCTTTACAATCTGCCACCCACTTACTTGGACCTCAAAGTCTTTGGATGTTTATGTTTTGCTTCTACACTTGAAAACAATAGAAACAAATTGGATCCTAGGGCTAGAAAAGGAGTATTCCTAGGGTATAAAAGTGGTGTCAAAGGCTATATTGTGTTAGATATAAATACCAAGGAACTGTTTGTTAGCAGAAATGTCATATTTCATGAAGAAGTGTTGCCTTATAAGAATTTTCAAGATAGCCAGCAGAGAATTGACAATGAGACAGATGAGGATGAGTTCTTAACTGACTTCTCCAAAGATTATTGTCCTACTTATGAAGACCACCTTGATGAACAAGAAGAAACTGATCAGGAGGAAGAACTGCAGAATCCAACTCTGCAGAATTCTACTCCCACAAATAATAGTCAAGAAAATTACAGAAACAGAAGACCTGAAAGGGTTAGAAAGACCCCTGCCTATCTAGAAGATTATATCCACCAGGTGAACCAATCCTTGACTGTTAAAAATGATTTCAAAACTCCATATCCAATAACTAATCTGCTTTCTTGTAACAATTTATCAGAGAAACACTCCAAATACATCATGACTATCAATAGGAATAAGGAGCCTCAGACTTACAATGAAGCTAAAGACAAAAGGGAATGGATAGAAGCAATGCAGAGAGAAATTAAAGCTTTGCAGGACAACAATACTTGGTTTCTAACTCAACTGCCACCAGGAAAAACTCCTATAGGTTGCAAGTGGGTATATAAAATTAAATATAGAGCTGATGGAAGCATTGAAAGACATAAGGCTAGGTTAGTAGCAAAAGGGTACACCCAACAAGAAGGGATAGACTATCTTGACACATTTTCCCCAGTCGCTAAACTCACAACTGTTAGACTCTTAATTGCTCTTGCTGCCTCAAATAATTGGTTCCTACACCAATTAGACGTGGACAATGCGTTTCTCCATGGTGACCTCAATGAAGAGGTTTATATGCAGCCACCTCCAGGACTAAGTATTCATACAAAAGGGCAGGTTTGCAAACTAACCAAATCCCTATATGGCTTGAAACAAGCAAGCAGACAATGGTTTGAAAAACTATCTTCTTATCTAATCTCAGTTAATTACAAACAGTCTAAGTCTGATCACTCATTATTTACCAAAAGAAATGGTACATATTTTACTGCATTACTTGTATATGTGGATGACATTGTGCTGGCAGGAAATTCCTTAGAAGAAATCAATTACATAAAAGAGCTCCTACACAACAAATTTCGTATAAAGAATCTTGGAGAACTCAAGTATTTTCTCGGACTTGAAGTGGCTAGGTCTAAAAAGGGAATTCACTTGTGCCAAAGGAAATACGCATTAGACATACTTGAGGAAACAGGAATGGAGGGATGCAAACCTTCTACTACACCATTTCTTAGAGACACAAGTCCTTTATACAAACTAGACAGCCAACTCAATGATCCTGAATCTTACAGAAGATTAATAGGGAAGTTGCTCTATCTTACAAATACTAGACCTGACCTATGTTATACTATCAACTTACTTACTCAATTTATGCAATTTCCTACAGAACACCATTATCGGGCTGCCCAGCATGTGCTCAGATACATCAAATCTACTCCTAGTGAAGGACTGTTTTACGCTGCTGACTCTCCCATGCACCTAAAGAGTTTTAGTGATTCTGACTGGGCTAGTTGTCCTAACACTAGAAGATCAACAACAGGTTTCTGTGTCTTTATTGGGACATCTCTTATATCTTGGAAGTCTAAGAAGCAGAAGACCGTTTCCAGATCATCTACCGAGGCTGAATATAGGGCCCTTGCTGCCACTGTATGTGAGATACAGTGGCTCCACTATTTACTTGACGACCTTAAAATTAAAGAATCCGGAGTACCCGTCCTATACTGCGACAACAAGTCTGCTCGCCACATTGCGCATAACCAAAGCTTTCACGAACGGACCAAGCACATTGAGCTTGACTGTCACGTTGTTCGTGAAAAGATCCAGGAAGGACTTCTACATCTTCTCCCTGTGCGTTCCGATGAACAGCTGGCCGACGTCTTCACCAAATTCCCGCATCGCGTCAACTTCAAACAAATCATTCCCAAGCTTGGACTGGTCAATATACACAGTCCAGCTTGAAGGGAGGGTATTGAGAATCCTTCGATTCTCTTAACTGTTTTGTTAAAAACAGTTCTTCACTGAACCGTTTGAACAGTGGGTCGATTAGCGGTTTTTCTTTTTCCCCTTGGAACTCTATATAAGTTCCTTTTCCCGTTTTTCCATTGTAACACATATACACAAACATTTGTATTTTTCATGCTCATTCAAATAATAAAAGAAGAGTTTTTTCTTACTCACCATACTCAGATCTTCAACTTTCTCTTCTGCACCGTGGAGGAAAGCCGCCGTATCGGAGCTCCTCCGGCCGCCAACGTTCGCCCCGGTTTCTCTCTTCCATCAGAGAAAACCTCTAACGCTTCTCTCTGTAACTTTTCCTTCACTCAAAGTATATGCCACGCTGTCAAGGATGATTTTCTTTTCTTTCACTCTGATGGGCCAAACACGGTTTGGGCTTCCAAGTGCACAGTGCACTACCCAATCCAATAATCAAAACAAGAATTCTAATGTTTCTCGTGAAGGATCCTTTATTATTCGTGGACGAGGACATACTAAAAATTTTGGTGGTTATACCAAATAGTGTGATCACTGTCAAAGAGCGAACCACACATGAAAATTGATGGATCTAATATGGCCTTCCCCAAGATTATAAATCCACCACCAAACAGAATCTTGTTCAATGCAACCCTTCTGCTAACATGACTAATGTTGTTTCCCACACATCCAATGACTCATTTACCACCCAGTCTGATAAACCAAACGTTCAATGTAGCTTCTCTCAAGAACAATAAGAGGCAATTCTTGGCTTGTTGAAACAATATCAAATTCTACTCCTTTCATGGGAAGTGCAAACCAATGCACTAAACAATCTTTAGGTCCTTGTTCTATATCAAAATTTTCTTCTTGGATTATAGATAGTAGGGCTAGTGATCATATATGTTCTTCAAAGTTTTTTTTTTAATTCATTAAAGCCTATTTCTCCCATTTCTATACCTTTGCTAAATCACAATTATGTTACTCCTAGATTCTCAGGAATTGTTGAATTAGAAAATTTGGTTTTGCACACTACTTTATTTGTTCCTAATTTCTCTGTTGACCTAGTTTCTATCTGTAAATTATTGTCTTTCAACGATGGTTTTATCATTTTTCATTAAAACAATTCTAAGGGCTCTTTTATCTCTTTAGCAATAATAATATCAGTGCTTCAGAATCAAATTCTTTACATTCCATTTTCAAAAACAATAGTGTTTGTAAGTTGTGGCACATGAAAGTTGACCATCCTTCAAATAAAGTTTTTCAGACATTAGATTGATGGTTCTTTTAAATCTATTAATCTTGTGATGTTTGTGCCTCTGCTAAAAATAAATGTCTTTAATTTTCTGCTAACAAAACTAAATCAACTTGTTTTTTTCATCTTATTCATGTTGATATTTAAGGTTCTATTTCCATTACTTCCATTAATGGATATAAATATTTTTTTAATATTATAGATGACTATAATCGTTTCACATGATTCATGTCAAAATTTTACTTCAAAATTTTATCATTTTAATAAAAAATCAATTTTCTTGTAAACTTAAAATAATAAGGTTTGATAATGAAAAAAAATTCTTAATAAATTTTATACTACCAAAGGAATTTTCCATGAGACTACTTGTATTCCTATTCTCTAACAAAATGATATTGTTGAAAGGAATGATCAACACATACTTCATTCAATAACTCTTGATTTATTATTTATACTAAGTATTATTTTGATTTAGTTATTTAAAATAATAATTCAAAATATGATATTAATAATAATAGTTTATATTCATTTACAAAATATTCCGAAGAGATCCGAATAACTTCTGAAAAATCATGACACTCTATGTCTCAAGTGTAAATAAATAATTAAAAAAAAACTGTTACATATATGTATTATTTTAATTATACACAAGTCTAATCTCAAAAAGAAACTAATAAAAGTTTGTGATAAAAATGTTTTTATTCTTTATTTTCAAAAACATTAGTTTTGATATCTGATTTTCAACTAGATTAAAATTTAGGTTTAATACCTATTTTAGTCCCTCTATTGGTAGGGTTTGTTCAAAGTTGTCCTATTTTTTAAAAAAACGGTTCAAATTGATCCTTTTTGCTTATGGCGTTAAAAAACTAACGGAACTTGGCCAACCTATCCAATTTTTATTACGTGACAACGATATGACGTGTCCAATTTTTATTACGTGACAGCGTTACCAGGTTACCGGAAGATTCTACTTCAAACCAAGGAGGAGTACGACGCGAACCATCCCGCTGGCAAAATCGCGAAGAGTCTCATCTTCAAGGTCCTCCTCTTTCTTGTTGCTTGAATCTGCCCCCAAAATCCCATCCTTCAAACATTTGAAATGTCTCGACATGGCTTTCAGAACAAACGTCGAGTACATCATGGCAGCACCATTACCCGCCATCGCTTCAAATGACGACACCACGCTCTTTGGGAATCAAAATCGAAAGACCCCAATCCAATCAACCCACACACACCAACTCAAAAGTTAAGGAATTAGAACTCACATACCCATCTCGTAACATCTGTTGCTGCTAAACACTGTCTGGTTTTCCAAAGAACCCTTCTTTGAGACCCGAGGGAACAAAATCAGGATGGTGGCTTATTTGTGAGTTGACACAGTTCTTATTCAAGATGTCATGGGTGAGAAGGTACCTATCTTTGATGGGAAGTCAAGTACTCTTCTTTATTTTATCGCCGAATTGTCACTTATGAGCAACTTCTTTCTATTTTCAATTCACGGATCAGACTTGTAAGAGCAGATGAATTTTAATGTGGGTGGTTGACTTAAGAAAAGTGGAATACTAACGAGTAAGGGGAGGTTTTCTTTTGGGTTATCCCGAATGAAATGTTTGTTCACTTTTTTTTTCTGTCATTTTATTTTCTATCAGTATCAGAACTCGACTTCAAATGGAAACATTTATCTCAACTATATAATATATTAATCAACCACATCTACCATGTTGCTTGATTCTTGTGTTCTTTAAGCAGGTAAGTTCAAATTACAGGGTTAAATATGAATATACTTTTTCAATTATGGTATCTCTAAAATTTATTTATGCTTGAAGCACTAATACTGTTAGGAACTTCGAACTCACACAAAATAAAATGAGTATCCCAAGGTAATTTAAAATAATTTTCTTTTTCATAGTCTTTATGCTTTTATAAAAAAATTCCTTGATACAAACAAAAATATATAGAGTATTTATTTTTCTGCAACACTGCATCATTAAAGGATAACTTTTTTTTCACACAGGTCTAGTAATTTACCTGGAAGGATTTTTTGTCTTTGTCAAGCAGGCACCATAACAATATTATGTAACCTGCAAAAGATAATTAATTTTGCTAGCTTGAATGCAAATTAGGAACATAAATCCACTTTGCGTTCAAGCTACTTTGAATCTGCTGAACATTTGTGTTTTTAAACAGGTTGGGAAATTTCTGCAGCTAATAGCAACTTTTATTGGGGGATTGTGTCATATAGGAAGAATGGGAGTGTCACCGATGGTGACGTCAAACACAGTATCGATGTCGTCTTTGGTTGCACCGTAACGACGCGGTGGCGGGTGTTAACGTTCATTGGTTTTTGGATCAAGAAGTAAACCCTAGATATTTTGAAATACTAGGTGTCACATCTATCACATAATAAAAATTAAGAAGTTGGTCAAGTTTCGTTAGTTTTTTAACCTTGTAAGAAAAAATATCAATTTAAACCGTTCTTTACAAAATATAGGATAACTTTGAACGACTAATAAAAGTTAGACAACTTTAAACAAATCCTACCAATAAAAGAATCAAAATAGATATTAAACAAATGAATATTTACGTTTGTTTACACATGTTTGTCACTTGTTAGATGTATTTTTTTAAATAATTAAAAAAATTGAAAAATATTCTTTCCTTCACCCTTCTCTAATTTCTCCATCCCTTCCTCTTCCAAACCGACTGTTCCAAATTTCACCATATTAGCAAACAAGTTCTGATAACGCGCGCACTCGGATTTAGACAGATCATGTTGTGTCTGTACTACGCTCCTCTCAACTGTTGCTTCCGATGTCGAGGTGCCTGTGCCACCGACTTGAAGCCCATGCCTCCGGCTTCTCCATTGCCATCAGAACCCTAAAACCAGTCGTCGACAGAACCGCCGGAGTCTGAATCGTCGAGAAATCGTTCATTCATTTTCTTCTTCTCGTTTGCACATGGGTTTTCTCCCCCCATCCATCTCCTGCAGCGCCGCTCAAACGGGTCTCGCAGGAAAAACGCTGCGATTTAGACCCTAGCACCACAGTTGTTTACCAGTGTATGACCACCGCGTCAATCGGGTATGGTCGGAGCTCCGGTGCCATCACTACCATTCAACCCTCTTCCTCCCCGTCAATTTCTTGTTCCCACTTTTTGCTCTCTGATTTGTGTGTATTGTGTTCAGTGATTTCAGCGGTGTTGAAAATTGCTGTTGTTTGAATGGGATTGAGTTTGAAAAAAAAAAATAAAAGAATTTGTATGTGCACTATCTTTTAATCGATTTAAACTTGTGTTGAGTCTAATATTATAAAAAAATAAATATAAAAATTATTAATATTAAAAAATTATTTGTTTATAAAAAATTAAATAAAATTTGGCAAACAGTCTGTTGAAAAGTAGAAAGGATTAAACAACTTCAAATTTTTAAGCAGAAACTGTTTTTAATTTTTCATAATACTTTAAAAACCTAAATCATATTTATTCCTGAAACCTTTAGCGTTCTTGTGGGTGAAAAGAAAAAGTATGCAATAAATATCCTGATATATAATTGTCTTCTACGTATTAAATTTAAGAAATATTAAACGTAACGAATGGTGAATATCTCATTCAATATTTTGACAGAGAGAATATTTTCCTCTTTTGTTGTCACCATATGACAACAATGGGAGAAGTTCCATCCTTTCATTAATAGTAATTAAAAGTAGATATTGCACGTGATGAAACTAAATCCCACCAAGGAATAATAAATTTAATGTTTACAAAAGTTTATGCACAAAATCATGGCCATTTTAATGCCATCTTCAAACCAAAACAACATTTTGCTTTTTGGTTGATTAAGTGACAATATTTATACATTACCTATTTATTCCATCAATTAATTTGTCTTTCTTAATACGTTTTTTTACAATTTTTAAATCCTCCTTTTGTGTATTATATCTTCATTCTAGAATAGGAAATTTACAAAATATAACTTGAACATATAAATTTGTCTTTTTATTTTTTTGTATACAATTTTGATATTCAGCATTAGGTGTTGACATTAACTTCTGAATGTGGAAAATGTTGTATGGTGGTGACTATTCTTAGTATTAATGTCTTAGACATGTAGTTGGTGAAGTCCACGGACCCAAAATTTTTCTCTTTATATCTACTAAGTTAGGTTGATGATACATATAACCTCCTCTCTTTCTCTTTATTTTTATAATATGTGAAATATAATATTAATATTCTACTTTTAAAGTCAATTTTAATAACTTCTTGAAAGCATAATAGTTTAATGTTTGATTTAGAGGGATTTTTCAATCTATTTTAATTCCCTTTATAGGGACTTCAATTTTAAATAAATTGTACATTTTCACTTTATTATTATATTTCTGCTTAAACGACTTATATGTTTCTTATTCTGTCTTTAGCTTCAAACTTGTTATTTTTTTTTAGTAACATAGCTATATGCTCTCATTAGTATTAGATGGGAAAAAAAAAATTTGGACGAAAGGACACGTTTCTTTGTCATTTATTAAAAAAAAAAAAAACATTAGCCACACAATTTGGTAACGTTTATGTTCTATATATTAATTTTGATATTAAAATTTTCAATGATAATAAAAACATTTATTCTTGTTGACGAAAAAAATAAAAATAAAATCATTTATTTTTTTTATACACCATAAACAACAATTACATATAAAGAAAAAAGTGATAAAATGTATATTATATTTTTACTAAATATTAATTAAAATATATTAAAATTAAAAACAATATAAAAAAATCCTCTTTATTAAAATTATATTAAAATTAAAAACAATATAAAAAAAATCCTCTTTATAAAAAAATATATTAAAATTAAAAACAATATAAAAAACAATATATTAAAATCTATTTTTACTCCATGAAATTCAAAATTAATAATATAAAATAGTTTTATTCAAGTAATATGATGTGCTACTAACATTAGTTATTTATACACAAATTTATAATCATAAAAATTATAAATAATGATTTTATTTTGATAATAAAAGATGAATATAATTTGTATAATATTATGTTAAAAATAAAAAATATGTCACTATTGTACTTATAAAATATTAAATATATCATTTAATATAATTATGTACTTAAAGTAATCTAATTACCTTAATCCATATTTATGTTATTTGTACTAAAATAATGATAATAACAATGAATTAAAAATAATAGTAAAAAAAATTAAATAAACTAAAATAAGATAGGATGACATTTATAGATATTTAAATATCATTTAAATGACCAGTTCTACATTAATTTTACATTCTATAGAAATAGAAAAATAAAAGTGTAATGTTTTCATTTTACATTATATATAATTTCAAAATAAATTTAATTACCTAATATTTACATGATTTATGTGATTTTTTAACTTTATTTTTATTTTCAATTTAATCTCTACTTTATTTAAAAGTATTGTGATTTAAAATAGTGTTAATATAATCTAAAATATTACCATGTTTTTCACTATGTAGTCTAAGAGATACACACAATTTCTCTTAGTTCTCTTCTCTTAGGGTCGTTCGCCTTTCTCTTTGTACAATCCAAATCCGAGCAGATTCGAGCAGAGTACCTGTTAATGACACTTTAACGCTCAAGTCAATTTTTTTGTTGATAATTGATTAATAATATTTTTTTAGTTCAATAAATATGTAACATTTACCTCTTTAACTTACTCTTATATTTATAAGTTTAAGAATGAGCCTTTAATTAAGATTGGTCAAACTAGAATCCAATTGTGGTCCAATATTATCTAAACCCCCTTTTATGTGTTTAATCCGTAAATTAAAAAAATACATTGAACGGTCACCGAGTTAAATTGCTGGACCGTTCATTTCATCCTTTATCTTTCATTACCATCGTTTCTTCTCTCTTGCACATTTTACTCATTATCATCTCATTCTTAGCATAATCAATCATAAGATAGTTTTTCATAATGCAACACTTTGTCTCATCTTCCTTTATTAACCAAAAGAAATCCAACAACAGCTAATGTCAGTTTACCAACCAAGTTTTTCTTTCATTTTATATTTTATAAGGAGAGCAAATAGAAGATAAAAGAAGGAATCCAATGAACACAAATGTAAGGGAAAATAAACCCAAAATGAACTCCTCAACTCACATACACACTTCCCCAAGAGAAGGAGAAAGGGAAAAAAGAAGAGGGTAAAAATCGACATATATAACCATTTGTTTATATTAAGTAATAAATGTATATCTCAACTAAATTACATGTCTAAATAATATAATTATCTTAATTTAAAATATACATTATTGTCAGAATTATACTAATTAACATACTTTATTCTCAGCATTAAACTAACAGTAGTAAATAAAAAAATTGAAAATTAAACTAATAAATGCTTTAACAGAAATAAAAAATAAGTAAGCTATATTTGTAAGAAACTAACACTAGTGCAAAAACGTTATTTAACGTCACCCACAACACGTCGGTTAGAGGTAACCCGACGTATATTAATGTACGGTGGCATTACCGTAAATAAGTTGGTAACCAAAATGTCGGTTTTGAGGGCAAACGACGTGTATGATATAGTAGACGTTTGCTCTGCCTTAAACCGACGTCCAATGGTCTGAGGTAGGCGAGAAGACAGTCTTTTCTGCCCCATTGACGTTGCTTGTGCTGGAGGGCCGACGTATATTTGGATGCAATTAATGCTCTTCACTTGATTCCCAGGCGCTTAGACGTCACGTAGTAAAAAAACCGACATCTATGGCTTCCGGAAGGCGGGAAGATAATCAAATTCTGCAATATATAGACGTCGGTTTTATGGGGGAGTGACGTCTATGTGGCTATTATTAATGCTATCACCAAACTCGGAGGTACTTCGACGTCTAGTGCAATGGGCACCGACGTCTAAATTGTTATAGACGTCGGCGCCCCTGGACCACCGTTGTCGACTTCCCTAATAGGAAATGAAACATCAATCTATTCTGCGACATAGACATCGGCGCCCCTTGGTGTCTGACGTCTAGTGGGCATTCAAAAGTCAGATTAAAAGTTATCTAGGACGTCATATTAGTGAGGTAACCGACGTCTAGGTGACTATAGACGTCGGTTACTGAAGCAACCGACGCCCCATTTCATGTTAAATAAACCGTAGACTCTTCGCGGCATTGCAGTTTATGATATCATCGTCTTCCTCTCCTTTTTCTCTCTTGCGGCATTGCATCCCATGTGCGTGTTTCTTTATGGTTACCGTTTAAACTTTGTTCAATCTTTCATCGATTATCTTTTGGTTCAACTGATTAATTTTTTTTTCTTTGTGTTGTATTTTATTGCAGTTTTGTTCCTTTCTTAGGGGTAACGTAGTACCACATTCTTCCTTTGCTAGCTGCCTCCCTGAAAAAGCGGCGTCTTTTGGATTTCTTGTGGCGTTTCAACCCAAAAACAACCATGGGTCGTTGCCTAGTTATCGTTTTCACCGTTATTTTTCCCTCTTGCGGTTGAAAATAGAACTAAGCAAGAACCCAGGTTCGGTTTTGGGTTGAAATGTCATGAGAAATTCAAAAGTCGCAAGCTTTCTTTTTGGGGAAAATAGCAAAGACAGAGTGTGCTACTAGGCTATCCAAAGACAGGAACAAAACTCCACTAAAACACAGCCACTGTATTAGACGTCGGTTAATGCAATAACCGACGTCTATAGTGTCATTAGACGATGATTAGTGATATGTTCGAAGTCTTTATGTGCTCTTAGACGTCGGTTAATGTTTAGTCCGACGTCTATATAGTGCCCTTAGACGACAATTTAGGCCTATACCGACGTTTATTGACGTCAGACATTGCACTAATTGACATCTGCATAGACGTCAGTTATATGGATGTTTGACGTTTCATTGACGTCACCGGTTTAGACGTCAGTTGTGTAATAGACGTTAAAAGTCCAAAGTAATATACGTTTAAAGTCCTTTTTGCACTGGTGTAAAATATATTGAAACTAATACGAAATATGAGAGTGAAAGATTAAATGGGAAGTGAAATTCATGAAGACGGATTTTTATTAATAAATTCAGTCAACCATACAGTTTAAACCTTCCTTTTCTGATTTAATTAACCAAATGAAGTTATATTATTATTATTATTTTATTTATTTTACTGATTTCTGTCTAATAGTGATTATTATTACCCTTATATTATTTTTGCACCCAAATAAAGAGCTGCCTTTTTATTCAATCCTCAGATTTAATTGTACATATGAAATGTGTCTGAATCTTTCGACGTGAGGAAATGAAAATATTGGAATGGTTTATTTAAACTTTATTTCAGGATTTGCCTTTTCTAATTGGGCTTGGGCTTTGAACGTTGCGGTCACCGAAGCAATATCGATTACACTCCTTCAATTTTTAGAAGTGACTTTCCGATTATAAATTCCTAAACAGGTTTTGTGAAATTTTCCGAATAATACTTTTGGAACAAAACTTTTCAGAATAAATTTTTTAGAACAAAATTATTTTTTCATGTTGAAATGAGAGGAGGATAACCGTCTCTCTGTGTGCTGTACGCCTCTTCACTTCATGCTCCAATAATCGATTGGTGTAAGAATGAACTGCAGAACACACTCTGACATTGTCAAGTTAGATTTTTTTTTTTTCAGTAAGCCTTTATTAATTTAATAGTGAGTAAAAATGAGTTTACCTCGAAATTAAACTCCTCTAATTTATAAAAATTTGACCAATTAATTTACCTTTTAATGATCATTAATAAAAATCTTAACAATAATCACTATGACATTAATTACGTTTTAACTCTGCTCAACGGTTGAAACCGGACGGTCATGAAATATTTTCTGACACTTGTCACCGTACTCGATCAATCAACTATAATCCATAGTAACATTATTTAAATGAGATTTTCATAATAGAATTTTCAAAACACGAGAAATAAATTCTGAAACATGATTTTGGAACAAAGTTTCAGAATAAAATTTCCAAAACACATATAATACTTTTGTTTGGAATGAATTTTACAGATCACTCCTACATAAAATGTGTTTTGGAAAGAGTTTTCTGACAACGACGATAATAATGGCAGCGGCGGTGTGATGAAATGGTAAGGGGTATTTGAGTATTTTCCTTATATTGTGGGTGCAAGAAGAAATTTCATGGGATGTAATAAGCAATTACACAAAGAGATTTAATATGGTCTCAGGAATGCTTTATTTGGGCCATCATATCTGTTTTATGGTGCTAAAAATCTCCAAATTGGGAGTTACTCCCTGTACCTCCCCAATTCCAACCCCCACCCCCACATAACCTATTTATTCCTTTTTTTTTTTATCTTCATGTATTCATCTTTACGTTTTTTTTCCACGAATTCTCCCGCCACACCAGCACCTTCTGCGCAGCAACCACAACCGCACCGCACAACAACCGCACAAACAGAGAGGAATTGGAAAGTGAGAGTTGCAGAACGTTTGGAGGAGGAGGTTTCAAAGCTTTGGTGGGGTGGGGGTGGTAATACGAAGAGGAATCTGTCTGTGTGTTTTGAGACTGTAAAAGAGGGAGGTTATTGTAGGGTAGGTTAAATAGGACTAAAACGATAAAAATAAAAAAAACATAAAGGTTAATTTTGTATTTAAAAAAAAGTCCAAAAAAATTGGGGGGTGGGGGTTGGAACTGGGGAGGTACATGGAGTAACTCCCCTCCAAATTTAATCATATTGGCCCAGTAGGTTTTGAAATAATAGGTTTAAAGCAATACTAGTTTTTTCTTCAATTAGTAACTAATTATCAGCACCAAAAGTTCTATTTCATCAGGAAAAAACATTTATGTTTACACTAATGACCGATCTATATATTATTAACACAGATTCATTCAATTATATTTTGTGAGATTAAAATTAGATTTCAAAGCTTAAGATGCAAATCATTTAAATAATAGTTTCAAAATTTAAAATGCTCTCCAGTTTTCGTATTCTTCTTTCAATTATATTGTAAGATACTCTCTTGGATTATCTATGAATTTGTTAACAAATTTTTTTTTTGTAAATTTATTTTTATAACTTTTGTAAAATCATACGAAATATAAAAAAAGTGTATTAATGACAGAAGATTAAAATTATTTAATTCTTTTGGTATAAAATATTGTGTATGTCAAAGGTTTTTAATTTAAATTTTGAACTTATATGTTTGTCTTTGTTGGAGGTCTCCGTTTGATATGACAGAAAAAGATTATGAAAATGAGAAGAAGGTGGTGTAAATGGGAAAACAAGGGGAGAAAATTGGTGAAAGAAATGTGGAACACGAGTTTCTCAAGTTCACTGATATCATTTTTTAAGCTTTTTAATTAATACAACAACCAACCTTTCAAACCAGTAATTATATCTCCAAATAAGACATCTTTCAAAATAGTTTCCCAAAATAATGATAAAAAAATATTGTCTTCCAATTTATTTTATTTTATTCACGTGAACAAAATTAAGTATTTATTTAGTTTTATTTTATCCCTCTTACATTTCTTAAGAGAAAATTTTGGTTCTACTTGTTGACAGAGCCGTTGGTTACGTTTTCATGGTCTAATATTATAGTATTAGAAGGAGTAATCAACCTACTAAATTAATCTGAATAATCTTTAAGATGTATCTAATCTAGTGAATATGTTAAAATAAAAAGAAGTTATTTAATTACATAAAAGAAAGGTAGAAAATGCTGAAAAAAAAGCACATAAATGAGGAAAGCAAAAAATCTAGTAAATATTTGCTTGATATCAGTAATGAATAGTTAATACTTCCAAGTATTTATTATATGCGAGCAGGGAATACCTTCTATAAATGTATCAAGTATATATACTAGCGAATATTCATTATTGGGCAAAAAAAAATTAAAATTAAAAATACATTTTATTAAATTAAATTTAATTAAAATTAAAATTAATTTATACTTTATTAAGTTAATTTTAATTAAAATTAAATTTTAATTTATATTATATTTTACATTTTTTTTAATTTTATTTAGATTTTTCTAAAAATATTTATAAATTATTTTTTTTAATATCTGCGAGTATTCACCTGTGTTTTAAAATATTGGTGAGTGTTTTTAAATAAATATCTAACTGATAACAAAATAGATAATGAGTAAATATTTTTTTGTTAGAGATCAAATAATAAATTCGTGCTTCACTCGACTCATTATATTTTTATGGATTAAATATGTTTTTAGTCCTTATACTTTGGGGTGACTTTGGTTTTAATCCATTTTTAAACTAAGATACAATTTAGTCCTTCAACTTTAGAAAACTTTGGTTTTAGTCTTTTTTACCAAATTTTTTTAACTTTATTTACTATTTCAAACGCGTTTTTCAGTTAACATTGAAGCAAAAATGTGTCAAATAGTGTAAACAATCCAAATGCTATAATGAAACGTGCTTGAAACAACAAATAAAGTTAAAAAAATTTGGTAAAAATGACTAAAACCAGAGTTTTCTAAAGTCGAAGGACTAAATTGTACTTTAGTTTGAAAATGGACTAAAACCAAAATCGCCCCAAAGTATAGAGACTAAAAACATATTTAACCCTATTTTTATACCTAACTAAGATGTGATAAAGGACACATTATCTATCATATCACCATCTTGTTCTAAAATGGGTAAAATATTTATGGAAAACTAATACAGTATTAAAACTATCCAATTTTCAACAACTAAATAGTAATTTTATGCCATTAAAACTTGGAAGTTCAAAATCATATCTATGTTTTTTCTTTAATCAAAAGTAATTGTTGTTCTTTAATAGAATTATCAATTTGATCAATGATATGTAAACTAGTCCTAAAATTTTTGAAAAAACTTCTTCTTAATAAGTCCTTTTAAGTGAGGACAAAAAAAAAAAAACTTAACTCTCAAACCTCTCTCTCTCAAATGAGTTAAGATTAGAGTTAAGATTAGTGTTAAGATCAGTTTAACCCATTATAAAATTTTAATTAATTTTTAAAAGTAATATCATTTATATATAAATATAAATATAAAATTATATATTTTTATATAAATATTATTTTATTGCTTAAATGAGTTGACAAATTCTTATATATTTTATGCAATCTGAATTTATCTTTAATTAATCATCAATACTTCAAAATTTAATTTTATTAGTCTAAGCATGATTTAATATATCCAAATTTGTCTGGGACAGTATTGTGTAGTCTTATATATAAAAATTTGAAAATTTTCACAATGTTTCAATTTCAAAACCCTAAAGTCTTGATTAATTTTTATTCTAAATCTTTCTAAAAAGATTCTCTGTCTGAATCTTCTATTTTGTGTGTAGTGTATGGAAGATATTTAATCTGTAACGCAAGAAATTATCCTAATACAATTATTTCATTTAATATTCTTTTATAAAATAGTAAAAAAAAAGAATATTTTACATTATTCTTTTTAGATTGACGCAGTATGATTGATGACAATTACTTACATTAAAATAAAATAAAAAAGGAAACATAAAATTTTCTTAAAAGCGTAGACTATATATAACTTTTTAAAAATCATATAAAAATAGTGTAATATAAACATTAATAGTAAACGGACTTCATAATATTTTTTTAGCTCTGTTAAATTATTAATGATTGTGAGGGTTGTAATAACCTAGCAATAAGGCTGATAGGTTTTAATAGTATTAAGCTGGTGAAATTATGTTTTAAAACTTAAAATATATCAAAAGTATAATTAGAAGCTTTTATCACGTGTCTACTTCATTTTTTATAAACACTTCTTTCTCTAACATTTTATTCTTCAAATTTTTCTCCACCATCTCTCTAGATTACTCTTTCACTGAGCCACCCATTTCACAATCAGAAGAAGTCTAGATAATCCTGGTGTTGTAGGCTCTCATTTCCACCGATCAAATTGGTGTTTTTCGTTCGATAAGTGTTTCCTCTTTTTCTCTTAGTGATTTTGAACTGTGATCATGCAATCTACCTTGTTGCATGTGACTAGTTCTGTGTTTTTCCCAAATTTTAACTCTGATCATACCCTAAAATCTGATTTCTATCTCCAATTAGGGATTTATAGGTACTTTCAAATTTCCCTAGGGTACAAGGTGTTGATTTCAATTTTCTGGTGAGCTGTGTTGTCCAACTTAGAGGTAAGGAAAGCTAGGCTTTATGACTTTGTGTGTATTGTATTGTGTATGGATTGAATGCATGTTTAGGAATATGAAATTTATGCTTTGAGAATATGTTACGTATGGTTGGGACTGTTTTTAGGAACTTTAGAGTGTTGATGAGAAAACGTGTGTATGTCCTGTTGAACGTGAAACATGAATTGTGAATTGAATGCTTGTGACTGGTATGAATTCTTTGAAAATGATATAATTTAAGAATTTAATGGATGAAATCTGTTTGGTAACATGAGAGGCTATTTAGTTAAGTTAGTACTAGTTTTATAATTAAGTGAGAAAAAGAGGGATAGTCAAATTTAGAGTTAGACACTCTTGGTGGGTATGGTCAGTTTAGGTAACTTAGGAAAGTTAATTAGGACTTGTTAGGAGTGTCTATATGGTCAAAAATAGTATCAAAGTGTTCAATCTAGATTTGAGTCCTATAGTTGGTGAAAGCTGAGTTTTAGAATCCAAATCAATGCATAATCATTAGAGGAAGAGGTTAGGAAAGGTTAAATTCATGTAAATAAGTTTAATTCCACCCGTAGATCAAATTAGGATCATTAGAATCTCACTAAATGGTCTAAAATGAGTGTTGGGGGTTTAGGTTGATGAATTGTGCAGGTTTTAGGGTGTTGCAGATTATGCAGAGTCGCATAGCTCTGCGAAGGGTTTCTGTCAGGAAAAATTCGCACAGCACACCCCAGGGTGTGCGCTGAGCGAATTTTGTGCGTCAGATTGAGTGATTTTAATATTTTTGACGTTTTGGGAGTTCCGGACGTCCGTTTTGGACTTTCTTTAGGTCGTTCTGGGGTTTTGGACCCTTTCGGAGCCATTTGTGAGGGTCTCCAAGCTATTTTAATTACTTAAGTATTGGTAATTAAAGTTTATAAAGAAATTTGTGTTAATAAGTGATGTTTCTGCAAATGTATGTAATGTCTGAGTATGTATGAATTATATATGATCTTGTATAGATTCAAATGACAATGTATAATTATGTACAAGTGTATGAACGTTGAAAATCATGAGTTGTGTTTCAAATTTAAAAGTATGATTGATGGACGTAATTCCATCATCCTCAAGGGAGGTTACATGGTGGTGCCACTGTAGTTGTTGTGATTGACCGTATGAATGGCCGGAGTTCCCGATGGGGTTTATCCTGACATTCTAGTGACCATCCATGCTCAATTAGAGAGTGATGAGTCATGTGGTGAGAATAGCAGGAGGTCCTAGTAATAGGTGCTACATGGATGCCTATTATTCGGTAAAGGGCTTACACTTGTGTGTGGTCGGGTGAAACCCCTCGACAATGGCTTTGCAAAGCAGTAGGGCCACTACAAGTGCACAAACCCTTGGAACTCGACATTTCATTCTTGTCCAGATGGTTAAATCACGTGGTCGGTCATTGGTATTAACAAAATGCATTTGGTCATAGTCTGTAATGTGTTATGGTCCTTGCAGTGTATTGTGTTATGGTCCTTGTATGCTTGAAATACTTGATTGATAACATGATTTTTTATACCAAGCTTACCCTTGCTTTTTTGTCTGTGCTTTGTATGTCCATGATTTTCCTTTTTGCAATGATCATCCAACTTTGGATGTGAGCAGAAGTAGATGATGTCCCTTTGGAGCAAGCACTGGAGAGTGAGGATGCAGCCCCTAGTTCCTAGGAAATATTTTATCTATCTTATTCACTTTTGGAAGACTTGTTTGTAGAGGAAATCTAAAACTTTATAGATCCTTTAGAATAATTTAGTCCTCTGCTTATTTTGAAATTCTTTAAAATGTGTAAAGTTAAATTTTATAGCCTTTTTGGGATGACTGTGAAATTATACTATATTTACATCCTCTTAGCTGCTCTCTTATATTATTATGTGTTTCATTCTATATTATATCATCTTATATAATTTGGGATGTCACAAGGGTCGCGTGATTATACCATTACATGAGTACTGATTAAGGAAAAAAAAACTTGTATATGAGTACTTAAATGATATTAACACCATGAGAAAAAACAAAACACGTGATCCACACCAATAGATTAGTCAAGTTCAATCAATGTCATTATAAAAAAAGGTAAATCAAAATAGAAAATAAAAATAAATAAATAATTAAAAGTATTTTCATTAAAAAATAAAAAATAGTTACATGCTTTAACATTTAAAAATAATTTTATCTTATTTTTATTTTTCTAAACAACTATAACTATTTTCCTTCATTATCCTCTCTAACTTTTCATAATGGTTTAGTATTAATTGAGCTTATTTTTCTCCTCTTATTTATAACTTTTCCACTTCATTGGCTATTATATAAGGATTTTAATTTATTTTTTATAACCATTATTTTTTCAACAAATTAGAAGTTAATTAAATTTTTTTTCGTATATTCAAAATGAATATTTTTTCTAAAAAAAAGACTCATAGGTTGGTCCTGACCCATAGGACTTTTGTAAATATTTTGGCCATTTTTTGATCCCAACCTATGTGGATCAGGACTAGGGATGTCAACAGGTCGGGTCAGGCGCGGATAGTGCCTATCTACAACCCGACCTGACAAAAAAAATCTACCTGTTATCCGACTCGCTACCTGCACAAATATCCGCTTAAAAAGTATATGTGGATATTTTAAAACCTACGGATATTCGTGATATCCGCAAATATCTACAAATATTTAAAAATATATTTTTTATAAATTATTAAAATAAAATTTAAGTAGAATTACAAAAAATATATAAAATATAATATAAATTAAATTAAAATATAATTTTAATTAAATTTAACCTTGTAAAATTTTAAATAATGTTAATTTTAAGTAAATTTAACTTAATAAAATATAAATTAAATTTTTATTTTTATATTTTGTGAATAACGAATATTGCGAATGTATAATACTCACACCCGACTCGTTTATAAACGAATATTAAAATACCCGCTATCTACAGAATACGGATAGTAAATATTCGCAGATATTAAATATCTATCACGGATTTTATCCACGGATATCCGTGAGCGCAAATTTTTTTGTCATCCTTAATAAGAACGAAACAATGTAAGGAAGGCCAAATTAATACTCTTTAATACCACATATTACACTGTCAACATAATTGTTCATTTAATCCAAAATCTATCAGGTAAAAAATCACTAAGTAAAAGACAAATTTGAAGATAAGATCTATTCAGATGGCATTAAAAGAATTGACCTTATGATATTTAGTTACTGAAGGTTATTTTAAATGTTAGTTAATTAATTAATTAATATACTTTAAAGAATGCTTTTCTTAAATCCTTTTGTAATACATTTGATTATTTTCTGGCAACATTAAAAACTAAAGAGCAGTGTTTTATACAGTAACTGATAATTAAGATAGTCTTTCAGTTTTTGAAAGCAAACAATAAAATGTTGATGTTTAGCCTGTTATTGCATGCATCGAACCTTGTAAAATAAAACTAATAGCACTGATAGTTCAACTAATTTAAAATCCATGGGGTCAGAGTAAAAGACAAAGTTTTCTAATGAACGACTCCTTCTCGCTTTTGAAGTATTCTGTTCAAATTGCATCAACAGATTGACGTTATGATATTCAATAACAAGGACTGAATATTTCTTGCACTTTACAGATATTTTAAAATAAATTTAGAAATATTAATTATAAAAAATAAGGGACAGTAATATTGTGTAACATCCCAATAAATATATAGAACAAAACTATATTTTATTCTAGGAGTTATCATGAACAATATTAAAGAACAGTAGAGAAAAGAAGAGCAAAAGATAAACAACGAAAGCTGGCAAAAATAGATACATATCTTAATCATTCAAAATATACAACTCGAGAATTCATAAAGTAAAGTCTAGGACGGACGGCTTTACAAAACAAATTTAACCGGCCGCCAACTACAATATTTACAACAGAAAGACTTCTAACTAAGGACCGGACGGTCCGGTAAAATGTTCGGGCAGCACATCCAAAGGTTGCTTCTCTTGCAAAGTTTCCTCCAAAGTTTCCTCTTGAGCTCCTTCTGCTCACACCCAAAAGGATGATCATTGCAGTGAAGAGAATAACTCGGACAGTCAAATACCGGCCGGCAATATAGACAAGACAAAGGCACACAACAGGGTAAGCTTATGAAGAATTTAATAATTCATTTACAACAGAAACAAAATCATCAATTTTAAGTAAGTTCTTTCCAAATAAAAACATAAAGAAAACACCAATAACATCAATCTTTCAAAAAATCTTGTCCGGACGTATGACCCTGTATGCTCGCCGCTCTCTGCACCCGGGTGGACCTGGCTGGGATACACTCAACAGACCGCCACCCGAGGTTAGTCCAATGGAACCACCTCGGTATAGAAATACCCTGAGGCTAGAGGACCTCCCGCCATTCCCACGCATGAGTTACTCCCCTCTATTTGAGATGGTGTAATCACGGAATATCGGAATAGAGTCAGAACCTGAGCCTTTTGCCACGGCCATACCAAAACCAAATCACTTCAATCATGAGAATTTCCTCCTTGGAATTCTCTTGCTAATCAATCCAACCAGACAATAACTTGTTAAAAATTTACGTAGTAAAACTCAATAGAATATTCCAAGGAGAACCGGTATAAAACTCAATGGGAAATTAACGATGACAGCAGAGTGAACTAGACCAAATAAAAACCGGTCGGACCCATCAATAGAGGTTTATCAACAAAAGTGAAAGTAGACTAATGAAAACGGTCGGAACTATCAGTAGAGAGTTTCATTAACAAAAGTGAAACCAGACTAGTTATTGAAAATCGAATAAAGGAAACTGAACAATGAAAATTAACTGACTAGATCAAAGAAAACCGAACGGTTTAAGATAAACAAGTTCTCTTCAGAAAAGTGAATGTCCGTACAAGGCTGGACACTCGGTGAGAAATCAAGAGTCGGGGTAATACCGGACACTTTCTAAAGAAATAATATCTTTATAAACCGGGCGTTCTGTGTAAGACAGAACAAATCCGAAATAGCTGACTTAGTAGCATATCTTAGGTTCAGAAATACGAAATCAAATCAAGATTTACAGGGAAACCGGACGGTCCTAATGACCCTTCGATTATAGAATCAATTGTTCTAGTTCTTATACATTCCTCTAAGTCTAAAAATCAAAGAAATCAGTTTAATACAAGATACAACTTTCATTATACCATATAGACTGTCAAACATACATTAAATCATGTATTCAATCATACAAGAAAATAAATCATGAAATTTCATAAGCTTCCCTTACCTCTAAATCCAGCTAGTACGTCTAGGGTTGGTTGGTATCGATTTATCTCTTCTAAAGTTTCCAAAGTCTAGAATCAAATAGAAAAGTAGACTCAGAGAAATAATTTTACAAATACATGCAAGCTTTAAAGGCACATGCACGCAAGAAGGCTAGGAAAATTTCAAGGGTCGGACACTTACCAGCTCAGAATGAAATTTTGTTTGGTACAGGTTGAACGTCTTGGTGCCAACAACAAAATTCTTGAACGGATGCTAGTGATCGGAGAAGACTTGAAGGTTAGAAATTTAGAGAGAAGGTTGGAAGGTTTTTTTTTTTTTTTTTTTTTTTTTTTTTTTTTTTTTTTTTAGAGAGAAGGAGGAGAATTAGAGATTTTCAGAAAGCAAGGTTTGCTGAAGAAGAAGAAGATTGCATGCAGAAAGAATTTGCATTGTTTTCTTCTTACCTTCAACACTAACGGTCGGCCATTCATAGACTGCCACCTGGTCTCCACTAAAAAGTCCAGTCTAACCTAAGCACACCATCTGTTTTCCACTTTCAGGGATTTTCCTGCTCTGCCGTCGCTGCACGGATTACGAGAAAAGGGAAATTAAATGTTTGCAGAGTTGGTCTCCCACTCACCAGGAGAGACCGGCCGGTCGACACGTGGCCGAGCCTAATAAATGCCAAATAAATGGGTTGTGACAATATTGTAAAGAGAATCTCACTCTCTTAAATAAGTATTCTCTCTTCTCTTTTAAATGAGAACATGGTAATTAATTTTTTTATAATGATGCTATAAGTAAGATGTTCAAACATATAGAATCTCAATTGGTTGGTACAAATTGTCCCTTGGATTGGTTGATACAATCCCTTGAGTAAGGGTCTAAGATTAATAGCATGGCTAAAAGGTATATTTATGTGAAATGCATAACATTGAATTAATAAATCTTTAATTAGAAGATATTAAACTTTGTGTAGGCATATCAACATACTCTTTAGTGATCGAATGGTCAATACTTCTAAAAAAAACGAAAGTTTTTCTAAAATTCAAAACAAACCGATGGATCACCACTTTTACAAAGAATTTATCGATAGTGCATATTAAAATCATTATTACAAATCTAACATGTTTAACACGGTAAAACATGTTTATAAACTCTTGAATTGTAATTAGGTCAGTCTTAATTAAAAATCGACTTCGAAATCTATAAATACAGGTGTAAAGTAAGAAGATATATAATTACATTTGCGAAATTAAGACTTTACTATGATAATCGATTGAATTCATTAACTAACTTAAATGTCAGAATGTCTTTGAAAGGTATATCACCGTTCGACCTAATGGTTGAAGGAAAAAAATAAAAACAATTATAATTTGTTGAGAGGTTAACAGAAAGTATGAAGAAGTAACTTTCGACCTATTGTTTGAAATACTCTTAATAAGAGATTTGTGGAATAAAATAACGGTGATTAGATAAGTAATACGGAGTGAGTTAAAATAAAATGTAGAGTATAAGGATTGGGAAGAGTTGACGGAGGGCAACGGCAAACGCAAGAAAACAAAGAGAGATTGGGACAAAGTTGAAAGTTGTCTCCACCGGCCATTTTCTAAGAGCTTAAAGTCTTGCAACTTGCATGGTCCTACCGACTAACCCTAACCCATCCCTCTTCAAATCTATGCCCAAACTTCAATCCAGGTGCATTCATTCACAAACACTGCTAATGGGAGCAGAACCTTAATTATTACATCACACTATTATTTCTCAAATCATCAATAAATAAATACATTTTACTGCTATCCATTATTATCTACTTCTTTTTTTTCTTTTCCAGATGTCCTTTCTCAACAAACTCTTTTTCACACTTTCTTCAAAAGCTTTTTGTCTTATGAGACACACCTAACTTATAAATTACAATCTCAAACATGTTTTTCATTTCTAATTTATTATAAAAAAAAAATTGTATTTTTCTCTTAAATTATATTATAAAGTATTTAGCTTTTATATTTTATGAAAATAATTAAAACATCTTGTCAATACATGAAAGGTTTATCATGTGAGAAAGCTTACTTAAATAGACATTATTGTTATGATTGGTGGTAATATTTGGTCCAGATAAAAGGAGCTGTCAGCTTGGCATATGTGTTGCATAGAGGCACAGCCATTTTCTCTTTTTTCCTTTTCAATGTTTCAATTTCTTGACACAATGAAGAATCTCAAGTTAATGCGTCTTATATTCGTGTAAGTAGCTTTTGTGTCACTAGTCATCGTAGTTATCCAAACCCTGATTCACATCCATCCACCACTTGCTTTTACCTATCTGGATCTTATAAACTTATCAAGTGGTCCCTTTCGCTTCTTCTATCTTATAAACATAATTACAACGCAGAGCAAAATTTTCATTATTATGCCCCCAAATAAACCCTTCATGCATCTCTTTATTTCAATTCATAATTTCACCTTTTCGCTTCCAGTATTCACTGCAACTTGTTTCTATACACTATTCTGACAGTGAAAACACACACACCTTTTTTTTAATCATTCTTTGCTTTATTTTCTTGTCTTTTCTAATAATGACAACATATGTGGTTTATTTTGTTATGCAGTTTTGGATTTTTTTCAACTCGACATTCAATATATTCATTTTCACATCACTATATTTTCTTACCATTAGTCTTTTGCATTGAAGGTACCTACAAAGAATAGATCTCTTCGCGTTTTTCTTTTCTTTCTGCTAACTGCATTTTTGTAACTGTTTTGGTTAAATTGGTATCGATCGGTTGTCCTTTTTTTGTTCTACTCTTTGGTTGTCCAATCCTCTTTCGAGAATGCAATCCACTGTGATGGGTTGTTGACTTACAGAAGACACATTCAAGTCAGATATTATTTTCAAAGAGATCTTTATTTTATTAGGATAGATAAGAGTTATTTTACCTGATTATCGTATATGTATAAGACTTGTGACAGTCAAACACATTGATTAACAATTAACTATTTTTAGACAATCAAACCCAATAATTAATTATTAATACTGTATATATGTAGAGCTTAAAGTAATCTGACCCATTAATACTTATTAATATACTTGTTAATTGTCCATAAATGACTATTAACTCCTTGATATATTTCATATACTTCGGTAACATTACTCCATTTCATTTTAGGGCTTAATTTAGTCTAAGAAATTTGAATTCTCTTTAACGGTAAGATCATAATGCAAAGCCTGAGTTATATAAGTACAGTTGTGGATGAACTTTAATTCTAACCTGGGAAATTAAACCCATTGAAAAGTACCTATAAAGTATAGGTATATGAAAGCTGATGAATTTGAGTGTGCATGGTTTCAGAAAAAGCCATTATGAATAGTTAGATAATTGATGGATTGATTATTCAGCACTTTATACTTCTTTTGGTGTTGTATGTAATGGTGTTGTGAATTGGGTTTGGCCGATGTGGGGCAGGTTATATGTGGGAGCATTCTTACAATACGTAAAATATGGATTAGGTTGAGATATTATTGTTTCGGTTCGGTCTATCTGACCCCTCTATTGAAGTTGGTTTGTTTGCCCTACATTTATTTTACTTATTTTGAATAATTGCCAATTCCCTTCACTCATCTATTTTTTAAAATTTCCATGTAAAAAAAAAAAATATTACTTGTCTTTATATATTTTAATTAGGTATGTTAGGAGGGTAGCATTGGCACGTGACAGGAAACGTCGTAGTATTGAGCGGTCAACGCACACGTGTGAAAGAGGGTTGGAGTGCTGCGGTCAATGGTGGTGTGCATTGGATTGGAGAGTGTGGGGTTGATGGACTTTTCTTTTTGACCGAAACCAAAAGCACGGGTCAAGGGTGTCACTGCCACAGCGTAATAGAGCCATTGCAGTACCTCTTCTACAACCTATTCCTTACACCATACCACACTCAGTCAAATTCAACGCCACGTCTTCTTTCACCTTTTTCTTTCCACACCTTCCTCCTTGCCTCCTACATTAATTACTCTACACCAATATTTCATACCTTTTACCACCACCTACACCTATTCTTCCAACTACATTTAACCTAAAATCATTTTTAAAAAACCTTTTTAGAATGAACACTGATTTTACTTTGGACCACTGTTCTTCAGTTTTCTTTGAACCTATAATAATTGCCTCTGCTACTCTTTTCCTGTTTCCAAAAATCTTGCCATAGGCTTCCATTTTATAAGAAATGGAGGCAACGTAGTTTATGTAATCCGGCAATGAAATTGGGCGTCAAGTTCAATCATAAACTTATTTCTTACGATTCAATAACAGGCATCTCATACTTGATATCCAATTCAAAATAACAATAAGACTAGAAAACAAATTAAGTAAGATTGAATATATTTGTTATGTTGCCTAAAAACATACATTAATATAGAAAGGTTCACTATGTTTTATTTAACTCCATCATAAAACGAAAATTTTATTTTTAGAATAACTAAAATTTTCTTCGTATCGAATTCATTTTTTGTTTTATTAGGTAGAATTAACTCACTTAAAGATCAATCTCTTCATAATAATATTTATGTAAAACTAAAAGCAAAAATAAAAAAAAAAATAATAGTAACAATATTTTTTCTGAAAAGTCTAAGAGCTCTAATATTATAGGTTGGAGTGCAGGTTTTACACATACTATTTTTCTCATTATGCATCTTGTGAGAGATTTTTTTGGACCACTCCATTTGCATTTATGTGATTGAAAACAACAACATATAATGCAAGGTCGTAATTTTGATATACTATGAGTTTGCTTTATGTATTAACAATTTTTTTTTATTAGAAAAGTATACATTAGATTTTTCTTATGTATATAGACCTTTTAGATATAATATCATATTTGTTCCACTAATATATTTTCTATTACTAATAAAAAAAACCTTTTACTTCACTATTGTAAAAAGTAGGTTTTTAAGTGTGCTCATTTAAGTCTGTTAAGAAAAAATCAGACTTAAAAAATATGTGATGACAATTTTGTAAATAAAAAACACTTTTTTAAGTTTATAATATAATAATAAATTTAAATTTATGTTTTAAGTCTATATAGAGAAATTAGACTTAAATTTACATCTATTCAAATTTTTAATAGACTTAAATTTATAATAAATCTAAAATAAAAAATAAAATTTATTTTTTTAATTTATTTAGGTTTCATATTGTTATAACCCTTTCTTTTCTCTCCTCCCTCATTTGCCATGCGGTTTCTCTCCCTCGCCATCTTTGCACCAATGATTTACTTTCCAATCTCTTATCTAGCTGATAATGACGACCTCTGGCGGCTCATCAATAGCGAAGCGTTAACGGGGCAATGTCAGTCAACTTTCGAGTACCAACATTGAAGGAATGAAGTTGCGATTTTGGGATTGAGGGTTCTGATCGGGGGAATTTTGTGTGTTCTTGATGCTCATATGCATCTGCAGATTGTGTAAAGACGAGAAAAAAATAGCTTTGAAGGTGCACACGTGGCGACAGATAATTGGTGTGAGCAAACATTTCTAAAATAAAGGTTAACTTGTAAAACGTACCTTAGAAGCTCACTTCATTTTCTAAGAAGCTAACCTCACACTTCAGAGCTCTACTTTCCTCTCTTCCATTTTCTCTGCCTTCTCTCTTCAATCCATTTTCACTGAACCGTTAGATTTTTTATTAGGTGCTACCAAATCATTTCCGACGTAGAAGGCTTCATTTTGAACCGATTGGTTTCTTCATTCGGTCCTGTAAGTATCTTTTTCTTCTCTTCTATACTTTTTGGAACCTAGGGTATGCAACTTTACTGGTTTAATGCAGCTGGTAGCTTTCCCCTTCAGTTTCTCTGTCCATTCTAGCTCTAAGAGCTCATTCTATCACCACTTTGGTGGCTTGTAGGGTTGGGTTGAGTTCTTGTTGCTGCGAGGTACTGTTGAAATCTTTTGTGAGTTGTACAATGAGAACAAACAGATAAGGGGAGCTAATTATTTTGTTTGAATTTATTTTATAAACTATATGCGTGTTGAAATTCTGAACTGTGCGTTAATTTGAACTGTTATTTATCTGTTGAGTATGAACTGGACTGTGCAAATGATGAACTAGTGATTGGTTGTCTGTGGTGTGTTTTGATGAACTTGATTTTGTAATTTGGGCTATTAGGAGATGCATGGGAGTGAGAATTATGTGCTAGCATCATTAGATGAGAAATCAGTTACTGGAGTAGTGTTTTAGGTCAGTTTGAGGGAAGTAAGGTAGTGATTTTGGGCAAATGGGGTCCAAGGTGTTTCTGGAGGGTTTAGGTAGTCTAGATAGGTCCAAAGTGACTTGTTAAGAACATAAAAATGGTCTAAAACTTGTTAAAAGTTGTAGAACTGATTTTGGGTCTTTAGGTTGTTAATTTTAGTGTTCTAGAAGGAAATTGGTGTCTTGATCACTTTAAAATCAGTATAGGATTGTTAGAAACCATCTAGACTAATCTAATTAAGGTTAACTTATGAATTAGGGTCCTTAGAAGTTGAAGAAAATGACTAGAATTGGTAAAGAGGGTGTGAGTGGGCATAATCTGTAGATTGGGCGTTCTGCAGATTATGCGGATTGTTTCACATAGCGAGTCCATGCAGGGGAGTGCTCTCTCCCTGGTAAATTCGCAAGGTGAGCATGGTGCGATATGCGACTGACACTGGCCTGGAGCCCTGCCAGGATTAATTCGCAAGGCGAAGACGTGTGCGTCATGTGGATCCCACTGATTCGCTAGCCAATGCTGTGCACTTTGCGAAAAGCGTTGTTCTAATCCATCCTCTTTTGAGTTTGTTTGCATTGAATTGTGTTGAATTCCTTTTGGTTGTGGAGCATGCTTTGATACTTATGACTTTAGCTTTTAAGGCTTAAACATGTGTGATGATCATAGTTACAAAAGTGTATGAATTGAAAAGGGATGAAGTATGAGTTCAAGGTTGTTCATAGTATGTTTCAAAGTGTAGAATCTCTTTGTGAGATTCTTAGTGTTTAGAATGAAAGTAGGAACTCAGTCTTGGGGGTCATCTTGAAAACTCCAATGGTCTTTCTTCTCACGTAGAGAGGGACTGAACCATGTGGTGAGGAGTAGTAGGAGGTCTTAGTCTTGGGGGCTTTCAGTATGCCTCAAGGCCCGGAACAGGCTAACCTTGTGAGTGGGGCAGGGTGGGGAACCCAATGGCCAAAGTATCTTAAGCCAACACGAGTGCATGACCCGCCATAGCTCAACTATCATTCTAAACTCCAAACGAGTCAAGTCTAGTATTTAACATGTTAGGATGTATGCTTTAAATTGCTTTGCTTGAAGTTTACCCTTGTATGTCATATGTTGCTATATTGTATGCTTTTTATATAATTAGCTAACTCTTTCTTTTGTGTTTGTGCCATGTTTGTGTGTGTTTTCTTTTGCAATGATCACCCACTTGGATGTGAGCAGAGGAAGATGAGGTCCCTCTAGAGCATGCCTTGGAAGGAGATGGTGATGCTGCAACTTAGCTTATATAGGATTTCTTAATCGTCCTTGCATTTTGAGATACTTTATCCTCTTAAGTCCCTTAGGACTTCTTATTCAGTTAACTTATGTATTTTGAAGGACCCTAATACTTCAAGTTTTAAATTCTTAGCATTTTGAAGAATGACTGTAATCCTAATACTTTAATTACTATCTTAACTACTTTCTAATATTATATTTGATGATGTCTTTCTATATATTTGCTATATATTTTGGGATGTCACAGATTGTTGGTGCGTTTTGGGGGTTAGGGTGTCGAATTGGGGATTTGAGTTTCTTATTCTCGCTTTTGGGTCCCCGTGGTGATTGATGGTGGTTGTGCAGGTGGCGTCAATGGAGGTGCTAGTAGGTGCACCCAGCGATCTGCAACGATGTTTTCTCACCTCCAAGGGTGATTTGTGAGCCTTTTCTCACCTCTAGTTGGCGACAACCACTTGCGGCAACAGACCAGCGAACATTATGATGGTCTTTCTTTCGTCTAATTATATCCTATGTAAGAAACGAAGTCTATTCTTTTCTCCTTCTATTCCTTCGTGATGAGATTCGAAGAGTGAAAGTTGTTTCGCAATAACAGACTTAAAATTTAAGTCTATTAGTCAACAACAGACTTAAAATTTATGTCTGCAGAATCTAAGTCTGTTGTGAAACAGACTTAAAAGGTCCGAAATAACAGACTTAAAAAACCTGTTTTGTAGTAGTGCTTAGTCATTGTTACTTGTAAGTGTTTACAATTTTAAATTCTCACTTTCTAAAACTTCTTTAATGATACAATAAAGAAAACAAATTTGAACATTCAAAACACAAAACATAAAACATATATAATATTTAAAAACATATCTACGTCCAATGGATTTATTAGGTAAATCAACAAGATCCTAGATATGATTAAACATTATTAAATCCATCTCAACTTTGATAGCATCATGCTTTAAATTTGATTTCTTATAACTCATGTGATAAATGGGCCCAAGCCCAAGTTTCAATTAAAGCATATTTTAATATTACTTTGTAATACACATGTGGTAGCTAGAATTTGAGCACATGTTTTACATGGTAGTAGGGATTTGCGTCCTTATAAAGACATGTTATCACATTTGTAAAGTCATTTTTGAGAGTAATGAATTGATTCTTCTGTAGAAAGAACTCCAGAAATTCAATTCTACCTTGAAAGTCAAGGCTAGAGAATTTCAAAGGATCTCCTCTAGCCACCTTCCATTCACACCATCCATTCTTTCAATTCTCATATCAGATTTCTTACTCCTCCACCCAGCCTCCAATAAACCTTTGTCGTGTGGCGTGCATCAACAACCACATATTCAATATCTCTCACGTGAGTGCATCTTCACTTCTCATTCTTTCCTCAGCTAAACACATCTTTATTTTTCTCTTACGCGAGACCTCATCTCGCGTCGTCATCTTCGTTCTCTCTCGAGTGAATTCGTTCTTCACTGACCACATCGTCTCCATTTCTCACAAGATCAAACCCTGGAAAACCTCCTACATTAGGTTTTCCTTCGATCCACCATTTGTTTTCGCCTTTTCCTTCATGTTCACCAATTGAATCCTTGTTTCAATTCATTTCACCATTAATTCATCGTTTAACATCTTTCCACCGATTAAATTCCTTTCTCCTCCACTTAGATCATCTTCTACCTCAAACCCTAGAATCTCCATCAAACAAATCACTAAATCTAGGGTTCATAGGTATTTTCCCTTCTTCTGTTGTGCTTCTTCTGTTCATCAGCTCGATCTGCCCAGATTTCATGTTTCTCACCTATTCGCCTCAGAGCGTCGTCTATCATCATGCCTCATTAGAACAATTTAGGATCATTTTTAGCTTTAATATTGTAATCTAATTCTTGTAGATACACATTATAATCACTAGAAATTTCTTATCTTTTAATTCTTATGGACCTTCTTAATGTTGCTCAATTATCTTGATGAAAAACTTGTTGTTCAACAAGTTTTTCAACATTTATTTGTTATTCCTCAATAACTTCATCTTTAGCAATTAGTGGAACTTGTTTAACATGTTCTTGAACTAGATGAGCATGGATGACTAATGATTATCATTTGATTGAAAGGATGTTGCTGTTCTAATGCAATCAATATTTTTTAACAAATATACTAAGTAGTTTTTAGTATAACAAGTATATCTACATGAATTTAGTATAATGCTCAGTGTTTAATTGATTTGATTTGAATAAAACAATATTTAGGATGTGTGACAAGTATATAAAACAGATTTGCAATAATGAAAGGTTGTAAAAAAATATGTTGAAACATATTCAATTAGAAAGGTTGATTTCAATATGATAAAGACGTGTTGATATTAGATTTTACCACCTTGTTCCTCTCTTATACCATTCCAATTATTATTTATAAAGATGCGATTTTTCATGTCCTCGGAGTACTCTTAAATGTAACTTCAGGCTCATTTCTAATACCTAAAGCTTAATATCATCAAACTTCAATATGATTCCTCAATGACTACTTGAATGAATCACTTGCATTAAAATATAAATTCTATAACAAGTTAGAGCCTTTTCTATTCCTAGCATATAAAACTAGGGGAATAATCACTTGGACTACAATTTGGAACCAGTTCCCACTTAATTCCAAACTAGTAAAATAAATTGAGTGATCAGTTCATCCAACAATAATTACAAACCATTTCACAAAAATGTAAATAAAAACACACTTTAATAAATACAAAAATAACAATACAAGGGAGTTTCAAAGGGTTACATTTTGACCTTAACACAAGAGAAGTTTAATTCCTCATAATGGTTGCAAACATTGAATAAGTAAAGAGAAAAAATGTTTCTAAAAGATCTCTCAAAAGGGCCTAAAAAGGTTCTCCCAAAGTTTATCTAAAATGGAGGTACAACTCTATTTTTATAAATTGTCCATGACAATGCTCAACAATGCACTTGTGATTTAACAAAAAAATGTTTTCTTTCTATGTGGGTTTGTTTTATGGCTCAACCTCATTCTTTAGTGCTCAACTCTTGAGATTTCTTTTTTAAGAATGAGTTTTCATGGCTTATCCTCAAGTTTAGTGTGAGATTTCCTCTAATAAAGGGTTTTCTTATGGCTCAGCATCAATTTGAAATAACAGGCAAACTCCAGAGATTTAGGGTTTAAATAAAGTTTGAAAACTTTTCGCAAATAGTGCTAGACTCTGTTTATAGGGGTTAGACAGTCTGTATTTCTAAAATTGTTTAGGAACATAGTAAAATATGACAGAGAAAAAAGCTCATTTTTATATTGGTTCACTAAAACTGAGCTTCGTCTAGTTATCCTTTAATAAGTTACAACGAGTTTCACTACTATTGATTTACAACAATCCAACTAGATAAAACCATTAACTTTGCCTAAGTTAAACAGACCAAGTGTTTTAAATCACTCCTAATTATCCAAAAACAACTTTGTTTTTTTTAAAATAACTACAGATAATAACTCTCTTAGAGAGGATATCATCAAAACAATATAGATCTGAATAACTTGTTATAAATAAGTATTTTCAAAGCTTAGACGACATAAAATTAAAGAAAGAGTATCTTAGCAGTGTAATAATATGTGCAATTCTTCTTCTTCTTCCCTTCCCGAAGTCTTCTATTTATAGAGAACTTCGAAAAAGATTTGTTACATTGGAGCGTTGACTTTTGATAGAGTTATTGTAGCCTTTTGTATACTTATGTCTTCGTATCTCTTAACGTCATTATAAATCAGCACAAACCTTGAATAAAGGCACTTTGTCCTTGATAAGATCTACACAGATAAAGAGATATTACACATATACAAAAAGAATTATTCGTACGTCATATTTAAACAATTGGATTGTTTACTTATAGTGATTAGTATAGTCTGTTTACTATAGTGTTTAGGATAGTCCATTTACTGTAAAGTTTAGGATAGTCCTTTTACTATAGCGTTTAGGGTTCTTAAATAATCTTGTTTTAACTAAATTATACCGCTTAGCTACAACAATCACAATTTTACTTAGAATTCTTGAAATTTATCCAATTTCTTTATTTTTCAATTTAGACTCTCCTTTGGTATTGGAAACTACAAAACAAATTAAGGTGGAGTAAGTCTAATAGAAACTTAACATAATTAAAATAAGATAAGTGTCAAATTCATCTTAAAATTAACTCTTAGATTATGGTCAAACTTCATAATCATTTTCAAAACCAATATCTTGAATTACATCATTCTCATTAGTCAAAGTTATTTTCATGTAACTTCTCATTTCTTTATTCCATAATTCTATTTCTATGAGACTACAATAAAATCTATAACCTTTGGACTTCTCAACATATATATTAAAAATATCCATTAATAGTCTAAGAATCTAGTTTCTTACTTATGGATTATAAATTATCACTTAAAACAAACATTCTCAAACAAAGGAGGTGACAACTCGTCATTGCGAAAGAAAATGAAAATGAAGAAGAAAAGAAGAAAGTAAGATAAAGAAGAGTTAACAACAACGATGACACAACAAACACGACAACAATAAAGATTGTGGATGAGAAGAGACAAAAGAAAAAAAAATATAGGAGAAAAATCAAATTAAAATATTTATAAATGGATAATTTTGATGAATTTTTATTATTTAAAATGAACAATAAATTTTTTTACCATCGATAATTGCTAACAAATTTTATTATCCATTAATAAAATTTATTAGTGACATTTTATTGATGAGTTTTTAGTTCTCAATAACTTTTTTTTGGTGATTATTAAAACGTTTTGTTCACAAGTTATTTTTTCTTTTTAGGCCGTGTATTTAGGATAGCTAAAAAATACAAAGCACCACAACTTTCTAAATACAAACGTAGTTGGAGTAAGACTTGTTTATGACTTATCACGAAAATTCTTGAAGCTGCCTACTGCCTTTAGAAAGATTCCACATAGGATTATTTTTAACATACTTTTAAGAGGGAGTGATGAGCAAACCTCTTTGTTTATATTAGCATAGTAAGGAAAACTTTACACATTAATTCACATACTCGTTAATAATCACAACCCTCGCTGATTAACCATTTTACTTAATGACTATGACCTTATGGATCTTGTTATTTCATGTGTTGATAGACTTAGGAGTAAGATGATCCATCCATTCATAATCTTCTAAGACTTTCTTCTAAAGAAATGAATGTTTCAAGTATTCATATTATTTTATGTTATTTAACATACCAATTTGAAAATTTATCATAAATACTATACCTAAATTGTTGTAATTATGTCTTTATGTTTCCGTATTAATTAATTAATCAACTATATAAAAATGAAAAATTAAATATCTTGTATCGTAGTCATTAAAATGATACATACTACCTTATTTTAACAATCAATTTGTTTAACCTTATGTTTTTATTAAAAGAATATTAAGTAGTAAGTTTCTAAATAAGTTAATAGTTACAGAAGTAAATGTATGATAAGTTAAAAATGTTTAATCATTTTCATACAAATAAAATTCTCAAATTAAGGTTTATTAAGAGACAAACAAATTCTTTTAGATTCAAATTATAATACTATATATAATACTATATAGTATGAATCGATCGGTCAACTTCAAATTACTGGAACAAATGATGGGTCAACTTACTCGAAACTTGCACGTTAGTCGAAACTGAATGACAACAAAAAAATGTTAGCAACAGATCAATATCTTATTTATTAAGGATAATGTGATTAATTAGATAAAAGCATGTTTAGAGGACATTAGATCATAATTGGATTCGTCTTAATCAAAAATTGATATCGAAACTTATAAATACATAACTAAGATAAGAAAGTAGGTAAATTACCTCTTAATATTTATTTTTAAGAAAAAAAATTAAAAACTAGATATAAATTTATACCGTTTACCTAAGTAGTTGAGAGCAATTTTTTATCGTGAAAAATATGTAATTATATTTAAGATATAGAAGTGATTTTCACTATAAAGATTTTACGAAACAAAAGCTATTATAGTTTAAAAGATAAAATTAATTTGTTCAGAAATTAATAGTAAACTTTTGAAAAGGTATATACTTTTTTTATAAAAATTAGTTTTAAAAACTTTTTTTTTATATATTCAAGAAGTTTATATAATATATATCAACATATGACTAAAGTTAAGAAGCATATTCATTTATTTTTCCACTTGAATAAATTGAATGACAAAAAAAAAATCTAAACTCCAGATTGTAACAAATCTGCTCAAGAAGCAATTTCAAATAAACAATGATGCCCAGGTGAAACAAGATATTCTTCCCTTGTTCTGTTCTTCTCTGTTTTCTTGCACTATATAATCTCCCATCTAGCTACACCCTACAGGGTAGACAATTTTGGGGAAACAAACGAACGAAGCAAAAACAGAGGGTGACGGAAAAAAGATCCGAAAGAAAAAGGTTGATCGTGGAGAAGAAATTAATTTTGAAAACATCTGAGTCTCGTGAAACATGGGATTATGTGATGGTCACGCGTACATATTTTAATGCTTAGAATGATTCTTGACAAATTTGTATTCAATGTTTTTAAAAGCTGTGTTCCGTTGCGTCCATTGGTGTTGTCTCAAAGTTTTTTCAGTAACGAAAGAAGGGAAGTGTGGGCAATTTGGGCATGGTCCACGACCCGACATCTTTGTTCAAAGCAGAATAATTTACAAATATCTTTCCTATTCCATCCCACGTATTCCCACAATTATATGAATAAAATTATATAATGTCCACCTAAACTCAATGAAGGGTGTGTATCAAAAGAGTGGTCAGTGCTTATCCACTGATTAATCGTATCAAAGATATGGTTCATAAAACAAGATATTAATTAAAAATAAAAAATAAAACAGAGAGCATGATATGGTTGGATTTGAGTCTCATCAATGCACCAATTTCATTAACATCAAAATAATGGGATGAATGATCTATACGCATCATGTTTGGGATCTGTTTTTCAGTTGTTTTAGGTTTATTATAAAAAAACAAAAAAAAAGATCATTTATATTTTGATACATGTACGAGTCATCATCAAAACTAGACGGACATAGAAATAAATTAGTTGATCATGAGTTAAGACAATTAATCTTAATATTGACCATCTTATAGATAAAATGTGATTACCCACAATTAAGTCGTAACTAAACTCGTGTTACTTAAAAGTCCACTTCAAAATCTATTAATATCCGAATTGTCAATAATAAACTGACTTTGACATAAGAGTATCTTCGGCAGTACCTCCAAATAATTTGAATGAACAATTAAAATACTTAGACTTCAGTATAACTTCTGAACTCAGATTGGATTACATTAAGAAGCCGAGTTGGATTGAGTCGGGTTTGCATTGTTCTGACTCGCTAATAAATGAGTCGGGTTAGATTGACTCACTAAATAACCAACCCGTGGTAGATCGAACCGAATGACCCATTTTCACAACACTAATTTAAATGAATATATATAGATTAATGTAACCTATTTCATATTATAATAATTATAATAATATTTTTTCTAAAAAACTTACAAATATATATTATAATTTATGTTTATTTATATACCAAATTGTTGTATTTTAAAAATTAAATTCAATAATAACCCTTAAATTTTTAAAAGGTATTTACTTTTATTTTTATTCAATAATATGCGAAAAGCTGGACAAGAATACTTGTACATGATTACTTGTGGCATTATGTTTCTTCTTTATTCAAGCTCAACTTTTTTTTCATTTTCTAAAAGTTCTAAGTATTATTTTCACATAATAATATTATTATATGTTATTTATGCGGGGTACAAACGTACAAGACTAACGTTTAGACACAGATTATAAAAGTATTAGGTGTCAAATACCTTACTTGTAAATGTTTAAATATATATAATCTGAATTGACTTTTAACATAACAAAAATTATAGTCACTGTATGTCTACATCAGCACAAATAACTTCATCTAGATTCCGTTGAATTTACTGAGTTTTTTATTATGTTTGAATGAAGATATATTAACTTAATAACTAATGCATTAATCATGCACAGAAATTATAATATCATCCGATAATAATTTATGAATATGAAACAAATTTGTTAGTTCTTGTAAGAAGTTTTTAAAAGGTATTGTATATCATAAATGTAAGAAAAAAGTTTGGTATAGTAGATAGAAAGTAAGTTGTTAATGAGTAAAAAAAAGGAAATTAAGTGATTTAGAAAAAAAAAAGAAATTAATGTGCAGAATCTAACAAGGGTATAGGAGATGTTGCTTGAAATGTTTATAGTCACAGAAAGAATGAAATGGTGGGGCTTTTGGCTTGGAGATGCTAATGATGAGATATCTTTTCTACAAACACTCAAAACCAATATCTCATTCTCCTATTTTACCAATTTTAATGCGTTGAATCAGATTCTCAAACCAAACTAATACCAAAATGGGGGCTTTGTGGAAATTTTCGCTCAACTCTATAGCTATTGTAAATTTATGATACTTAAACAAATAAAGCAACTTTTAACAATAACTATTTCTTCTCCATTTTTTTTCAAAAGGGTATCATAAATGTAAATTAAAAGATAAATCCTGAAGATCAAGTTTGATGTTGTACTATGTAATTAAGACTTCATTGGGTGATAATTAATTTCTATCAAGGTTTTTAGTTGACCATTTTTAATAAGTTTTTTTTTTCTTTTTAACTACTGTTTTTCACAAATCTTAAATTTAAAATTTTAGAGAAGCCAAACTTAATACACTTAGTTCGATAATTTTATAGTTTCTTTTAATTAAATATGTTATACTTGTTAGTTCTTATAAATAAGATTTGCTCTTAGTCCAAAATAAATGTTTATTTTCATTCCTTCTTTATTAAAATGGGTAAGCTATAATTCTTGTTCTTTAAGAAACTCTGTCTATCATTTTGGTTTCTTATATTTATGTAAAAAGAAAAATACAGAATAAGTAAAAGACTTTTAAAAATTAAAAACATATTAATCCTTAAACTATAAATAAAGGGCAACATTTTAAAAAATAATCTGCCTTCTTCGATTTAATTCAAATCTGGTAATAAATTTATTCTCCTGGGTTCTTTTTTTAATTCATGTTTATAATGTACTTTGAAAATGAGTATTTCTTTAAACTAAAAACAAGACATTTTTTAAATAATTGTATCTGTATAAGCATTATACTTATAATTAAAAAAACCTTTCTAATCATTATTCTTTTTTTTTAGAATTTGTTTATTACACCCAATTATTGTTGGATGATGGGATGATTGCTTTTGCTTGTAAGATTTCTCCACATATATATATATATATATATATATATATATATATATATATATATATATATATATATATATATATATATATATATATTATGTATGTATTGGCAATATAAAAGAACTTCTAAGATTTACTAATAAGAGAAAAAAAATAAGCAAGTTATATATCTTATTAAAGTTAAATATAACGAGCAAAAACATTAGAATATAGTAATGGGAAGTCATCTAAATCTTTACATTTATATACTAATGTTAAATTTGTCTTTTTATGAAGCTACTTTTATTTTTCTCAAATGAGATGATGATACGTTGTATAAAAACAGACATGTTGAGACTTGCAGGATGTGATAGCGTTGAAATGCTCAAAGCTTTGATATATTATAAAAGAAAAAAAGAAGAAGGATATTGCTGAGTTTTGATGGTACAGTAGTGGCGGCAGCCCCCATTAGTAATGACTTATGGTCTTCCATTCAGTCATTGATTGTTAATGGGAAATTCTTTATGCGATTGTGGACTTTTATCTAATCTACGGGAAATAAAACTCATTATCATTACACCTTTTTATCATCAAATTTTCTCAGATTTTTCTGCAACAATTACTGTATAATCTATGCCATTCCTGCATTTTGTACATTTTATATTATTCAAAACACATTTCAACTTCTAATAAACCCTCTGCTATTTTACAAACTTTCATGCACCTTTCAACTCACAAATTCTCTGGAAAAACTACTCATCAATTACCTCACCACATCCTACATCGATGTACTCTCTGCTACTTCTACTGTTACTACCATCATTGTCCTAACAATGTTATAATAGCTCAATCACCGTTTTCAAATTACTATCATAATTAACCAATCATTGACACTAATTCAAGTAAATGTAAACCTTCTTCCAGCCACGGATAGGATCAGTTGCAGAGTAAAGGGTACAGCGGGAGCAATCTAGACTAGCGTTGAACATTTATAAGTTAAACTTTTGGTCGAAACATGTTGAAATTGTTTATTTTAATAGAACGAATATTAATGTACTAGAAACAATTAAATGAGAGGTATAAATGTAAATTTGTAAATGTTACTAAATTTTTCTGTGAGCTTATTTTATTCAATAAAATATATCTATTCCTCCGAAATTGATTCTATTAATGGTAAAATCAATTTTCAAAATTTTAAAATTTCTTCGAGCACATCAAAATAATAACAAAGGAATACAAAACAAAACCTACATTTGCAAATATCGAAGCACGATATAATATTTGGTTCATGAACAGTAATTAGACATGGTATACTGAAAAACATTAGTTAAAAGGAAAACTCTCTTTACCTAAAAAACGGGACAGAAACATTTCCATTTTATCTGTTGAAACAACATATGTGTCTAGAATTTGTAGTTTCCCGTCTTGGAATGGTACTATCATGAACTCTTATTAAACTCTAATTAAGGATGGCCAACCAAGACCTAACCCACATGATTAGGGCCAACCCTGATGCTTACACTTCAGTTCCTAATATTAATTATTAGGTTTTGCATATAAATTCACCGGTTTTTCTTAAAAAAACCACGTAACTTCTTAGGTTATTTATATGCACAACGCATATCTATATATTTTAATGTAACATCCTATTTCCAAACAAAGTTATGTTGGTTGAGGACCTGATTAATTTATCAACCTTTTACTGTGAGAAAGGAAGAATTGTTATGGAACAGCCAAGGCTATTTAGCTTATATTCGTGTAGTAGGGACAAGACAAGACCCAATATAGCTAGTACAATTTCTGGTCAACAATTGTAAGATATTTCATATTAATAGCCAATACAAGTTGGATTAGGACAAGTACCTGAGTAGCCCTGAGAAAATATCAAATGTTTTACCATATATATATATACTAAAAAGTTTAATAAATTAGTTTGTTAATAATAGAAGAGGACGAAATAAGCGTGGCACAGTGAAAAAAAAAATGTTTTAACCGAGAAATAAATGAAGGTAGGAGAGTGATTAAAGAAAATGATAAGATGAGAGAGAGAGAGAGAGTTGTGAAAATGAGATGTTAATATTAAATGAAGATTAAAAAGGAAAGAAGGAGGTGGGTTCCTTACGCCCAACGCATCTTGGTGGTTCGGGTTCGGAACTAGGTTTGGGTGAAGACTTTGTGCGGATAAGAACGACCCCTACCCTCTCACTCGTTTTCTCTCTCTCTAAAACGCCATCATCTACCGCTTCCAAGTCCTACAAGAACCCATTCCTTCCCTCATAGCCCCCACTCTTCTCCACTTCTCAAACTTCGAACTTCATCACTCTTCCCTCAAACCACAAATCACATTCTCTCCAAACAAACTCTCCCTCCGACCAACATGGCAATTGAAAACCATGACACTGCTGTCAGAGAAATCAAGCCCAAGAACAGGAGAATCATGGTAAGCAACCTTACTAGATTCTTTCAATCGACTTCCGCTTCATGCCTCTAGCTAATGTTGTTTTCTAGTTTCTTTTTCTGGTAGAGGCATTGGGGTTCTGTCTTTTGTTTTGTTCTTATTTGGGGGGTGATTAAAGTAAAGCTTTTGGTTTTGATTGTTTTCAACAGGGTGCTGGAGGTCCTGATGATGAGGACAATAGGTGGCCGCCATGGTTGAAGCCACTGCTCAAAGAGAGCTTCTTTGTTCAATGCAAGTTACATGCTGATTCTCACAAGAGTGAATGCAACATGTATTGCTTGGACTGTATGAACGGCCCTCTCTGCTCTCTCTGCCTCGCCCACCACAAGGATCACCGTGCAATCCAGGTTTGTCACACCATTCATAATTTTTTTTTAAGTTTTGCACAAAAAGTTTCTATCTGACACATTTTGGTTCAGGTCTCACACAGTCATTGTTTATCAAAATCACCCCTTTTCCTTTTATGGGGATACTTAGATTCTTTTCCAATTTTTTCTAGATTTTGGGCCAAAAGTCCCACCTTTCCTTCCTTGCAAAAATTTCGAACTATCATTAATTGGTTTCTATTTTCAATTTCTGTGCCCAATTGTCCCTCTTCCAACCGTTTCCTGCATTTACCAACTCCTAGAATGGTGTGAAAGTAACCACACGATGGAAGAAAAAATGTCAGCTTTTGGTGATTTTCAGTTATTCTCAACGCGTGTGGTGTGTCTCACGTTTAACCATTCTCTTCTGATGTTTTTTTTTTTTTTTTGTTAACTGTTGACAGATTAGGAGGTCCTCATACCATGATGTGATCAGGGTTTCTGAGATTCAGAAGGTGTTGGACATCACTGGTGTCCAAACCTACATTATCAACAGCGCAAGGGTGGTGTTTTTGAACGAGAGGCCTCAGCCAAGGCCAGGAAAAGGGGTCACAAACACATGTGAAGTCTGCGAGCGAAGCCTTCTTGATTCTTACCGCTTCTGTTCACTTGGTTGCAAGGTATTCATACTACCACCAATGTATTTCATTCCTTGATTAAGCTTCTGACTAAGGAATTTCCCAAAAATGAAAAAAGGCAAACTGGGAAATTTGGACTTTGCTTTGCTTTCTTTTCAAGGAGCAAAGAACACTTTTTAGTTGAAATGAGTTGACTTTTTATCACAGCCATGAAAATGGGTACCCTTTGATTCACGGGACTCTTGGATCCTTCAATTTATTCTTTTGCCTTAATTTCCTCAGAGCATTAAACAACCACCCGCGTTTGAAATCTTGGGATTTGAATGTTGACTTTTAACCTTTAATTAGTCTAACTCTAATGTCCTCAACAACCTTAATTTTGATGGTCCGTATTAAATATTTTTCATTAATCAATGTGAATATGGATTGCAGATTGTTGGAACATCTAAGAACCCACAGAAGAAGAAGAAGCAGTCAACGGCAATGTCATCAGATTCTGAGGATTCATACAGTAGCAACAGCGTCCATGGCCTGCAGAAAAACTGCAAAGTTCAGAGCTTCACACCGTCCACTCCACCTCCAACTTCGGTTAATTACAGAACTGCCAAGAGAAGAAAGGGAATACCGCACCGAGCCCCAATGGGGGGACTAATCATAGAGTATTAGATAGTGGGTATTTTTAGGTTATTTGCTATAATGCCCTTGGATATAAATATAATGCTAATGCAAGTGTTTCGACGAGGTTTCACCGTTCCAATACTCGAGCTTTTCTAGGCCAGTATTGGAACTGTCACCTTCTGTTATTTAATGTTTCCTGTAGCAGTTTCTAGCGTCTTGTATATATATATATATATAATATATATATATAAAGTCCAATAGAACTGGAAAAGGCTGAAGAAGAAGTAGTGAAAATAAGACACCTGTGAAATAGTTGATGGTGCAGTGATCAAAACAATGGCGTGTAGCAAAATAATAGGCAAGGCTCTTTTCGACCTAGCTAAGATGATGATAAGGACTTATAGGTTTGGTTTCTAAGGTAATTATACCTAAGTTTTGGGGTAGAGGATGTACATAGTGGCTAAGTGAGTTGGGGATGAGGACAAATGAAATGATGACAATGTACTTCTTGGAAAATAGGTGGTATGTCTAAATTATATGAGAATAGCACAATAAAGATATAATATTATTGCAAATACCTTTCTTTTTTTTTCATTAATTTTAATTTCCCAGTGTTAAAATGTTACTTTTGTCTAGTGGCGGTGAATGGGGGTAGTGGCGAAGGTAATACAAGCTTCCAAAGAGTGGGTCCACTGCAGCCGGCTTAAATGGGGCGGGTTCGTCAGCGTTTACACGTGTCAAACGTTGATTGGGGTTTGTGAAAGCCAAGTTGTGTTGGTTCTCGAAAACAGAGAATTGGTCAGCCGCCTCTATTAAAAAGAAAAACGATAATTCTATGGGCGGTTCCCTACTCTTGGATCTGACGGATGACATTGAGCACTATTGACGGCTGCGATCTCTTGATCTTCTCTCGATGATGGGGTAGATTCCCGAAGGCAGAAATCGTAGGGCTTGGAGCGTTTGATCGAACTTTTGTGTAGTGGACGTGTAAAATGAACGCATTATTATTAGCTAAAGCATAGATGGGGTTTGTCGTAAACAGAAGAGGTTAGTGCGACTTATTGGAAAGTTTCTTGGCTTGGCAATTTGTTGATGGGTCTAATCATGAGATGATAAAGTTACAGCTATTAGTGGAGTCATTCTAAACGTGTTTTTTTACCGCAAGGACTTCGATCCTACTCCCACTCAACTAAAACATTTATGTTAAACTTCCTGAATCTGGAAAAGATGTGTCATCCCCTGCAAAGAGAAACAAAATAATCACGGTCAGAGAAAACCAGATTTTAGTTCTTCTAACGTGAAATGTTTCCTCTTGGAGAATGCCTAAGATTTTAAGGAAACTCTTTTGACTTTTCATTTTCAGTTAATGTTTCTTAGACTGTAAGATTTTAGATCCATTTTACACAAAGTTTAAGTAATAAATGATAGCTTCAATTAGTTAAAATGGACTGTTGTGTTTCTCCATTCTCTCAGATAAACTTTTTAGCTTCATGTTGTTCCCAAGTTTATGTAAAACCCAATAAAATATAAGAATCAGCAAAATGTGACGAGGAGCAGTTTTATTACCAGGTAATTTGACTAATATTAAGATTCCGTTGACTCGCCTAAAAAAATTAAAAACACCAAAAATATTTTATTAAATATATTTATTTTTAAAAGGTAAAAAATATTTTAAAGTATTTTTATTTTGAAATTTTTGAGAAATAAGAGATAGAGATTTCGAAATCCCAATCCCCCAACAGGTGAAGGCCGTTAAGTGTCTTGTCACAGCTTTTGATTTCCTTGTACATGTTTTACCGTCTAATGTGTTATTAATTAAAGCTTATTAGCGGGTTTTTAACTTTATTGCTTTAGACCGACTTCAGCATGCTTTTAGTCTCACGTGCGTGCTACCGTCACACGTTTAACGTGGAGAAATGCCTGTTCAACACGTTACTTTTTACTACTTCCGTGTTTCGCTTTTTATTATTTTTTTAATGTTCTTTTCTAATTACTGCCATCTACACGGAAATTATTCCTCCACGTATTATGCTATGCCCTACCACACGTCCTCCTATGTCGACATTACATATCTTCTTTTTCAAGTTTTTTCCCCATAAAATAGATTAAAAACATGATAAAAATTAACCCGGCGTTAATAAAACAAACTGGGTTCTTAAAATATTTGAAAAAAAAAATAGTTGAATAATTAGAAAGTGTTGTAATTAGGGGTCATAATGCGGGGGAAGGTGCATGATTGGAATTATTAAAGGAAGGAAATGTTGGGGAATATGTTTGATTCAGAGAAAATGATGATCGAAGGGATAAGAAGGAGTTTGAAAGAAGAAAGTAAGTTTTGTTTTAGTAATCGGGCATAGCCGAGGAGGTGATACATATGTGTAGATTCTTTGAAGGTCGAATTGTGACACGTGGGTGGTGGTTGTATTTTTTTAATTGGAGAAATAGTGTATGGGAGTTGAAGACGATGGATTTAGAAGTTTGATGATGAAGTTGTGGTTATGGGTGAAAGAGTGTGACACGCGGCAAAGAATCTTCCAGGTAATCAACACACAACCATCCAACGCATCGCTACCTACGTACTACTCTACGCTAGAACATTCTTCCACTTTTTAAAATAAAATTACATTTTTATGAAACATTTTAGTAGAATTAATTCATCGAGATTTTTTAGTACAAGAAAAAAAGCTAAAAAGGTTTCTTTCTAATCATTCAACTGGTGGGTTTGATTTGACTGCGGGGGTAAAGGAACATTATTAACCCTAACACCATTGTTTCTTTCTACGGGTTAACTCTTTGGGTGAATGTGAAGGTGAAAAATGAAACAGGATTAGGTAAGAGGGGAGGCAACAAAACCATGTTACAGAGGAGAATCCTAACTAAAAACGTCCCCGGAAGTAGGGGTTACATCATATGTCAGTTCACATTTTTCTTCCCACTAATTAAGTTAATACGAGACAAACCTTACACAAAGGATTCCCCACATCAATAATAGAAAAAGGTATTATCTTGAATTAGGTGAGCCTCTTTAGTCTTTGCTAAAGTTTCTTCCGTGTCATTTAAGCCTTCATCCTTATTTCATTTCAACTCTCGTCACTGATGTTAACTGCTTTACTCTTATAAATTAAATGGCCTGTAAATCCAAACTGCCTATAAACCACTGCCAATTCAACAAGCTTCAGTTTTTTTTTTTTTTATTTCTTTTTTCATGTATCACATCATCCTTGTTATTCAGTATGAATTCCTCCTACAAACATAGATTGAACGGTTCAATTGGATTGAGTAAAATAAAGGGTAGTCTTTATCTTCCTTATCATGATTCATGGCATTCATTAATTTGCACCCCCGTTTTAAAATTTTAGTATTTAAGGGAAAACAGATGATCAGAAACTCACGGGTAGATTAAAAAAATATCCTCGTCCATGAAAAAGGATTGTTTATAATAGGGTTACACGTCAACATGCAGTCACCCTATAGTATACTTACAAAACATCACAAGTAAACGTATGTGCCATCGTTCCTCTTTAGGACAAATAATCAACTTGCTGTAGCTCAATATGGTTACGATTCATCATGGCAGACTTCAGACCAAAAGTTTAGTTCACTCTTTAAAAAAAGTTATCGTTGAAGAGAAATAATCTTTACCAATTCCTGAGTGAGTTAACTGATTACAAATACTCTTAATTCTTAGTATATTATTATGACAGGAAAAGGGTACTTAGTGACAGAAATATTCATTGATAATGCGCCACAAACTCTAGCAAAAAGCATTTAAATTATTTATTTCACTTTATTGGGGCATCTAAAGTGGTTTATAGAGCCAATAGTGTGATGCAAGTGGTTTATCATGCAAGTTGTTTAAGTATTTTCTGCGGGATGCATGGTGGTGGCTGCCATGTAAGAGCACATTATTAGAGTGTGAAAGTGGTGGGTAGATATATATGTTCATCTAACTCATCTCCTTCTACTTTTTCTAGTGTAGATTAGCTTCTTTCTTTTCATGACTGGCTCATAACCCGAATTTTTCTCCAAAAATGTTCCCCAACTTTACATAACTCACTTTAAACTTAAACTCCTTTTTTTTTTCTCCTTTCAACTGAAAAAGACTTTAAATTTATAATCGGGGAATAAGAATTGTAATTTTCTACATCATTGAATTGTCATCAAATGTACACCTTTTGCTGAAAGAGAGTCATAAAACCTGTTTTTCCGTAGCTTCAGGTGATGGTGGTCCCACTTAATGAAATTGCTTAACCCATGATGTCATTCATTTACTTACTCTTAGAATAGGACGATGATTTATAGCTAAAGCAAAAGAAGGCCTCTTTCATGGCCAACCCCATCCACATCATACCAATTATCCATCTTTTATCTCCTATATACATACATACACATATAGATATATATTTTTAAATATATTCTGAAAAATGTTATCGTTATACTCGAGGATGCATGCATCGTGCACGTGGCTCATTTCTGGTGGACCTGTATGGCTGTTTACTACTAGCAATTAATTAAAGGAAAATGTTTAGTGATTCAAAACTTGGCAGTCACACAATGATCTGATCCATATAACAGAATCTATTTTTATTTAACATAATAAGAAAAGACGGAACTATATAGGTTGAACTATGGTTACCTTTCACTGCCACAGCTTCTTAATTTGCGTTTGATTGAAAGGGTCTAAAGGGAAAGAGGAGAGACAGATGATGACCTTGCCTCACTCCATTATTTGCTATTAGACAACTGATAGTAACCACGTTATTTTCTACTATTCGAACTATTCTATTTCTCATGGATGTCTATATATATTATTTTAGTCTATTATATATATATATAAGATATTTGATATGATTTTTAACTTAAAATCTTACAATAATGAATTTTTAACTTTATTTTATATATGTAAGATTTTGACTGGTACTTAAATTATTTTTAACCATTTCTTTCTAAATTTTGTCCGTCTGTAGGAATAAAACGTAACACAAATAAATAATGTGTCCTACTTTGGTGGTATCTGAAGCACACATCAACTGAGAAAAGAAATATATCGTTGGAAGGTAATGCCTTTGAAGATCATTACATCTTCTGCTGTTGTGGTGGTTCAGAAAGAATACACACAATATCTGAACATCGTGTCTACATTGCAAGACACTCCTTCAGTTTGGCGTTAATATATGATGATACATTTACATATATATCATGATTGGTTTCTAAAGAAAACATTTGTTGGCTAAATTAAATCAATTTACGATATACGTGGAATCATCTGTCTGTTGCAGCAGGATATATATATATATATATATATATATATATATATATATATATATATATATATATATATATATATATATATATATATATATATATATATATATATATAAGTTTGTGGAAACTGCCTTCTGGGGCTGTGATAGAGTCACTTCTCCGTGGTATAATGAATTAAAAATTGGCACAAAGTCATATCCATTTATTCCTTTTGAAGTCGAAGGAAGTTAGGTCATGTCTTAAAGTCAACTAATTCATTGAATGGTTTTTTTAATTGACATGCAGCATTGATACTTTACTTGTTCCTATGGTGCTCAGATTCCAATTGTGGGATTTTGGGGTTGAGTTTCAGAATCAGACTTCAAAATGGAGTTAATGAAGTCAGGTCTATGCATCTTAGCGAAAACGTTAGGATTTACAAGTACACAACAGTTGGCCAAACTGGACTTGTAGATCACATGCTTTTAGGCCAGAAAACTAGTAATCATAGGCTTTCAAGTTTTCCACATGAGAGGGTATCATCAGCGTTATAAAATTCTCCACCTTCATCTCTCTTCTTTCAAATGGTTTCAGAACAAAATTAATTGGGGCGTAAAATTCAAGGTAGTTGTTGGGTTAGTGACGAAGAAAAAAAAAATGAAGCAATGATGACAACCCACTCACTCCCATTTCTAGGTTTCAGAAAAATAATTCAAGCACCATTTCATTTCACTCTCACTGTAATTAATTTTAGTGACCATAGTGGAACTGTCTTATTTGCAACAAAATTTCACCTGGATCGATCACACCCCCTTCATCAGGTTCACTGCAATTTTCTTTCATTCGCAATCTTTCCAATTGAATAGCAATGTTGGTTACGTTAAATTCATTATATTCTATAAAAACACATGAGTTATATATCAAACTGCAAATTTTATTTTATTTTTTTATGAAATTCTTCTTGTTATTCTTTATAAAGTTATGTGAACTTGTCCAAATTTGAAATTCTTTTAAAAGCTAGTTCTTATGCATAACTATACTGGGAAAAAACCAAGAATAGATGGGTTGTTAGCAATGGGTGGAAATTTGATTAATTTTAGCTAGGAAGTGGGAAATGAATACTATGAAGGTATGAATGCGTTAGTGTAGCAAGCGTGCAAGGCAGACAGAAACCATAAATGCGAAATATAGGACCACCTAGACTAGGCTTTTTGTTTGGGCACCAACACCCAACCACTCAAAAAGACACGCGTTTCATTTCTGAAAGGGCCACTTCATGGAACTCTCCTTCCAATTTCCGATTACCCTCATACTCAATCTCATCTGCATAGACTCGGTTTAGAGATTGAAAAGAAATAGTTAAAGATTTTTGAAGAGTGATTTAGCATTGGTAAAGAATTGAATTTGAAGGGATAGAATGAATGAGGCGTGTTTGGTGTTGCTTAGTAGCAATCCTTATAATTTGGAGTTTGTGTTGGTGGGACATAGTTGTGATGTAAAGGCATCTACGTATCTATCTTGAGTGTCTCGGATGAATGGGCAAACGATGACTTTGTCTGACACGCGCAGAATGGGTGGGAATTTCTCATGCTTATATGTCACAAATCGCTTCCTTCATTTTACTCTCCTTTTGCCCATTTCTTGCGTTTCCTCTACCACTTCCAACATTATCGACTCAACAAACCATACAACCATAACATCTTCTTTATAATTCAACCAAAACCAAACATCCTATCATATTATAAATTAATGTTGTTACGATTGTTATTGTCATTATTATTCAAAACTCTGACAGTATGTGTGTGTATTTGTACGAAATCAATTTCAAGGATAAAATAGAGTAAAATTATGCTATAAAACTATTCAATGATATCCTTAAAGTAAATCTGAGCTTTTACGAATCCCAAATTGAATGATGAAATCATGTTGTTTAAAAATTAATATACATATATATAATTCAATTAAAATTAAAGTTGTATTGGTCACCCGGCCCGGCCAGAGGCCGACCGAAAGTAATACTGGGCACTTGGCCGATCTGTGGTCGGCCGACATTAAGAATCGTCAAAGACCGAAATGACCGACTGGCTAGGCTCGAGAGGTTATGAGATAAGTTAATTTTAATAGGAGTTTAACAGCTTTGAGCCCTGATTAAAATGTTATTGGGCTTTGATTAGAAAAGCCTTAACCTCGGGCTCAAAACTGACACTATATATAGAGGTCAACAGTAAGAGGCAGGTGGATTTAATTTGGACTTTATTTAATACTAAGAACCGAATGGACTTAATTCTAACTTGAGCGTCGGAGTATCTTTGGCAGGTAACCGATCGACCGTTACTGGAAGAAGGGTGCGTAGGACGGACGGATAGAAAGTTGGAAAGGAGGTGCAGGTGACTGGACGGCTCGAAGGACTGAGAAGTAAATGTGTAGGTGAGTGTGACCATATCCACTACCGAAACAAAAGTGAATAAGATTTATCATCTTTTATTAATTAATTCTCTTAATTTAAATTAATTTTAATTTCTCCTCATTATACCCTATTCTAGACAAATGTGTATACATTGGGTTTTAACCCACACCTGATAATACACTTCTAAGCCCGAATGCAATCCGGCCCATGATATGGGAAGAGCTAAAATAAATGAATTGGCCCAATTTAATGCTCAATTTTGAAAGTTGTTAAGTGAACTATACTGCTATCCACACTATGACCAAATATTGGTAGTTGGCCTCATAACACTTGACACCACACTTTATTAAGAATTTTTTTAATATTATCTTAAAAAATACTTTAATTTTAATTCAATTTTACAACAATGAACACCATATGTACCTATTATAATTTGATGATACATGTAATTGAGGGAGATCTTGGTTCATTGTTATTTTATACTTCTTTATTAATTGCAGGTGTATATCAAAATTGCCCAGGCTAAGATGATGTTTTTAGATGTATTGATATACAGATTTGGAAATACAGATTTGGACCTATTAGCAAACTTATAAGCCGAAAGTAAGTCTCCATATTTGGTAAGATATGGCCTACTTTGGATCAAGCTTTCACGGATTTACTTTTGAGATATTTTATATAAATTTATGTTCATCTCTTATTTTTTCTGATCTGAAACTTTGTTTGTATCTAACAGATTAAGCTATAATTTTTGCTGCACATTTCCTAACGGGTTGAGGATATCGTATTTGCTATCATATTAAGGTAAGATATTTTGAACTGCAAAAGTATACCACTGAATTGAGGTTAATGAAATTCTTGAAGTCCTTAGTCGTTCACTAACTTTGGTTGAGGATAACCAATGGTACCATGAGATTGCAATAGATAAAGATATATAGAGGAGAGCCAAAATTTCTTTACGAATAACCTTCAACATATTTTTTTAAGGAGTTCACCATTAACAAATTTAAAACATTAAACGTGTTTAACTCCTAAAAACAATTAGGAAGCTAACTTTTAACTAATTAATAAATTATTAAATAATAATAAAGTAAATTCAATCTTCTAAGTAAGTAATACACTCCTCTTATGTAAACACTAATTTTCATTCTCTAATATACTTCGAACTTGTTTGCTGACAGACTTAGTAAATATATCAACTATAAGTTATTTGGTCTTGTAGTAATAGAAAAGAGTTACAACGCCATCAGTTATACTTTCTCAAGAAAAATAACCTAGTGTTTAGATTTCCCATCAAATACACACGATATGAGAAATAGCAGGAGATAAAATATTCCAAATTAAATTTCATCTAAAACTAAATGCAGCTTTCCAATTTTATGGTTTAACCTACTTACCACTTTTAAAAAATCAAATAAATGTCATTAATACATGTGTGTTTCAATTTACCGAAACTCTAAGAAGAAAATGTAAGATAAATATCAATACAAAGAATTAGTATCTTTATAATTTTATATTTGTTCATGTTCATTTCACGTGTCTTGAGACTATGATGGTATATTGGTTTGAATATATGATTGCAGTAATCATATACTTTCACGAAAATGACTGTAAAACTCATTTTCTTAAAATTAAAGGATCATGACTATCAATCCTCAAATGCAAATGTCCAATGTTTCATCTAAAAATACAAATTCAGCTAAAATATAATTCCTTTTTGAAAATGAATGGTAACCTTGAATTAATTAAAGTAAGTTGGTTTGAATTTGAAAAGGTAGAGTTTTGGAGCGCCAAAATCCCTCGAAGGTGGCAGTATACATTTTAAAATGATTCCAGGCCACTGTAATTGGTGCCTCGGTAGTCGAGTATTCAGCTTTCGGTGCTCTCCTCCACAAATCACGCTCGCCTCTTAACACTCTTATATGATCAAGTTTCAACCAACCGTCTTTTTTCTGCTAAAATAAGTGCAAGAGACAAATTCATACAAGCATATATGTTTTTTCTAAACACGGAGACTCGAATAGTTGATTTAAACTAAGTACCCAATTTCATCATCACTAACTGTTCAAGAAGAAACATTACCACTAACTTGAACTAAAACACATTGATCGTTCTCAAGTATACCCCTGTTTGTATTTGCGGAAGAGGTCTTCAGTTTTGGCATTCCTAAAGGCACAGCACCCTACCAAATACACCACAATTAGAACAATGACTGTGATGATTAATATCACATTGGCCCTTTTCCACTCCTTCCTAAGATTAGCCAATAAACCACCCTTGCACGAGTCACAGTTGTAGCAAAGTTGTGTTTGATCGTTGCTCCATTGCAGGCAATCCATATCTGCTGCAAGGTTGAACGCTCTAATCCAATAGGTTGGGTTCACAAAAGTATACCCACATTGCGTTGGTGGCCTGCAGCACCCTGACTGCAAATCATCCAAGCAACAAAAATCTAAAATTAAGAAAAAAAGTTCAAGAACAAATGGTTCAAACCAAAGCCGTATTTTTTTAAACCTGACAGAGAGTTATCAGGTTAGTTTGGTTGAGACATAATAAAAGCATTGGACTTTCACCTAATTTTCATCAGAAACATTTACCTGCATGGGCGTTAGATGTGCGTTGAAGAAGTCCTCGGCCATTCTGTAACTCTGGCTGAGCTGAGCACACACGTTGGTTTGGCTAATGCAGCTTCTGATGCGATCCCACTTGAAGGAGCTTCTAACCCTTCGACGAAGGAACCCAGAAAAATCGTTCATATGATATTGCAAGTAAGCGCGGTCAGCTTCAATGTTGCCATGACCTCGAAGCGTGACCATGTAAACAAAGCCCACCAGACACACTAACAGTATCACCAGCACGAGCATGACAACGAGGTACACTATGAGGAGCCACGTGATTCTGAAAAAGGCTCCAATGCAACCTGCGAGAGCCACCACCAAGATGAGAACTCCGAGGATGATGACGGGCCATTGCAGAAACTGGACGCAAGAATCTGCTTGCCCGTTTGATAGCCAGATTCCGGCACCGATGATTGGGAGTGAGAGGATCACGGCCACGAGGTTTATGCATACAATCACATTGTTGCTCGCTGCCATCTTGGTAGGAGAAATGTTTCTGGGTTTTGTTTGTTTCACGAATAACTAGAAGATGATGAAAAACGAACTGGAGTGAGTGAAGGAGTGTTGGAGGAACCTTGGATACATTATTAGAACAAAAACTAAGTTACATAATGGTGAGATAATATGTTTTAGAAGTGTGGGGAATCCCTGAGACCCGGAGCATAACTTTTTGAAAAGTTATGCCTTGTAAACAGTACAGATGAAGACAAAAAAAGGTTAAAAAAAGAAGAAGGAGGGAAAGAAGAAAGTGGTTGACAGCAATCTGCAATCTATTGTAGAGTGTAGGTCATAGACAGCATCAACAAAAGAATCTGTTTATCATGACTTCTCGGGCTTTTCTCTGCATCGGTGTTGACTTTTCTCACGTATCATAAAGACTTTCACTTACATGTTCACATTCTTGTTCTTCCTCTTTCGAATCAGTTCTGCTGTGTCTTTGTATTTTAAAAGATATGATACATCATTGGATGAAGGAATTGCCTTTCTCTTGAAACATTGTGGCTAATTTGGCATCTTGGTTAGGAGAATTGTTAATAGGTTTTGCTTGTCTTTTAGAAAAACGTTTTGCTTGTCTTTTACAAAAACCAGTTGATGAAAAATGAAATGGAGCGAGCGAGAGAATCCCTAAAAAGGTGTGAATTTTGGATACATAGATTGAAGGAGGAGGTATTTGTCGTTGTGTCTACTCAAATTAGTTTATTCATCTCCTTGGATAGCAAAATCTCAATTTCATTATGTTCTTTTTCGGTTTTTCAATTGGATTCTATTTTTGTGAAAATTGTAACAATTAGGTTCCTGCCATTAAATTTGGCCCAACAGTGTTAATATGTAGTTGACGTGACACACTAAACTCAATTTCTTAATTGACGGGACACGGTGGAGTGAGTTTTTTAATTGTCATGGCTAAATGATTTGCATTTGGATAGTTTTAAAATTAAAAACTTGGTAAAATGTGGGAGAAAGGTTTTAAAATTTGAATCCCTAATAAAAGGGTATATCCTCGTTCAGTTAGTTGTTCTTCTTCGAAGGTGGATATAACTTCGTTGTGCTTGAAGATGGCCCATCCCTATTCGTCTTCGTCATGCAGTAGGTGGCGGAAGAGAGACAGTAATGTGATATGTGGTGGTGGTCGAGGAGGATCTAGTAGTGGTGGTCCGTTTTGCTATTGTGGGATGAAATGTGTTGTCAGAACTGCAAGAACAACTAAGAACAAAGGCAAGCAATTTTGGGGATGCCCTAAGTTCAAGTTAAGGTTTTTTCCTTGTTTTTTTGAGTCGGAGGTTGCCCGAATTTGTGTTTTCTTCTCACAAAATGGTGGTGAAGATGGTGGTTGCAATTATTTCAGACGGTGTGCTGATGGTGAGGTTGTGGAAAGGGAAACAAGTGTAAATTGTGAAGGCAAGACTGAGTCTTTCTTGAACAGAGAAGTAATGGAAGGTGGATGGAAGATTATAAGTGATTTGGACTTGTCAGTGAAGAAATTGGAAAATAGGCTTAACGTGTTTTTAGGGATTGTTTGTGTTCTTTGTCTGGTGAACATTATTGTAGTTACATTAGTGTTCTTTCGTTCATATGAGTGTTTTCATTATAATTATGATGGAATGTACTTAGGATGCAATGAACCAAAGTTATTTTGACTTGAAAAGTTTGTATTGTTTGTAACTTTTGGTAAGGAAGTAATTCAAAGTATTGTTTGTAAGTTTTGGCCAAAATACTATTCGTAAAGAACTGTGAACTGATAAGCACAAGCATATGACGTGAGTTCATAGTGAACTGATAAGCACAAGCATGGTTGGGCAAATATATCATTAAAAGTACATGTACAAATTACATAAACTTGATAAAGCATTAAACAATAATGTAAATATCAGCCCTCAAAACTTGATAAAGCATTAAACACTGGTTGGGCAAATATATCAAACACACCAAAATAACCATTAAACCAGAATTTTCCATGTGTTTTCAAAAGCAGAAGCAAAATGACACTGATTGGATGACAAAAGTAGAATTTTCCATGTTTTTCCTACATGTACTGTTTTTTCCTACATAATGTTTTGTAGCCTGAAACTATTACAAAAGTGCATTCTTATAATGTACTAAGCTTGAGGTTGAGTCTGATGTACTATTTCAGATTGTTGAGTGGATGGAGTTTGTTCGTCGCAATGCACAGGTCCTGCTTGGGTTGCTGATGGGCAACGACTTTTGTTATGGCCATGTTACCTACACATGCCACATCTTTTCCGCAACCCAGACTTAGTCATTCGTGAATCATCCTTCCTTATTTCCCATTGCTCTAGTCTTCGTTTCTTCTTTGGTCTTCCAAGGAATACTCTTTTATGTGGAGGGGACACATCAGGATATGGAGTAATGTTCCACATGTTGGCTCCATTTATGGGATATATAATTGATGAATATGTCTCCTCACATATGGACTTCATGTAGCAAGAGTCAATAAATTGTTCTCCATCAATGTTGAGGAGCTTCATTGCAGCCAATGAATGACAACAGGGAATTCCAGTGATAATCCAAGTTCTACATGTGCATGAGGAGTCATCTATGTTGACTACGAACTTATCTCCACTGTCAGACATGTGACAAACATCAAATAACTTGTTGTCTGACCAACTGTGTAGAAGAAGACAACAATAATTATGAACCATAGTAGTAAATTAACATAACACACAAGTTGTTAATGGAATTTACCTAGGAATCCAATTTTTAGTTAACTGAGATTCCTTTCTAAATTTGGATTGGATCTTGGGACAAATGGATCTAGTAAATGATGATATGCTTGACCTGTTCTTGGCCCATCTTTGCATGATGTAAAGTCGTATCTCCTCCAACAAGGTAATTATGGGTTTACTCTGGTAGTTATGAGGACACTGTTGAAGCCCTCACTCATATTATTAACTAAGGTGTCACATTTAGCTCTTGAAGTGAACCTTGATATTGACCAATACCTACAACAAATAATAAAATAATTATTAACATTACATGAATAACGAATTGTGTTGTAGTTTTGAAGACTAACCTTGGAGGGATGGAAATCAAATGCTAATAAGTCAACCATACTTTTTTGGCAAAACAAATGTTGCAAAAGTCTCATAACCCTCTACATCGTTATCGCCTTCATCACTATCTGCTCCACTAATTAATTCTTCAAATTTTCATTCATCATTTGACAAACCTCTATCATTGCCACCTCTGTCATTCCCACCCTCTATATTAACATCAAACATGTTGTCAAAACTCCCACTGAAACATGGTCCACTAAAGTCATTTGACATACTTTGGACTTCCACTTCCACATTTCCCTCCAAATCTGCATGTATATCATCATCTATATCGCAACCAACATTGACATCAACAAGCCCCTCCAAGCACTCATTGTTTCCATCACCACTACCACTGTCAAAAGAGGAATTCCAACTTCGGATTTCCACATCTTGTTCAACTTCATTCATTTCTTCACCTTCATCCATCACCACTAACTTCTTCAACTTCATGCACCTCTTCCTCCATAACAGCCTGAACTTGCACTTCTCCATCAACATCAGGCATCTGTTCTAACACACCACCAACTTCTTCAACTTCATGCACCTCTTCCTCCATAACAGCCTCAACTTCCACTTGTCCATCAACATCACCCATCTCTTCTAACACACCACCAACTTGTTCAAGTCCATGGACCTCTTCCTCCATAACAACCTCAACTTCCACTTGTTGTTCACCCATCTCTTGTTGTTCACCATCAACATCACTCATCTCTTACTGTTCACCATCAAATCAACCCTCTCTTCAACTTGTCTTTCATCATTAATAACATATTCCAGCTTATGTATGACTTCGGGTTCAGAAATAGGGTGTATCACAAACATATGCACCTCACCATTAAACCTAGCTAAATTAACCATATGCATGGCAGCAATGTCATCACACAAAGACTCTAACTTATCATCCAACACTGAAGCCCCTCAAACAGAGTACCACATATTTTTAAACCCATCGTATCCTAAACCTTTCACTACACTAACAACCACAAAATAAATCCAAACATCTGGGTCAAACAAAAACCTAGATGTCTCTCCCCCCCTTCATACATAAGCTTCCCATCATTAACTAATTTCCCTCCATGGTGTAAGACCACCTCAATAGCCTCGTCCATGACGCAAAACAATATATATATATATATATATATATATATATATATATATATATATATATATATATATATAATATATATATGTATGTATATATGTATGTATGTATGTATGTATGTATTTATACATCTATAATGTAATCACATGACGACAAAACATGTATTAAAACCATAAACAAAACGCACTCACACACACAGAGAAAAACAACTTTAAACATGGGGGACCACAACATCACAATCCAAAATGGAACACAATACAACGACGGGGACCACCACCCAACATCGCAACAAAAATAACACAACATATGACCCCTCTAATCAATAATCAATACAAAACCAAACTTTTACTGACCTGGCAACTCGAGATTCCAGTGGAAGAAGGTCCCACAATTCCGACGACGACGACAACTGAACATTCTCTGTCTATGTTAACTTCGATTAAACCCTAAATCCCCAAATTCATACCCCAAGTTATGAAATTGATTGAACTTTGCACAAACCCTACAAGAACCCCCACAATGTCATAACAAACTTCTCCCAATCCTAACCCCTAATTCGATAAAATTCAATCCCAATCCCAATCCCAACATTTCATTCCTGCTTTCCTTTTCTTTGTATTAAAAAAGAATTATCCTCGTCAATTAAGGTGCACCTACTTCATGCAGCCACATCAATTAAGAAATTGAGTCTAGAGTGGCATGTCAACCACAGACTAACACCGTTGGGTCCAATTTAACGGCAGGGGCCCAATTGTTGCAATTTCACAAAAATATGACCTAATTGAGAAACTAAAAGGACGAAATTGAGATTCTACTCGAAAATAGAAACCTCCTGATTAAACTTATTATTTATTTGTAACGACTAATAAAGTAGTACTTTTAATAACTTGAGGACTCTACATGTCATGCATACACTTATATTTTAACGTAACTAAAACATATACAAAATATCTATAATGATACATTTTATTATTTTTCTATAAGTCATGAAAATATATAAGAAAAATAAAACGATCATTTTAAATTTTTAAAGTTTGATTTCTTTTTAAACATATTTTAAAGATAAAAAAATATACTTTTGTTTTTTAATACTTTTTTAAGAAAACAATAGAAACTAAAATAAAATCTTATATAGAATTGAAGTTAAATTTGATTTGGATTTAACAATTTGATATTATCTCTCTATATATAGATGATTCTTTTTTCTTTACGTATATATTTTGTTTTTAATTTACCTTTTAAGAAACCATTGATTTAAATTAAAATAATTATATTTCCATTTCTATCTTTTAAATATATTAATTTAAATTTAATTATTTTATAAATTAAAATGATTATTTTATTATTTTCTCATTTTAAGTTATTATATGTGCATGTATTTTTCACTAAATCAAAATAGTAAATTAAATCATATATCAATCATCCATATAATATATAGTCAGTTCTTTTTGCAAAGAATTTCATAAACAGATATGCAAAGAGAGAAAATTTTATTAAAAAATACAAAACTCATATGGATAAATTTCTACATCTCAACAAGAATTACTCGCCCACTCTTATATCATATTGTTCGAAATATCTTAAGTAAAAGCTAAAATAAAAAACTGAATCGTGTGGAGATTCTTTGGAACATGGGATAGATATTTTTGATCCTAAACAGAATTAAAAATAAATAAAAAATCAGAATTGCTGCTCCTTTATCTCTTTATCCACACTGCTCTGTATTGTGTTTATACCCAACTTTGAAAATGGCTACTTTAGAATCTGCCCTCACCTTGTTCGCACCTCAACGATTTTCGGATAATTATCGTTCGTCTGCAAAACCACCTCACTCCATTAAGCTTCATACTTCCTCTTCCCTTTTCTTCTCTTCCAAGGCCTCTTTCAAATCTGCAAGACTCTGCTTCCAGCTATGCTCTGCTCTGCAAGAGCTACCCACAACAGAGAAAACACCTGACTCAACCCAACCAACTGACAATCTCACCAAGCTCTACGTAGCTAACTTGCCTTGGACTCTGTCGCCGGCCGACATCAAGAACCTTTTTGCCCAATGCGGACCTGTAACCGACGTCGAGGTTGTCATATAACTCTCCCTCTTTGCCTTGCTTTTCCGTTATGGTTTTTAAATGTGAAAATGGGAACTGGGTGTGGTGTTTTAATTTTGAATTTTGATGTTTTTTATTTGTATGGATACGGGTTCAATTACCTTGTCATAAACAATCCTTGGTAGATATATCCCTAAACCCCAGATAATAGTTGGGTAGTTGTAAATGAAAGAACTTATTTGCAGATTGCACATTTGGACTATGCTGTAATCCTTTATATGGGTCTTTTCTGACATTCCCAACAGTCATGTTTGTAGTATTATAAGCTTATTTTGTATGCATAATGATACAGTATTGATATTTCCTTTTGATTATGTATTTGAATATTCTCTATTGGTAGAGCAATGTTGGCTTGTTTTTTATGTATCATTGTGTAATTTGGAGAAATGGGTTTTTATTGTAGTAGATAATAAGGAACAAAAAAGGGAGGCACATGGGATACGCCTTCGTTACTATGGATTCCGGGGAAGAGGCTCAGGCTGCCCTTGATAAATTTGATACATATGTAAGTTACTGCGATTTTGTTCAATTCACACAATGCATATTGATATAGTGTTTTTCTAAATTGGGTGTTCGTTGTAGTTGCTTCCACTGTCTTAATATTTGTCTGTTTTCGGGTGAATTGCTAAGATAATTATCCTCTCAAATGGTGACTCCAAAATAATGAATTTTCTTAATTTAGACAATAATGTTCAATGAATGAAAGAATTCTTTAGTACAGAAAACCAGGGATTCGAATCATTGCCATAACATAGAGTTTATAAGGTACCATAAAATGTAATGAGATGCTTAACTACTCGCTTTTTACACCAGCAGTTCCCAGTTCCTTTTATTTTCAATCCTGTTAAGCCACCTCCACCTCTTATTTTCCACATTTGTTTGTTGCATGTTCTGATACTTACATTACAAGAGACTGTGAAGTTCAGTTATTTGAGGTCTAACTGAACGTGACATGCAAAAGATTATCTTATTGTTGGAAATTGGGTCTCTTCATGTTATTGCTAAATGCTGTTGATTAGTATGATAACTACTACTTTTCCATACCTTTCGGCGTGGCATCACGAAAGTGTGATGTAATTAAATGTTTTTTTATGGCCATACAGTTTATTGAACAAAATTTGGCGTCTTTACATAAAAAGGATTTTGCAGTGTGGCACATAGTAGGATCTCCTAATAAATTCTGTGTGTTTTACCTCTGGCAAAGTACTTTCAACATCCTAAGAAGGTAAACTTTAGGGGTCGTACTTAGACATATTTTAACTAAATGAAAAGCGAATATGGAATACTGCATTGAATGTTGCATTCAACTTCATTATGATAACAATTTTGTCGACTTAAATGTGTGATTCAGGAATTATCAGGACGGATAATAAGGGTAGAGTTTGCAAAGCAATTGAATAAACCTCCTCCTTCTCCTTCTCCTCCTCCACCTCCTTCAGGTCGTCGCAATCCTAGAGAGACACGACATGTACTTTATGTATCCAACCTTACATGGAAAGCAAGATCTACCCATCTCAGGCAAGTCTTCACTGAAAATTTCAAAACACCAGTTTCAGCCAGGGTTGTCTTTGACAGCCCTTCTAAACGATCAGCTGGGTACGGATTTGTTTCTTTTCTTACGAAGGAGGATGCAGAGGCTGCCATTTCTGCTGTGGACGGGAAGGTAATTATTGTCTTGGCTACTTGCTCTGCAATTTAATGTATGATATAAATTATTCGTATTCATCTTTTGTAAACAGTATGTATGGCTTTGGATATCTATGCTTGTAGAAAATAATTTTAATCAAAATTATGTTGCATAGCATTTTAGGTGTGCATGTTTTATGTTAAAGTTTAAGAAAACTATCCTATAGGTTTCTTGGATACAAACCCACAAACTACTTAAAGGAGACTATTTGGATGTCTAGCATATAGTTGTTTTTGGCTACTCAAAGATTGAGTTTGGCGGAAATTAATGAAAATCGAATTGTATCTTATTGACATATGATGCAGCCTGCATACTTTCTTTACCATCTGATTTAATTTACCTTTTTTGTCTGATTCCGGACAGTGGATTGTTGCCCAAATTGGTTATAGTAATTGGCTACGGTTGCATCTACTAGCATATTCTGTGGCAATGTTTTACAATGAACAGAGAGTATTATGATAGTTCCCTAATGTTGGATTTGGGTTGTGATTCCTCATGGCGTTTTTGTTTTAAACCAAGCAATATGAAGTGTGAAAGCAACTTTGGAAAATAAGGTGCCATTCTAGAGTGGTATCACTGGTTTTAAACTTGCATGTAGAACTGCTTATTAGTACAAACATTGAAGTGGAAATAAGATGACTGAGTGAGACAACATATAACAACTCGTTTTGGAAGTTGTAGTAAACTGGATAACTTAAACAAAATAAACAAAATGCACACACATATGTGGACTAGTAACTAATTAAGTTAAAATTTTCTTGCTGTTTATAAGATCTAGAGAATAAATTAAAGCTTTGAAGGTGCTTGAATTTGAAGGAGCATCTGGGTGTTTCTATCTGAATGAGATCACTAATTTGTTTGTTACTTTATTTAGCTTTCTCCATAGTTCCATCTTTGGATCCTGACATCCAGGTTATGTCTACAGTACTATCATGGCCGACTTTCTAAAGTCAATAACTTCAACTGCATTTATCAAATGGGCAAAATTACTGCATTTTGGCATGATTCCTGCTGCAGGAAAATAATTTACTTTTTGCCCGTCCTTTGCAGGAGTTAATGGGACGACCCCTTCGCCTAACATTCAGTGAAAAGAAGGATAAGGAAGCTGGAGGTGGAAAAGAGGAAGACCAAATTAAAGATGCTGGAATTGAAGATGAAGACCAAAGTTCTGATGCTCAACCAGAAGAGTCATAAATTTTGGATATTCATTTACTGGTCTTTGGTCATGGTATGGGATTCTACGAGCTGAAAATACACCTTATGTGTAAAAGAACTATGATGGTTGAACTTTTGCATTCACAATATTTTTCACCAAGGTCGAGTTTATTATTCCTCTAAAATGTGGGTGAAAACATAAGAAACTTTTATAAATATAGGCTCTGAATTTTTTTCACTCCCATTTTTAAGGGTACTTTAAGGGGTCCGCAAACCATGTATCGTGAGACTAAGTTGAATTCATTATATTGGAACCGTAGATCTCCTCCATCCTGGCATCTTGTATTCTATGATTCCTTACTTTGGACCCTTTTTCTTATAAACCTTTCAAATTTGGTACCCATTGCATTTTTCCTATAGTTTCGTTCTTCTGTAAGAAAACTAAGGGTAGTCTTTTCCAATATTTTTTATAGCAGTTTTATAAAAACAAATAATTATTTGGTGTTAGTGACATATGGGGGCAAAATGTTTGGTAAACATGTATACATATAGACTAAAACTCATAAATTTCTTGCATGGTAACTAAGGTGTAAGGATCAATTCAATAGTTATAATAAATAAACTTGTATTTCTCTGCCATTTGTCTGCTATTTATTAATTCAATAGCTATAATATAGAAACTTGTATTACAATCTAGAGTTTTAATGTATTTGTCTGCTATTTATTAATTTAAAAGTAAATTTGTTAGTACTTATGTATATAAAAATATTGACAGCACCTTTAGATTACAATAAAAAATTAGCAATGATGCAATATTTAACTTAGCCTGTTTTAACTATGCATGCAAATTGGAAAATATGCACTTTACCTGCATTTATTTTAGGTTTAATACCTATTTTTAGGTTTAATACCTATTTTGGTCCTTCTTTTTGGGGAGTTTGTTCAAAGTAATCCTCCCTTTTTTAAAAAGTTCAATAAGGTCTTACTTTTTGCAAAAACTGTGCAAGTTAGTCCTTTTTGCTAATAGCGTTAATTCTGCTAACGGCAGAGCTGCCAGCTGACAAATATTTGATGACTTATACAAATAAAATTCGTTTTAGTCCTCATATTGGTTTAAAAATGTTCAATGTGGTCCTCATATTGGTTTAAAAATGTTTATTGTGGTCCCCTTTTACTAAAAGGGAAAATCATCCTTAGAGACAGTAAGCAGCTTCACAAATTTGTCAATGGATGCTCTTGTGGAAAGTTTTGTGGTTTTCTAAGAAAACAACAGCTAAAATTTCACGTGTTACAATCCAATCCTTTTTCACATCTCCATACTTACTAATATAACACGTGAAACTACACTGATAAGCTTCAAATTATTGTGATTATACTTTTCCAAAAGGTTAGCGCATGAATTACTAGATCACGTGTGAAATCTTTAACATGTATTAAAACGGGACCACAATAAACATTTTTAAACCAATACAAGGATCATAATGAACATTTTTAAACCAATATGAGGACTAAAATGAATTTTATTTGTACAAGTCATCAAATATTTGCCGGCTGGCAGCTCTGCCGTTAGCAGAATTAACACAGTTAGCAAAAATGACTAACTTGCACAGTTTTTGCAAAAAATAAAACCTTATTAAACTTTTTAAAAAAGGGGGAACCACTTTGAACAAACCCCCAAAAAAGAACTAAAATAGGTATTAAACCTTTATTTTATTCATTATTATACTTGTGTTAAATAGTATTTAAGATCCCCGCTTGAACCATTGACTGGATTACTTCATTGCGTCAGTTTTTGAACCATGGATACAGACAATGGGAAGAATTAATGTGCCTTCTGTTCGGTTTCATTCATATAAAAAGAAAAAAAAAACAGTGCTATCAGTGCTACACCATAATTGATGGATGTTTCCATAAATGATTATGTCATGTAATGTAACGGATTTGACTGTTAAATGGACCATGAAATTGAAAATCGAGCTTCGTACTGTAAGTTTTGCGTGTGAGTTCTTGTAGGACTCGTGGAACAACCATAGAATTCTCTTAAGTATTTGTAGGACTCGTGGAAGCTGCACAAATTTCACACTTCAAATAGTGCATAAGATTCCTTGCAAAAATTTTATGATCTGCTATTACCTGAAAAGCGAAACCAAAGGGACAGTTCATTCTTTGTGGACGCCAACAGTAACAAAGGGCATATAATTTGACTATTATTATGTTCAATTGTATGTCTCGCATGTCTAAGTAATTATTGCTTAATCTGCTTTTGACCCAAATTAAATGAAAGAAAGTATTTACCTTTTTATTTTTAACATATTTTAAATAAGTTCTTTATTTTGTCTTTTTAAATTTTTCTTTCTATGTTTTTTTTCAATGCATAATAAAGATGAAAACAAAAATATAATTAGAAAACTAATTATGTTATCTTAAAATTTAAAAAATGACAGTAAAGAAATAAATTTTCCCATATAGATGTACCGTCAAAACTTCTAGAAGCATTTTCAGATGTAATTTAACAATATTACACCTTATTAAGCTTAACAGGCTTAGTTTTCTTTTTACTTCCAAAAATTAAAATGGTCCAAACAAATGAAAAGGAAAAAGACACTCAAGTGACATGAGAAAGAAAAAAAGCGACTTGAAGGTTTAAAAATGATGATCCTCTTTAGTCTTGATGTTGTCAAAAGACTCAAAAGAGATTGGATCAGGGTTGTCTTGGTTTTTGTGCATATCATTATGTCTCTGCATAAATTGAAAAAATGGCTCGAGAGTCTTGGGCATTATGAAATTGACGGCACATCATTCAACTGAATAATCTCACCAATTTCAGTCAGCAGAGAAGAAAAGAAGAAATTTTTACCACTGTAAAGTAAAAATCTTGATGCAATCATAAACATATAAACATGCAAACATTTAAAAGACACAGAACAGACTGATAAATTTAGCAAACCATGCTTTTACTCACAGAACAAGCATTGCTAATCATTGATATTCCTTCAATTAGTTTTCTTAACTAAGGCAAACGTATTAAAGAGTGTCAAACAATTATATTAATTTCTGTTATCTTAATAAATGTTCTCCCACTTAAATCAGAATATATACTCATTTATCAGAAAAGGTAACATCTTTCTTCTGGGGTGTTTGGAGAAGTCGAATGTGATCTTAAACCACTTGAAGTATAAGATTTATCAATGAATCGTTGAAAATTGAAGTGCAGTACAAGGGAAGAGAAATAAAATAAGCTCACGTTTTCTTTTGTAGACCCACAAGTTGAATAATTCTACTTCTGTATTTTGCAAACTCAGGGTATCATTTAATTTGGAACTTTGTAGATAGGCAAATATCTAACAAAGTTGTGAGGCTTCATAAAGAAGGAAACCCGTACGTTCAGCAAGTTGGGAAGAGAAGAGATAATTGAACAAGGTTTTTTGAGAAAATGGTTGGTTGGGTGTTGGGTGAAAAGTGACAACTATATACATGACTGTAACCTGCTTTTAAATGCATACTCTTTCTTTCTACTGCACCTTTATTCCCTCAAGAATATATTCTCGTAATCAAGTTGACTAACAATTTATTTAGGTTATCATGTGAATAAAGATTATGGTTGTCGTGTCACTTGGGATTTCATTTTTTATCACCAAATTTTTTTAGAATACTATAGTTAGCATTATGGAGTTAAGTGTAATTATTGGATTGTGTTACTGTTAAGTCATTCCTTTGGTTTTGTAATGTTTTTCGAATCTAGTATATTGTTACACCCATATTTTAACTGTTATGAATATCAGGGTTTTGATCTGAAGAAAGAAATCTCCTTGTGTCACTTATACACTGCTATATTTTCAAAGTTAGTAACACAGTTGGCTATGAATTGTGGGAGAGAGATATTTACTGTTGGATCATGGAGAGAATATATGCAAAGTAGAAGATTGTTGAAGTCTCAGAAAGGAGATATGATTCACGAGGGAGACAATTAAGCACAATATTCAACTGATAACGTAAGAAGTCTTAGTGTTCCCAACAGTCATTGCTATGCTTTAAGACTTCTTTTTTCTCAAGCCCGAAATTTTGCTATCTGTTAGCACTAAAGCTTTCAAAATGGCTCACACAAGTTATTGGTATAGTTGTTTTATGAATTTTTGCCGTGAATAGGTAATAAATAACTTTGCAAGTAACTAACAACATAGTGGTTTACACTAGCCTGGTTTAGTTCATACATTGAAAGCTAAAACATTGATTTTCAAACTTATCCACTGCTTTGTATTAGATACAGCTAATTCACGGCTACATTGGCTCCACACTTAGGTTGGCACATTAATTAAGTTTTTGAGGTAATTTGTATTGGATGTCACCTTACAAGGACTAAATCGTCCTGCCACAAGAATAGTGAACAGCTTAAAATAATTAAAAAGCGAAAAGCATTTAATTTTTATACATTCTCAACCAACATCACCAGTTCACCACCACCTTAATCTACAAATCATTGTAACAAAGAAAAAGAAAAACTAGAATGCAGAGAAAGCTAGGGAGAATGGACAAAAAAGAAAAAGAAGGTGAAGGAAAAAAGTTAAAGTACGCTCATCAGCAACCCATTTTCCTTGTCTTTGCCCTTCTTTCCATCTAAGCCCTTTGGCCCCTTTTCCACGTTATCTTTCCCCTATGATAAATTCTAGCAACCATCTCTTTCTTCTTGCCCGGATAAATCTGTAAGACCATTACCCTTTCTTGCTTGTATGTTACTGATCATTGTTTATAAGATAGAGATTCTGCTAATCTCATGCATATATAAGTTTGCTGGCTGTAGATAGATACTCCAGTTATGGTTTTGTAACTTCTCCACTTGTTTCTACCCTTGTTTGAAGGTTCAATTGTTTTGTTGTCAGTGGTAATACTCTATTATTCATAGCCAAGTTTAATCTCACAACAATCATTTACCATGTTTATGATATTTTCTTATGTGTCAGTACATATAATATACTGCTCCTAACTCCCAACTTCAGAGGTTCTTTTCTCTGAACAATGACTTCTCTTGGCAACCCCAAAAGTTTGGTGCCATACATGAACAACAAAGACTGTTCTCTAGGGTTTTGCAGCTTGTATTGTCCACAGTGGTGTTATGTAATCTACCCTCCTCCTCCTCCCTTCGAATTTCCTGCTGATGATTCCAGTCCAAATTTCTCTCCTCTAGTAATCGCTGTCATTGGGGTCTTGGCCAGTGCTTTTCTTCTTGTGAGTTACTATACCTTAATATCCAAGTACTGTGGCAGCAGAGAATCTTCACAAAGCGAAGATCACGAAGAAAACGTTGAATTGGAAGATGATCACAACCCTTCGCTCCACGAGCCTTGGCATGCTCCAACCATTGGGTTAGACGAGGCTCTGATAAAGTCCATAACAGTTTGCAAGTACAAGAAAGGCGATGGGTTGGTTGAGGTGACAGATTGCCCTGTTTGTCTCAGCGAGTTTGAAGACGATGAAAGTGTTAGACTCTTGCCTAAATGCAGCCATGCTTTTCATCTCCCTTGCATTGACACGTGGCTCAAATCTCACTCCAGTTGCCCTCTATGTCGTGCTAGCATATTCACCTTCAATGCTGGAGCACTTCATGTGGCTACCCCAGTCATAGAATTGGGCCGTGAAACTTCAGAAAACCAACATGCAGATGAACATGTTGCTGTTACTACAAGGGACAGTGATTTGGATGCAGTGGAAGGAGAAGTCTCACACGGTGAAGCAGTTCCGAAGACTGCATTGCGTGCTTTGAGTGATCTAGGAAATTTGAGAGGAAGGCATAGTGTAATTGAGATTAGAGATGAAGAGTATGATTCCATCAGAAGGACAGTTTCCATGGATCATTCATTTCAAAGGGGTAATGGTCTTTTTGTGGCTGATGTTCTCCATTTGAACCAAGAGCGTGAAGGATGTTCCAATGGGGCTGGCCCTTCAAAGGGTTCAAGAGGTGAAAGTAGCAAGTCTAGCCATAGAAGAAGGGTTTTGCATTATGTTTTGAGTCCAATTACAATGAAGAGGTCATTTTCTAGTGGAAGATTCTCCCTTAGCAGAAATGGCAGAGGAAGGCAATGGGTTCTCCCTGTCTGAGCAATACATTAATCTCTCTTACTTTGCCTTACTTTTTTTTTCTTATCCTCTTTATTATGATGAAGATCACGAGGTTTAATTAAATTTTTTAGTGAAGAGCTTATAATGTGAAGTATAATTGAATCTCTATGTGGCGTTTTGATCCGTGTGATATTAGCAGTAGCTGAAATCAACACTTGTTTTCTTTTCATGTACATCTTTTCGGGTTTGTGTTTTAGCAATTCAGTAAAGATTAACTTGAAGGTTTGTGTAGCGCTACATCAAACACTTTCTATCCAATAGTACTTCCATGTAATTATTCCACTAACAGGAAATTTTAATGGTTAAATGTTACTTCAATCCATCAATTCTTTATGTCAATCGAATAAATGCTTTCTACATGCAATGTATAATAAAGGATGATACTAATTATGCATCCAATAGTATGGTTTAAACTTTTTTAAACTGTTGTAAATATCTGCAAAGGCCTTACTGTTGAGAAAACTAGAAATCGTAAACTGAAAATATTAAGTAATTGAATCTATGTGATTTTGATTATGGATAGAAACAAGTGATGTGAAGATCATCCATTAACGTGAAACTGATGTGTGCTTTATGATTTTGCAAATATTGTCTATCGTTTTCATATCCGGTTCTGTTAGCCAATTACTAGACCATAACTCTGCGTGTGACACTGAATTCAGAAGTACAGTGATAAGGTATCAAATCAGTAGTGACAGAATTGGTATCAAGGACCGTAACCCTCTCCATTATTAGCGGCCCTTAAAAATAATTGTATGAAATCAAATCAAAAATCATTGTCATGCTCTATAACCTTGAAATTCACACTATACCAAGCTATTTCTGTTTGATGATATTCAATGGATTTGTGAGAGTGCTTGGAAAACGTGTCGTAAATCTACACCTGCCTGTTGAGGGATATGTCATCTCTTGCAAAATTGCAGCACAAAGTGAGGATTTCGAAAGAATTCCAAAGCATGATATCAGTGATTTGAGAATTTGTTCTTAAAGGTTGAAAATTCGAGAGTCAATGTAAGTTACACATTTAATGTTGAAGTTATGTTTCATTAATATTATATATCTTTAATAAGTGTAAGTTTTCTATATCCAAATTTTCAGCACATAAATTAATTAAAGAAAATAAATTAAAATGTAAACGAAACTATTTTCAGAGCCCATAAACAGCTTAACTTTAGAGGGAGATGGAAATGATTAAGTGATATATGATTTGAGGGACTTTGTAGAAAGGTTCATATAGGTGCAAATATAAATTTTGACCTTTTTGTTCTCTTTTGGGCTTTTGGCCCGGATTTGTTAAGAGGCAAACGAACAAAATAGACACCTTTGAAGTCATTCTAAATCCAGTGCTGATAACCATTTAAAACTCTTCATATCAAAGGCTTTCCAATGGAAAATTTTAAGTCTGTATATACTTTCATTAAATACTTTTCAATTTGAAATTGTTTATAACACATTAGGTCTTTCATCTCATTCTCTTGTATTACTCGAATTTTCTTTATATAACTTACTGCATTTATCACTATCCTTCCTCCAAAAATGAAGTGTATATTTTTTCAATAATATAATGTTAAGTAAAAGAGTAATTAAAATAATGATATTTATTTTATATATTTTAATAATAACTTATTTGTCAACGGATTATCAAAAATCATAAAGTCGTGGATAAAGTACCCATTAATAAATTTATTAATGAATTTTAAAATTTGTTAGTAATTATAATTAATTACAAATTTATCGAATATTTGATAGTAATTACTAATAGATTTTATTTGTCGGTAAAAATCACAATTGAGTTATTCTTCTTTCTTTCTTTTTTTTTTCTTCTTCTTTACCACACTTCCATTGTTATTATCGTTATTGTGTTCATTCTCTTTCTCTTCTTCATTTTTCTTCTCCAACTTCAATCACCACCATATTGCATTTCTACGCATTCATCAGTTTCAGCTTCCCCTCCCTCCTCCTTCTTTTTCTCTTCTACTTTCAACTGATTTCCACTTAATATATAAAATAATGTCAGTAAAAATTTTATTGTTAAACTTACTGATAAATTTAAAAAACAAAATGTCTAATAATATGAACTAAAAATTATGAACAAATTTTACTCATGAATTCATTATTAATAAATATATTGATTGATAATTTAAAATTTATTTCTTTTTGATAAAATTTGTTTGTAAATTTAAGTTTATCAACAAATTTGTAAAAAAGTCGTATGTAATAATGAAAATTCTTGAATATAGAAGATTTGAATAAAAAGATAATAAAAATAGTTGTTAATGTTAATGAATTTGATCGGTGTTAATTAACTATCACCTATCTTGTAACAATCTTCGCCCTTTTTAGAAATTAACATTAATTTTTTAATCTTTTACGTTATTTTTTTTAATTTAAATTAACTTACATATTGAAAATAAAATTTTGAGATGATTTTCTATACACTAATGTATTTGTGAAGTGTTTTTAATTTATGTAAATATTAATTTATATATATTTTTTTCACGTGTTTTTTAGAAATCCTTAAAATACGATTTTAAACATGAAAAGATTAGAGCATGAAAAACAAGGAACGAAATAACGAGGTTAAGTATTGTTTACACCATTACTACTGCAGGTATCAAGTACAGTTTGAACATAACCACAGTTACTACAAGGTGCAAAAGAAGGCCCTGCCATGTCTTTGTAACTAGAACAACTCTTAGAATGATGGTGCCCTCTTACAATTTTCAAAGCCACATCTTGGGGCAATCTCAGAGTGTATTTAGCATCGTCGTTGTCGTCATTAACCATAACTATGGAATGCCCCGTCGAGTGTGAACGTGCACTTGCAAACTTCTCTCGCTGCATGCGCACATTCATCGAACCTCCTTCATCACCATCATCACCTTCTTTCACATCAACGCTCACGTGATCGCTTATCTCGTGTTCCATATTCTCCTCGTTTTGCTCAGCTCTCTGCGCGTCGGTGTTACTTGCCTGAGTATCGAGATCCGTGCGGCAAACGGGGCAAGTCCTGTGCGAGCGGAGCCAGGAGTCGATGCAGTCCTGGTGGAAAACGTGGCAGCAGGGGGTTAAGAGACGCAGAATGCAGTCGTCGTCGAACTCCAGCAAGCAAATGGCGCATTCGAGTGAGTACTTCTTCTCCGTGCGGAGATCCTTGACGGTGGCGTAGAGGAACGTGGGGAACATCCTTAGCAGAGAAGGGTCGAGGCCTCTGTGGGGAGAGTCGGGAGGAGAGAGACGAACGATTGTGTTAGTGGGGGAGATGTTCCTGAAACAGCACTTGCAGAAGTAGACGACACCGACACCTACGAAGCAGAAGGCGGCGACTGCCATGGTGGAGAATATCAAAGTCGCCGCGGTGATGTGCGACAGAGATGGCGGTGGTGGCGGTGGTGGCACTTTGTAGTTCTCTGCTTTGATTTGGGTGAAGACATAGTTGGTTGTTTGCATGTGTGAAAGTGGGGTGAAGTGGACGTAAATGTTTATTTTTTTTTATACTGTTTTAGTTATTTTTGAAGATAAGATGGTTAGAGTTAGGCGTGGAATGTGGAGAATGAAAGAGTTAAAAGTGAGAGTATTTTTAGGAGTAGAAGATGGTGATACTGATGATGTGGTTCGCATTGAACGGGTCCTTATGAGGAGGACCAACTTCTGTCCGAACACTTTCTACGATGAATCTCATTCAGTGAAGTTTTCTACCATTTTCACTATTTATATAACTATCTTCAATGCCTCATTTCAAAATTCGTTGCATCAATGCATAATCAATTATTCACTTCTCATTACAATTTTCTAAGTTATAACTTAGAGAGTGAGTATTCAAACGTTATCCAGTACTATTATTTGGATATTACACTTAAGAAATTGATGGAAGTTTTTGTTGGAAGTCTATAAAGATAACACCAATTTATAATATATAAGTGGGGTGCAGACCTCATTTTACAAGCCGGTTTTGTGGGATTGAGTTAGGTCTAAAACCCACTTCTAACATGGTATCAGAGTTATGGTTAGAGCCTATCCTAACGATATTTGTTGGGCATATTGTTTCACCCACTATTGGGCCGTTATCAAACCATCCATTAGTCTCACGCCGGTTTTGTAGGGTTGAGTTAGGCCTAATACCCACTTCTAACAATTTTTAAGAAGTTATCTTGGTTTTTATTTTGAATCAAGTCATACTTTTTACATTACGGATAGGACTGATTTGATACATTTTGCACATGGGACCAAAGATTTATATTTTTAAAAGAAAAGACTAAAATGAACACCAAATTTTAACTTAGAGACTAAAAAAGGATTTAAACCTTATATTTTCTTATGGGAGTGGTGGAACCACCGGTCAAATTACAATTAGAAGCCATAGTCTCCAAAAATTAACAGAAAAAATAGAGAGAAAAATAGTGATTAAAAAAGAAAAAATTGTTCGCCTGTCTCAATTTAATTAAGATGTCCCTTACATATTTTCTTTTAAGTAACTATGACATATTTTCATTAATTTGATACATGTTACAAAAATAAAATTATTATAAAAAACTTTTATATATTAAAAAAAAGAAGATAATATTAAATAAGTATAAAAAATTTATGTGGATTAAGTATCATTTTCTTATGTTTTTGCAAATATTCATACTAGAAAAATATTATATTCTAAATAATTATTAATTAATTAATATGAAATATGGACCGTGAGAATTATTTACAATCTTTAAAATAATAACAAAAGGATAATACTAAACTATCTTATCAAAAATAGAGAAGACATACCACTATATATCCTTACAATAAATATTATATATATATATATATATATATATATATATATATATATTAAATATCTTTATAGATCAACTGCCAACCAGAAATATTTGACCTAATTATCTTAATATTTGAAATATTCAAAATATAATATACATTGCAAGAGACGGGGACCAACTCCTAGGATCGGAATTTTTAATCATATAGATATAAATAACGACTTTGGTAAAGAAAAAAAAAAGTTACTTATGCAAAAATAACAATAATTGATAAAACAAAATTTAGGGACACTATGTATAGTTGGTGATTATAACTTGTTAGAGTATTTAAGACAAAAATGAAAAGAAAAGTGGACGTGCGTTGGTCAAATGAAAATATACTTACTAACTCACTTTTTTTAGTTGATTTAAATTAGAAGACTAAATCTCAACGTATTTTAAGAGAATATCTAATTAGAATTAATTCATGTACATAAACTAAAAACACTAGTAGCAATAAATTATAAATTCCATATTTAACTTGGAATTTTAAACGAAGAATCAATCGATTAAAAAAAACAATTGAATCCCATTGTTATTGAATTAGCTTGTTCAAAGGCTTGAATTACCGTAAAAAAGGTAATATAGTTTTTTCAAATTTTTATCATTAATTATTCTCTACTTTTATAAAATTTCATTTTCATGTTTATATAATTATGTTCAATATTCAATCTTTGGATGAGTAGTGGACCTTCTGCTTCTGGCAGGTCCTTTTCATAATCCTCAACCAACATACCCTTATTGCCCTTTTTTTTTTTCTTTAAAATTCAAATCCACACAAATTTATGCTTTCATGCTTCAATCAATAAGGTCATGATCGATAGAAACAATTCATGTGACCTGTTTTCTACATTTAAAGAAGAAAATATGGGCATCAATGTGTTATATCATTATTAAGTAATTTATACCGATTTTATTATAATAAAAGAATTTTAAAAGTCCAAACCACTTATTATTAATAAATAAAAAGTATTTCAAAGAATTCAAAGAGATAATATATTTAAATTATCAATTGTTAAATAATATAAGATTATTAAGTATATGATAACTGAAGTTTCGTTAATAATAATTTTGATGTTGACGGAAAACAAAAAACACTTTTGGAAGCATGTATATGCTCCAAATATCTCACTCAGAGTGGTGCAGTGTTGGAGTATGTCCAACCCGAATACTGAGGTCCTATCCAAAGCAAATCCAACCCAATGGAGGAGTTACTTTCTTTCAATATCACAACTTTATATCTTTAACAAATATTTAGATACATACATGTTTATTATTTAATGTCCGACAGTGTCTTCGAATAGAATTACCATAAATAGAATTATTTAATTGCTTCTTCTATGCTAAAGTTTAAAATGACTTTTTATTTACATCATTAATAATTTTAGACGAGAATTAGACTCACATTTTAAAAAGTTTAAAAACTTAAATAATGAACAAATAAAAATGTTCACACATTCATTATGATTAAATAATGTTTTTATATAATAGGTATATTAAAGTGTAGTTAATAAAAAAAATTTAAACTCTTTTCGTTATAGACTCGCACACTTTGACTCGCACACTTTTCAAGAAAGTTCTTATGAGTTAGTCTACCGAAAAAGCAAATGTACTTATTAATATGAGTGGCCAGATCAATTCCTTTAAGTTATCCTTGTATAGTCTCATACCTATAGAGTCTCTAGATCTCTTTCATTATGGTGTATGTTCGATTCTTCCATGTGTCCTTTCCACTAGAAGCCTACCAGGAGCCGCTCTTTGTTTGTGTCTCTCGCACTTCGTGCCTCTTGCTCTGGCAATCACTCACCGCCCTCATCAGTGTACGGGGTGTCACACTATCTATATTTAGATTATATTTATATATTATAATTAAATTTAGATAGTTTAGTATATTTGTTATTTTTCTTTTTTTTTATTGTTTTTTATATTGTTATTATACTTATTAGGTAAGTATTATTTTAGCAGAAATATATTAATCTTATAAATATAAATAGTATTTTTTAGAAAATATACATTCATAAGAGTCATTTTCACGTATAAATCCTAACTTTTTAGGATTTCAGTCATTCTTAAAAAAGCACTAGAATTTAAACTTTAAACATAACAGAGTTCTTCAAAATGACATGAGTTCAATGAAATAAGGACAAGGAAACTAAGATGTTGCACCACCATCTCCTTCCAAAGTTGTCTCCAAAGGAACCTCATCTTCCTCTGCTCACATCCAAGTGGATGATTATCGCAAAAGAAAACATACACAAGCAACACAAACAAGCAAGGGTGAGTTAGGTATAAAAATCATGTTATCAGTCACACACAACTTCCACAGTTCATTTAAAACATACTAAATGACACTACAAAACTTGTTACATTATAAACCAACTCGTCCGGACTAGAATGATTGTCGAGCTATGGCGGGTTATGCACTCGTGGTGGCTTCTACTGCTTTGCAAAGCCATTGCCAATGGGTTCTACCCAACCACACTCATGAGGTTATTCTGTTCCTAGCCTTGGAGCATACTGGAAGCCTCCAAGACTAAGACCTCCTGCTACTACTCACCACATGATTCAATCCTCTCTACTTGAGGATGATTTATCATTGTAGTTTTAGGAAAATTCCCAAGAGTGAGCTTCCATGCAATCATTCTAACACTACTAGGGCACCACTATGTATCCTCTCCTTGAGGATCATGGAATTACGTCCATGAACCATACTTGTTACACTTACGCCAATCACCACTTTGTTACGTTCAATCATCAAACATGCCTCATACTTTCACATACTTTCAATGAAATAACTTTACCATCATCGTACCATGCAATTCAATTAGTACACGTAGTTATATCAGCCAAAACAGAGCAAAGATAAAAGGCCTAAACATAAGGGGTTCGCATAGCACACCCCATAATTCGTAAGGCAAAATTGTGTTGTTTCGCAAAGCGCACCAAAAGTCGCAAGGCGAAACGAGAGTGTTTCGCATAGCGCACTCCACAAATCCGCAGGGCGAATTACCAAAATTAAAAACCCCTATTTCGCCCAGTCGCATAGTGACAGTGGTGCACTATGCGAACCACAAGGCAGAGAGCACCTTGCACAGGGTCTCGCTATGCGAAACAATTCGCATAGCGAGACTGCATAATCTGCAGAACGCAATTCTGCAAATTTATGCTCTCACACATACCTTCTACATTATTTCTAGCTCTCTTTGCCAACTTCTAAGACTCCTAATTTGCATTTTATACCTAGTTAAACTTATCTAAAGGATTCTAACACTTTCTAACACAAATCTAAAGTGATTGAAACCAACTTTCTGCTCTAAAACCCCAAAATCATCCACCAAGAGACCTAAATTCAATTCTGCCTTTTAGCACCTGTTTTTGACTAGTTTAGTGACTCAAACAAGTCACAATGCACCTGCTCAAAATGCCCAAACAGTCCAATTATGCTTATGATCCCAAATTCTAAACTTCACCACCTCACTTCCTTTAACCGTACCTAAACCCTTACCAGTTCACTCAAAACAGTGCATACTTCCCTTACTTCCCATTTGATCACTCCTTTGACAAAATACATAAATCAAACATACCAAATTTCAGATATCCATTTCGTACAAACAACTACCCAATCATTAATTCTAGCATCACAGATCGTACTGTTTGGTTCATATAGCACATCATACTCAAGCACGTAAAATACCACTTCAAACAGCATATCAAGTCAGAGTTCAGCACACACTCATACCAAGTTCAAACAAACAATATCAAAGAAAGGCCTAGCTCCCCTTACCTTTTTGTTGATTATCACGCTCACAAGAACGTTTCTAAGGTGCCTCACACAGCAAGAACGCGACAGACCTACAAACCACAACATTAGTGGTAGAGAATAGCTCTTAGAGCTAGAAAGAACAGAGAAAACGGGGAAGAATGTTGCATGCAGCCAATATAGTTGCATGCCCTAGGTTCAAACAACAAAGGAAGAAACATAAAAGAACCACTTAGCCACCAGAATTGGAAACTGTTCGGTCGGTTACGAAGCCCTCGGTGCGGTGGATGCTTGAGTACCTTCAAATTCAAGATTGAACGGTTCAATGAGGTAATATTTTAGAGAGAAGATAGAGGAATTTTAGGGAAAATAAGAGTTCTAGATAGAGACGGGAAAGTTGGCTAATGAACTCAGATTTTGAAAGTTTCCTTCTAAGGTCATGGTGTCCTTAGTTTTATGGGCCTAGCTGCCTCAACATAAGGCCCAATAGCCCTATATTTTTTAGGCCCTTACAATCTTCCCCTCTCAACATTATTCAAAATCCAAATAAAAACAAATAAAAAGTTTACTAAAATTTTATTAAAATAAAATTCTTAATAGAATAGAAAATTATGAAGAAAACAAAATTAATAAAACTTCTCTTAAATGCTTAAATTAACATGTAAATAAAATCAAATTTTTGTAAACATAATAAAGATAAGTTTATAAATTAACTTCTCATGATCTATTAAGTAAAACCTTTCTAAGGTTTCTAATTGAATTTAGTTCACTTTTAATATCTACATGTTTATCTTTGTTTTAGATTACTTAAATTTCACTTACAAAATTTGAATTGAAGTTAATCTCTCAAATCTAGTCTGTATGTTATCATTTGTAAATTTATTTTTCATGTTTTAAATTTGTATGTTTTACCTGTTGGGATACAAACAAAGTTTCACATCGAGTAAAAGAAGAGTTGGACATAGATTTATATACACATAGATAGCTCCAATGGTAAGAGGCTTTTTAGAGTGGTACCAAAAGCAAATCCGTGAGGGTCTGGCCCAAAGCGAACAATATCTTCTCAAGTGTGGAGATCTATGTGTGTGTCGAACCTCCCCCAATAGTGGTATTAGAGCCACTGGTTCAGTTCTGGTGGGGCCCAGACGAGTACGTCCCCATGATCATGTGAGATGTTGGGATACATGTGTCGAACCTCCCCCAACATTAACTATTTTTATATATTCTTTTACAAGTTTGGTTGTTGTTAGAAATGTCAACGGGATGAATATGGATAGTTTCTCCCTACTATCCTTTTCATTAAATAAATATATGTCGTGTTATGATTCTTATATTCATGCGAGTTTTCTTTATAAAGATACTAGTATATTTTTTAATATTTGTAGATACCGTAGATATTTATAAAAGAAATTCTAAAAATATTTAACAAAATATTTTAACAATAAAAAAAATTGTAAAAATATTTGTATAAAAATGATACAAATTATAAAAAAATTGTATAATTACTAAAATCTAAAAAAGATCTACATAAAAATCTATAAAAAAAAATCTATATATAGAAATAAATTTTAAATATTTAATCAAAGATAACAACAACCAAATAAATCCAAATCAAATACAATATAAGATTAATAAGTTTCAAACAAAGTGAAAATAAAATTATAAATATAAATATTAAATCATATTTATTACAATAGAAGTTTTTTAGAGATTATAAGGTACGGGTATCTGCGTACGGATACTATGATATCCATACCTTTCTCTTTTAACATGAGAATATAAAAAAATAATCATGCCCATTATCTAGAGATACTTATTTATAATATCCATCTTTTCCATCTTTTGCACTGTAAATTTGATCATAAATGCGTCTGAGAATAATTTTATTTTACATCCCTAATTCTTATTATCATTTTCAAATATATAAATATCAAGTTTTTCTGTTCAATTCTATATTTGATGAGAACTTAATATTATACATTATATATATATATATATATATATATATATATATATATATATATATATATATATATATATATATATAAAATGTAGATTGATAGATTTTACATCAATTGCATTCTCCAATAATATACGTGTGACATCCCAAAATATCATATACACATATAATATAATAAGATTTAGCTATTATAATATGTAAAACCAGTTGAGAGATAGAGATAACCGTATTTATATATATACAGTCATTCAAAAATATAGAGGGAATTAAAACCTAATTAAAATCTTAAGAGTTCTCCAAAATACATAAAAAAATGAAGGTCTAGGAATATGACATTTACATAGTCTTTTAAATAAGGAGCTAACTAATCTGGATCTAATGGAAGTCCTAAGCACTAGGAGTTGGGTCTTCTGCAGTCTCCAAGGCTTGCTCCAAAGGATTGAATGATCATCGCAAGGGGGAAGGCAAACACATACAACACAAACAATGCAAGGGTGAGCTAGGTATAAAAAGCATGTTATCAATCAAGTGTTTCAAGCATACAAGGACCATAAGTAATACAGACTATGACCAAATGTATTTTATTGATACCAATGACCGACCACGTGATTTGACCATCCGGACTAGTATGAAATGTCGAGTTCTAGGGGTTTGTGCACTTGTAGTGGTCCTACTGCTTTGCAAAGCCATTGCCGAGGGGTTTCACCCGACCACACACAAGTGTAAGCCCTTTTCAGCAGTATAGGCCTATAGTGAAAGCGCCTATCCTAGGACATCCCGCTATTCTCACCACAAGACTCATCACTCTCTACTTGAGCTTAGACGATCATTAGAATGTCAGGATAAACCCCATCAGGAACTCCGAGCATTCATACGGTCAATCACAACAAACTACAGGACACCACCATGTAACCTCCCTTGAGGATCATGGAATTACGTCCATAAACCATACTTTGTACATACATGCTTTCAACTATGATTCACCACTTTAAATCACAGGATATTCCTCTGGACTCAACAATATACCTCTCATACCATTTTAAGTCATATACACATCATACCACCTCAACCATTAATCACATGATATACCTCCAATGCCATATTAAGTCATACACACATCATACCACATCAACCATTCTTACTTTGCAATAACAGTCAAACACACCTTTAATTCACCAAAAGCAATGAACTGGAAAACTTGAACCGAACATTATAAGCATGGGCCGAGCACTTAGTGCATTGGCCGACCACTGGGAAAGGACCGAGTGTCAGAACCGAGCACCCTTTGATAGACCAAACGGTTATGAGAAGAACCCATTCTACTCTGACCGAGAGCACAAGACCGAATGCAATACAAGCCGAGAGCTATACAAGGCCAAGAGCACCTGAGACCGAGAGCAATACAAGGCCGAGAGCATCTAAGACTGAGAACCATACATGACCGAGAGCAATACCAGGCCAAGAACATCACAAGGCCGAGAACATTAAAAGGCTGAAATCAATACTAGACCGAACAATTACTACTAGCTAGACTCAAGTGGGGCAAACCAATTTATGACCGAGAGTAACACAAGACCGAACGGTTATGGGAAGGACCAATCCTTCCCTGACCGAGACCCATAAAACCAAACGGTCATGAGAAGGACAATTCCTTCTCTGACCGAGACCCCTAAGATCGAATGGTCATGAGAAGAACCCATCCTTCTCTGACCGAGACCATAAGATCGAACGGTCAAATTATGCAGAACTCTGCAGAATTCTGCAAAATCTGGACAGCACCTTCTGGGACCATTTTTAACGACTTTTACCAACTTTTAACACCTTTAATTCTTGTTTTAGACATAATTAAACTTATCTAAATGATTCTAAACATCCCCATTACATTTCTAAAGTGATTTACGCTCCATTCCAACTTTAAAACACCAATTTTCCCAACTTAAGGACCCAAAACCCAATCTTACTACTTTGCACCTATTTTGGCCAATTTAGTGACTCAAACAAGTCATAATACAGTGGATGAAACTGTCCCAACAGTCCAAAAACGTGACAGACCTCATTTGCTCAAAATCACTACCTCACTTCCTCTAAAATGACCAAAAATTAACCCTAATACACTTGATTTCCTTCCTAACAGTACCACAATAGAATTTTCATACAAAAACAGTTCCAACATACATAATTCAGCAATCTAAATCATTCCAAAACAGCACACGGTCATCACACACCAATTTTGCATATTAAACACCTCCATACATGCATTTCAAGTCCATAGAATCAAAATCATGCTCTCAACAACATACCACCACAAAGTTTAACATTCATTCACATCACACCATAAAGCAAGAAATAGAACTAGCTCCCTTACCTCTAGTGTGGATGGCCAAACTCAAAGAAGAACCCTAGACCACTTGCTTGCAACCCCAAAGTGTGAGAATCACCTATAAATAATCAATTGATGATGGAGAATGAATTTTAGAACCAAATAGAAGCTAGATTATGGAAGAAAACGAAATGGGTTGCATGCAACAAGGAATCACATGTTTTCAACTCTAGGACAAATGCGAAAAGGGGTTTTTTTATCGGTTGGAGGAAACGGAGATTCAATCGGTAGAAACGCTCCTCTTGAAGTCCTGAAGGTCTAAGTAGCTTCAATTCGAGAAACAAACGGTTAGATTTTGAGTTGAGATGGAGAGGTGCTAAGGCAAGAGAGGAGAGAAACGAAGAAGAAGAGGGTGACTGCTGGTTTAGAAAATGAATGAACTTTAGAATACTAAGTGTATTTTACTTTACCAATAGTGTTCAACTTATCCTATACTGCCACGTGTACTCCACTTAAGTGATATTTTTACAAGGCATTACAATATGCAAAAAGTGATTTATTCACATTAATTACATTCTAAAACCAATGTTAAAATACACTTTTACATAAAATATCAATGTATATTTGTGACATTGCAACTCTTGACTTGAATATTGAATTATGATACCCTATGGCTGGAAACTCTTGGTAGCCAAAGAAATTGCTCATATAAGTTTTTAAAGTTTCTTATGCTTATTATCATTCTTTATGTTTTCCTCGTCTACTCATTTTCTTATATGAATCTAATCTTAATATAATTCCATGAAACCAATTTGAAACGAGCCAATCGTTCAAATCATTCGAGTCACATTGAGACAGGTAATGTCTAGGTGAGAAGAACCGAGGAAAAAAAATAGGCAAAGAGAATCATTCCAAACATGGTCTTTCTTTAAAGATAGTTTGAATACCTTTCAAAGCATGATTGAGAAAAAAGAACTACTCATTCATTAATAAGTTCCGTCACAACCTCGAAAGCGCAATCTTACTTGTTTTCTGTTAATTTTCCATCATCAATTATATAATAATCATTCTACTCAAATGTGCATATATATTCACACCATATATCACTATCGTATAGGTTGATTGATTATAAATATAAAATTTGGATTTGTTTTACGAATTATTTAAATATTGAAAGCAAAATATCATATGAAGAGCGTTGATTTGTTTCTACCTCAAATCATCATGCGTAAATTTAGGAGGATGAAAGAGAAAGCATATTAATGAACATTAACCAATCACACTAAACTAAAGAAGCAAATACTTTTCTAGACTTTTAGGAAATAAGTCCGATTAAACTTTACTAAAAGTATTTAGTTAAAAAAATATATATATCTTGGATAATTAAAAGTATTTTTAAATTTAACAACACGACTTATTTAAGTGAATATGTTTTAGTATATTAAATTCATGTATTTGTTTATTTATTTTTCTTAATTGTTAACCATGCTACTAAAAAGATCCAAATTTTATAAAGAGTTGTATTAGCAAATACACTTTTTAATGGTAATTCATTTTACATTGCACATACATAATACATATATTATATTACAATACAAAAGTTTATAATTACTAATAAGCTCAAGTAAACCAACAATAATCTCCAATTTCAAGGGACATATATACGACAAAATTTTAACACAGTTTTAAATTGTGCTAATAGAGAAGAGGCCAAATATTCTTTTTAAAATCTAAAAGAAATAAACAGAATGAATTTAGATTATTTTAATGGAATGGGCAACCTATTAAGATTAGAAGGGCTGAGGTCAACTTTAATTGAAGGAAAAATATTATTTGACACACCTAAAATTATTACATTGATTTGACACTACTCTTATTTATTTTTTGCTCTCTTTCTTTTGTAAAAACTTACAAAATTTTATATTTTTTAAACCATTTTATTCTTGTATTTTGTGTTAAATGAATGTAAAAGTGTGTTATTCTCTTAATTGAATGGTAAAGGGAGAACATAGTTTAGAGTCAACGTTGAAGAAGTAATGTATTTTCTTATCTAACTAGTGTGCTATGGTACCCAAAAGAGGAAAAAGGTATTTTTATGTACCATGTATTTGCATATAATGCAATGCATGCATAGGTTTAGCTTTGGTATTTTTTCTTCTACCTCTGTCCACCGACATGGATTTATAATCCAGCAAAGCATTTGCTGGTTCAATTCAGGGTTTTCCAGTTAATGGTCATTCTATTATTTCAACTCCTTAACTCTCCCATGTCATTGTAGGTGAAAAATAAATGTTTACTTTTATCCTATTCACAAAGCACCACACAATATACTATATTAATTAATAATACTAAGTGTGTTGGTGGGTTTGAATCAGCGTTATTAATATTCAAATTCAAGTCAAATTAGATTGGATCTAAACCAATTAAATATAATGGTGATAGTACGAGATTTGTGTAGACATTTCATAACTTCCAAAAAGTTAATTATATTTTTTTTCATCAGTCATACTGTTGGGAATTTATTGATTTAATTGTTTAAATATTTTCATTCCATATGTCATTTACAGAATCATGAGTTTAAAACTTTGTGATATAGATTACAAAATAAGTTTAAACTTCTGAGTCAATTCAACATCCTACGGATTCAAGTTGAATTAAATTGAAAAAATAAATTAGCATATAAGCGAAAATAAATTGTGTTTACTTAATTCGATTAAAAATTTAAAACATTTTTAAATAAGTGAATCTATTAATTTAGTCTATGATAAGTCAATAAAATTTTTGGTTCATCCAAAAGAAAATTAAATTAAATTGATTTATTTTTAACTTAATTCATGTAATGTTACAAAATTTAATTTTAAAAATAATAATAATCAAGTTAAACTAACTCATTTTTAACTTAATTTGTCAATTCAGTTAAGTTAGATTCACTCAATTTGACACTTTAACTAAAAATGCTATAAGTCATATACATAATCATAAAATTAAGACTTAGTTCCATTAAAGTGTAATAATATGGCGTAAAATTTAAAATATTTAGATCTTAATGACATTTTGGATCATAAAAATAAAATAATATATTTATATCTTAGAAATGTGTATCTCTATCAATAATTAAATAAAGTATCATTTAAAGTGTAAATTTTGTAAAAAGTTTGTTAAAAGTTGAAAAAAATATCTGAAAAATAATGTGGTGCGATGAAGTTCGATTGTATAAATTTTGAAATATTTTGGCATTTTTTATGCAAGCAAATTGCAATCACCTTTAATAAATATATTTTTCATACATTGTTTTATGCAAGACATAATAATATAACTTTTTGTACATTTTTAATATATAATATATCACATAAATTTACACTTGATATTTAAACACCTTCGCTCGAATAGTTAGTAGCGGAATATCTTGAAAATATATTTTTCATAAATAAGTATAAGTTATATGATAATTTTGTAATTATATAAAAAATGAAAATATAAACATTGTTCAATTTTTTATAAAATTATGACTGAAATCATAGAAATGCATACAAACTTGGTTTGGATCACATATTGATTTTTAAAACTAAAATATAATTCAATAGAATAAAAAGAATGTAATTAAAAAAATAAAAAAAAAATCGATTTATAGTTTCTCTTTATTCAATTGTTTTTTATTTTCGGAATGATGTTTTCGATTTTCGTGGAATAAAATTGTTTTATGAACATAAACACTCTTGTGACTAGCGGTGAAAAAAATTGGAGGGTGCATGAGGCAAAGAGAATTTAAAAAGAGGAAACTATTTTACATTATATAATATTAAAACAAATAAAGAAATGATTATTTGATTGAAAATACATTAATGTGTATAATGATACTAATAATATGAGGGTATTATAGGTACAAATTTCTGTTACATTTTGCACACGAATACTCTCCCGCAGAACAACATTCAAGGTGAATGCTCTTCAATCAAGCTTCGAAGTTTACCATCAATTTGTTCAACTTCTTGTTGCTAATTTTCTGTTCGATAAAACCCTTACCGAGGTCACCACTGCAGACAAATAAAAAATTTGAATATGTCAGAAGTCAACATTTAAAAGGAAAAAAAAAAGTAAAAAAAAAAAGGTCCTCTGACCTTTGCGGCGATGGGGAGGATGAAGACGAAGAGGAAGAACCAGCAGCTGGAGTCAACTTTTGAGCTAACTGGACGGCGTCTTCTTGGGTGTTGATGATGTGATTAAAACACAAATAACGACCGTAGGATGAGACTTCTTCGAATACGCAGATGTGGGCATCCACCAAGAAAGGTAAATCAACGGTGACGAAAACACCATCCTCGTACATCTCAGCAGCTCCTCTGAGGTAAGGGTGTTGGATTGTGAGATCATGAGTCATCAATAAGCCAGCGTTAATGGACACCATATTCACTCCTCTGTCCATTGCTAAGGCCCACGCACTTTTCTCAGCCATTGTCTTCGACACACCGTGCCATAACTGTACAAAACATTCAATTATCCAGTTTTGTCATTTTCCTCGTATCCCATCTTCCCTTACAACTCATTTTGTTTCCGACATTTTTTTTCATGCACGTTGCTTATCATCATCATCTATAAATCGATTATGCAACATACCCAAACATGAAACTAGGCTAATTAACTCTATTTTTACAATAAAAAATAATAAAAGAATATTAGTGTTGCATCGAAGAGACGTTATATACCTTGAATTTGCGACAGAAATTAACATCACTCCAATGTCTCTCATCCAGATCCAGTTCCATGGTCTTGCGATCCTCTCTCCAAACTACTGCGGTTGCTGAGGAAGTAAAAACCACTTTATCCATTGTCTCTGTCTGGGCACAGGCTTCCAACACGTTGTGTGCAGCTCTTACTTCCACGTCTGCCATGTATTCCTGTACGTTTCAAATACCACACATATCACTTCTGCTCTCAGCACAAATCTCAAACCAAATTTACTACTTTTCAAAAACTGAATTAAATGCTCTTTTGATGACCACGAATATTTAAAACCGTTGAACTTGACAGAGTTCAGTTTTAAAACGTTCGTATAATTTTTTATTCATGATAAACAAATGATAGAAATGTAGAAACACCTAAAAAAAATAAACTTTCAACGCGTTTTATGAACTCTGGTAACAGTTGAACCGTAATAAGTTTTCTGCCAAACTATTTCTTTAGTCAAACAGACTTTCCGAAAAATGCTTGCCAATAAATTAAATGCACCGGACAATTAATTGGAATTGAAGTTTTTTTTTTTTTAAAGTCAGATTTGTTTTATAATTTACTGACAGGAAGGTTCTGATATGGTAGAGCAAATATATGTAATAAAAAATGCTTTAGAAAATAGAAAAATGACATATATAGACAGTGCTCAGTTCATGCATTATTGCAATTAAATAAGACATGGCACAATTTAAATTTATATTAACAAGTTGTGAACCTCTGTATCAGCGTCACGCATGTAAACCTTTCCGTATCAATATTTCATCATGATTGGCAATAATTTAGGAATAAGATGTCGATAAGATCAGACACTTAATGAGATAAGCAAATAAGCACATGGCTGAAAACTAACCAGCACAAACGATTGCGACACATGAGTGAATTATTAAGTGATTGAGATGGATAACCAAATCAAAACTACCACGATTGGTTTCTATTAATTACAATTAATTTAGCATAAAGGCGAATTCACCATTTACTTGACTATAATGGAGGCGAGTAACCCACACATGAGTAGGGTCATTCCAGCACACCACGAAACATCTCAGGCAAATTCTGCATACACCAATAAATTAATGCCCACAAAAGGCTCTCATGGTTTAACTATTTTCATTATTTTGTTTTAATTGCGATAGGATGAGGGATATAATATACCTAATCTCATAAAGAAAGAAGAAGAAGAAGAAAAGTGCTTACGTCATAATTTGGTTGGTCATGGGGAGGTTCGAACGTGTAGAACAAACCAGAGCAGCCTCGGAGTGCCTCGATTATGCTATGGTAATCGAATGGGTCAGATCGAAAAATCTTGAGCTTATTAGAGTCTGTGGAAATCCCATTGAATAGGTCTTCATCCCCTGAGACACGATTGGAAAGGAAAAGGAGATTGAAATTGAAATCGAAATTGAAGGGAAGGAAGCGTGGCATGAAGAGTTAAAGAGATGATCGATTACCATATTTTTGGAGAGAGGCATGGACGGTGTAGCCTCGTTGGAGGAGTCTCTGGACGAGGCTGAAACCTAGTTGGCCGGAAGCGTCCATGACGCAAACTGTTTGAGTGTTTGTGTCGAAAGAAGGAGCCATGGCAGTGTGTAAGAATTGAAGAGCGTTTGAGAATGAAAAGAAAAGAAGAGAGAAGTTGGGTATATAAATAGAAGAAAGGCTGCTAGCATTGAAAGGGTGTGGGGGTAGATAAGTAGGAAGGAGGTAGTTGTTGCCTTTTGATAGATGGACACGCGCACACCACAAGAGAAAGGGAGAAACTAAAGAAAAGTAGATTTCTCATCCTCCTCACAGTCTTTCGCCAACAAATTTCATCAAACATTTTTTTTTTAATAATTAAACTTCCATATCGCTTTCAATTCATCATATTAATTATTATTGCTACACAAAAATTCTAATTTTTTACTCATGCACACCATAGTTAAAAATTTTCAAGTAGAAACTGTTTTTCAATGGGAGGGTTAAATGAACTGGTATAAATAAGTTCACCCACACACTAAACCTTCACCATGTTTTATGTATGTCCAGATTTATAGGTTAGCGTTCAATCCGCTAAGTATTTTTTTTTTTAAATGTTTGTCCTTAATAATTGTTAAATTATTTGTTCAAAAGTTTAATGCATTCTCTGAAATTTTGAACAGCTTTAATTTGTTTAAAATGAAACTACTTTAAATAAGCATTAATAATTTATGCACGCAGTAAAAATTAATATTGAATTTTTTTGTTGAGAATTTGAGATTTTTAATGAATGAGATCGTGCATTATTATACTTCTTTGTAGGTCTCTACATCACATGATATAAAATCTTTTAAATTTTCATTTAACTTTTACTCTAATTATAAATCTGTCCTTAAAATTTTAAGTAACTTTTTTTTGTAAGTTTTACAATGACCCTTTTAATTATTTTGGAAATCATTTCAGTTTCTACATTCTGTATCGAAGGTCTTATCTTTTTCCATGGGACAATACCTTATCTAGATAATATATTTTAGGGTTAAATACGTTTTTAATCCTTATATTTTGCAGCGATTTTGGTTTTAGTTTCTCTTTCAAAGTATAATTTAGTCTTTCAATTTTAGAAAATTCTGGTTTAGTCCTTTTTACCAATTAACTTTATTTGATGTTTCAAGCATGTTTCATTATAGTATTTGAAACAGCAAATAAAGTTAAAAGTTTTGGTAAAAATGACTAAAACAAGAGTTTTCTAAAGTTGGAGGACTAAAAGAGAGACTAAAATCAAAATCGCCCCACAAAAACATATTTAACTTTATGTTTAAAATCTTTATTGAAAATTTAACGCTAAAAATACTATCTTTATGCTTTTTAATTCATTTTACCGAATAGATTAAATAGTATTTAAAAAATGACATATTAATTTGGTTTTAAAAGATATACTATTCACAAATAAAAAAAAAAAAATCATCTGAACTTGATTATAACTTAAAAGATTGAAAAAAATGTACTCTTAAAAAATAATTTTTGAATGATAATAATGTAAACAATCCAAATAATGAGAGTAATAAGAGAAAAATATAATATGTTTAACTTGCTTCGTATACGCATAAATATACAATCCATATATTTAATAATATATAAAGAGCAAATTATAATATTTATGTATTAAAACTCTCATGTTCCGGGTGTACACGATGGTTCCAAGCTTTTAAAACATTTTTTTTTGTCAAACCAAGATATTATAGATGTGCCTGTATCCATTATAAGATATTATATCTTCACAATGCAATGGGCTTCTGGCGTTCCGAAGGTCATCAATAGATATTGATGTATCCTTTGGATCCATTCTCTGGCAAAATTAAGCGTAGATTCTAGATAAGTTGAATGAAGTTGATGGGGATATTCAACTCCTTGAAGACGTGTCAGAACAAGACATTGGTCGAGTTTACTCTGTTTATGAGGATTTTATGGACTTGCCAATTGGTGATGGTTGTTGTGGCAATCACTAGATCGTCTTGATTTGGGTCAAGTAAAAGTTCTCGTTGAAAAAGGTTATAAAAGGTAAGTATCGTGACGGGAATGGGCTTATCAAGCTGATGTTCTTTTGGTATATTTTATATGCTGCCTAGGATCTTCCTCCCTCGACAAAACCTCCAATGATGGTGAAAACTACCCCTTGCCTTGCGGGGTTGGGTTGAATGATCTAGCTCCAAATGATTGGTCATGCAAGAGTGGGTTGCTAACCTTGGATGGGTTCGAGCCCTAGGATTTAGAGGATCATGTTGGCTTGGCTTGTCTTCAATCTCGTCCTACTCTCTTCCCTTATCTCGACCAAGTTTGTTGTGTTTTCTGTCTAGACCGTCGTTTTCTTGCTAAATGAAATGGACTATAGAGCACCATATTAGATTAATTCTTTAATAAGATCATTTAGATGATGACATTCCTCGGTGGTGTGTCTTATACTCTAGTGGTAGGATTACTTTTATGTGGGACCGCTTAGGGGAAGGTTGTCCAAGCTCAAAGAGATGGGTGAGCTCTAAGTGACATGTATGGTGTCCTTGCTAGCATTCAAGGGAGTGTATTGGTTGTATCAGGTCGTAATTCAATCAATGACATTATTTTTCCTACTTTTCCCTCTTGATGGGGCATTGGACTTCTTTGCCCTTTTTAACTTGTTTTCAATGGTCATGTATTTGGCCTCTTATTCCCTAAGATCATCCATGTTGTTCAGTCTTTCGGTAAAGATAGAGTTTGAGAAGGGTATGGGCTATAGACTGTAAATCAATTAGTGTATAATGAAATATGAAGTGAGGTATGGGATTGTGGTCGTTGCAGCTATGAACCTCTCATGAAATGCTGACATGGTGGTCACTGTTTTGCGATCAGTAAACCGAGCTCTGAACATGCTCAACACTTCAAATGAATCCTTCTAGTACGAGGTAGCATGTAATACTAGTTTGAAGTCATTCTGTCCAAATTGGTTGGAAACAATCTGCAAAAAACTCTTTTTATCTTGAGTGTGAAACTTGACTTGGATCAGATAAACCTTTGTGTGGTGAGCTCGATTGTCTTGTCATGTTTTTGAATGATCATCGTAGGGATGCTAGCACAAGCCACTTATGTTGTGAAATGACGAAAATTCTTGATGTTTGGCGTATACATAAGAAGTTTGGCGCTTCTTGGTTTACTCGCCTACCAGACATCTCGTGGAATCTAGGGACTTTGCTAGTTACTCCATCTTGGTGGCGAGTTTCCCTCTTTGCATCGGGTTGACCTACTTAGATCTATTTGAGTCCTATGTCGAGGGGATCGATCGCAACTTTCACGCGAATCTTGCTATGTTGGCGGGAAGTGTTCTTTTCGGGAGTTACGTGAGCCTTTTTCCCCAGAGTTAGGCCGATGTCAGGAGTTGATTTCCCATTCTCCAAGCTATTCAACTTCTACGGAAGCTCTTGGAGGTCCGTTTGATGTTCAACGCACATGGATTCAAGCTCGGCATGACAACACCTGTGCTATTCTTCGTTTTGCAAAATTAATATTTGCATTTTATACTTAAGGGTCGTTACTGGATTAGATTCCATCTCATAAAAAAGTTGGGTTTGACTTTGGGTGGTGACCATGGAAGAGTGAGGCCAAGGAAAAGTTTTATCAAGCTCATTGTTGACGCTAAATGTTCTTACCAGATCATGAATGTGGACCTTTGGACATGTGGCATGATCAGAATGACTTTGAAGTTTTTGACGTATACTCTTGAAGGTTGGAATATAAAAGAATATTCATATGAAAAAATCTTTCTGACGCTCAAATTAGTAAAAAAGTTGAAATTTTATAAGTAAGAGAGAATGAATATAAGAGTGAACAGATGTATTTATAGACCTTGAGCCTATATTATAAAACAGATAATGTGATATCAAATAATACTAATAAAATAACACTTTGTTCAAATAAATATGAATAACAATATGATATTTTACTTGTAATTAGTAACAATAATATTACCCTCACAAGATTAATTATGATTACCGTTAATATATAAATATATGAGTATTCTTTTAATAGATATATTTTTAAAGGTGTTCCAAAATAAAAAATTTATTTAGATCGCATTTTTTAATACATTTATTGGGTAGGTAAGATTTTTAAATATATTCTATACAATTACTTTTTAATTTTAACCAATATTCTAAATCTAGTAGCTATCAAAAGCATAATAGATTATTTTAAAGAATCAAGTTGATATATAAATAAGCCATCTTTAGTACGTATGTCATAATTAAGGATTTAAATTTGAGATGATTTTTATAACACATCTTTATGAAGAACGTTGATATAATAAGAAATAACCTCTAAATTTAAAAATTTAGCCTTGAGGATAGAAAAAATAATGTTTTTATCTTAAAAGATGGTATTTACATTCAAATATGAATAAAAGAATTTTAAAAACATAATCTAGTAAAATTCTTTATTACAGGGATATTAAAGAGAGAGACATGAATAAACAAGCATAAAATAAATAATACGTCATGATGTGACTAATACATAAAGTTGACTAAAATAATTATTAATTGTTAATCAACAACAAAATATACATTTGATAATATATGTTTTTCACAACTAAATAAATTTTTTTACTAAGTATCTTTTCCGCATATTTTATCATAAAATATTTTAAGTTGTACATGTTTTTCATCTTAAAGTTCTGACAAGAAAATAAAATGTGAAAAAAAAAAGAGTTGAAGATACCATCATCAAAACTATCATTTTATAAAAATTGTTACGATAAAGTTATTTAATTTTATTTTCTAATTCAACATGACTTCATTAGAAATTTAGTGGAAATGTAATAAAAAAATATACGGAAAAATTACTGGATATTAAAACACACAAAAAATGTAAGTAAGCGACAAATATAAAGTAAGCATATGAAATAAACAGTATACCAATAATATAAATAAATAAAATATATCAAAACTTAAATTAAAAAACTGAAATTATAATACACAAATATTAAATCAATAACAAGTTTAAAGAGTGTATAATTTAAAAGGCAAAAAAAGAACCAATTAAATAAAAACATAGATGTGAAATAAAATCTTCATAACGTTAAAAGAGGAACAGAAAATAATAAAAATAGAATCAACTTCCTATTTACTTATTAAGTAATGTATATGTATCTATATAAAGGGTATTGAAAATTTTAAATTAATCGGAAAGAAAATCAAATTTACATTATGTAGTAGATAGAAATATATATTTTTTTCTACGTTATATTTAATGTTCACCGTTTTAAAAAAGTAATTTTATTAAATTATTTTGTTTTACACTTTTACTTTTTAATTATTTAAAAAGAAACTTATGGGGAATAAGCTTTACTAAATACTAATCTAAGTATCCCTCCAAAACCAAATATCAGGGTACTTTTCAACATGGGATATAAATTGTAGTACATTTAGTTCACGGTACCCATAATGCCACTCTCTTTCGCATCATTAATTGCTCATTAATATAGGAGTCACTATGGGATGGGAGGGGATACACATTTTCAAATTCTTTGGAATTTTTAATTTTTAAATATAACTTTTAAAACAAAATATATATTACAAGTGACAAAATTTTACCTATTTTTAAATGTTTTTTCATGCATTTGTTTAAATTTTTGTACATTTTTCATTTAATTAAAAAATATATTACTATATTTCGCAATGAACATTAAATTTTCAATTAAAAAATCATGTTAAATAGGTTCATATTATGTTATAATATAGACTCATATTGTAGTTACGTGTAATATTCGAAACAACATAGTCGATTAAGCTTACGGGGTAGGTATGGTTATGTATTGTAGGAAAAATCATAATCTTCTATTTAATATAGTTCAATTCAAGATGGTATTTGACTTTGATTGTGCTTCGTGAGAAAAAATAACTTCTTAATCCTTGATCCTATGGTAATAGGAAAATGTGCAATAAATAAATAAATAAATAAATAAATAAATAAATATATATATATATATATATATATATATATATATAAACAAAGATATAACGAGAATAATTTACAATTATGAATATATCATCTCAATGTTTTATACTATATTTTTGTTTCTATCCCAACACAAATATAATTTAGATTATCATTTTTTTTTAGTCTCAGGCATACACTTGTTTTAGCCTAAAATCATTTTAATATTAGTACTCATCCTACCTTCTTTTCCTTTTGTTGGATGATGTTGTTTAGTTTTATCAAAAGTTTTTTTAGTGATTTTGACTTTGACTTTTCTCTATAATAAGAGATTTGTGCCTCTCTTTGTTGGTGATGGATTTTTTGATGTGATTATAGGTGTTTTGTGGTAATGGCTCTAATTGCATTGAGATTTTAATGGGTTAAATATGTCATCTGAGATATATGTTATATGTCTCCATGATATGTGTTTCATATTTTCATAGATTTTCATTGTATCATTTAGTATTGCCATGAGTGTTTTAAGATAGTTGTTTCGATTATATTTTTTTTAAAGGATTAAATATGTTTTTGATCTCTTAACTTATGAAAATTAGAATTAGTCTCTCTTCAAAACTTTGGCCTAATTTAGTCCCCCAACTTTAGAAATGTATGAATTTAGTCCTTTTAACCAAATTTTATTAACTTTATTTGATGTTTTAAACGCGTTTATCAGTTGACATTGAAGCAAGTATGTATCAAATAATAGAAACAATCCAAATATTATTATGAAACGTGCTTGAAACATCAAATAAACCTAACAAAATTTAGTTAAGAAGACTAAATTCATACATTTTTTAAGTTGTGGGACTAAATTAGGCCAAAGTTTTGAAGATGGACTGATTCTAATTTTCACGGAAAGTTAAGGGATAAAAACATATTTAATCTTTTTCAAATGACAAAAATTTATGTATTTTACATTCGGATGTCAACTTAAAACTGACATAAAAAGTTTAAAATAACATACATAAAATGTTAAGGATGTTATCATTATTTGTTTTATTACATTAATAACAACTCTAATATTTTATGTAGTGTACTTGTCATTAATTTTAGATTAAGTGATAAAATTGGCATAAAAAATTAATACATTTTCACCTCATCAAATTGTGTTCCTGACAATCTTTCACACCCTTCCTTCTAAACCTACAAAACTTACAAAACTGATCTTGGAACTCCTAAATAATAATAAATATAATTGAACTTATGTCCTCTCTCACTCCCCTTCTAATTTTTAACACTAAGCTACCTTATTTCTTTTTAAATACTTTATTTACTTTTTAGTGTTACATTTACTATACTTCAAATCATTTATATTTTTCATTAGGATTGGATTCAACTCAAAAAAAGACTGAGATGTGTCAAAAATCTAGAAAGTAAATTACTGTAAAGTTGTGATACTTGTTTTTTTTCCGTAGTAATCAAAATAATAATCTTCTTTAATATTGTTTAATTCTTTGCCGATTAAATTGATGGCAATGATTTTAAAAGAGGTATCTCATTCTTATCTTATGTAATTAAAGCATTGCAAAGAATATTTATATGAAAACTTGAACTACATCTGATCTTATTCATTGCATAGTTTTAAAAGGTAAGTAACTCTATATAACAAAAATATTATGGTAATCATCTTTTAGAATGCATTACATGTTGGGCTCGATAGCACATTAGGTGGAAAACATTTAATGCAGCTATATGATTTAGTTAAATTTTGTCGTCTTCTATGAATTTGTGTAATTTTAATTGCATGCATTTATTGTTGTAAATTTTAAAATTAAGCATTTTGATCTTACCATTAAATATTTATCAATTGTGTTTTTTTTTTCTCATGTTGAGCATGACAAAGCCTATAATTTATCTAAAAGAGCCTAAATTCAAGTATGTGGTGAATGACTTGTGAGTATTTTATATTATCCAAAGTTTGACTCTATCACTGTCATTAAATATAAAACAGAATAAAAAAATCAAAGAACAAAATTTGTGACATTAAAACAGAAAAAAAAAAAAAACACGATATACGCCACGTGTTAGCAGTGCAGCTGATTTCTCTAAATTTCCTAATTATGGTCTATTGCCGAACTGGATTGAGAAAACACAATTATTTTATTTTCCTAACTCTTTTAACTAAAAAATAAAAGTCTATAGAAATCTTTTAATAATTTATAGTCTTATCGAGTGATAATCTTAACGAGGGACTATTATATATTCGACTTTTAAATATAAAAACAAATTAAAAAAATATATAATATTTTGCACAAAATCTTTGCCTTTTGTTATAGAGAGGAAATATACATCTGATTATGCAAAAAAAAAAATTATATCTTTCAAACACACTATTTAGTCAATAAATTTGACTATCTTCTTCATAACCATTTTACCATCGTGTCTATCCCAAATACGACAAACCACCAACATCAACAGAAACTCTTGGCTACAAAAAAAGGAATTATTATTATATGTTCAAACATGGTGTTCTCATGAAATAAAAAAATAAGTGTGTTAGGTAACGACCAAGAGTTCCAAAGTAAAATACACAAAACTGTATAATATTATTTATATAACAATATGTTTGTATGTACCTAGAGATAAAATAATAAATATAAAATAAAATATGAGCGTGTTTTTTTTTTATCACTATAAAAGAAAAAAAAATGGTATTTTGTCTCTCAGTAACTTAAAATTAATGATTTCAATATATATAAAAGCAAACGATTTTTCTGTATTTTTCTTTAAAAAAAAAATCACTTCAAACCATTGATTCCAAAAGTTCATTATACGGTAACTAAATTACTTAATCTAAATTAAAAAAAAAAAAAGATAATAACGTATATACTATATATGATTATCATATAAAATTGGTGTACATATTTTTTTTTTTACTTTTAAACCAGTTTTTAGAATTAAAATAATCATCTTACCTATTCTACTCTTTAGATGACCATTTTTTTAAATTTAATCATTTTAAAATTAAAATAAACTATGTATATATAATAAATTACCTATAGAATACATAAAAGCTATTTATAATTGTACTGGTCACCCGGTCCGACTTTGGGCCGACTCGAAGGGACACTAGGCGTAAAGTCGACCCATGGTCGGCCGGCCTCAAGAATAATTAAAGAAGAGAATGGCCGACCGGTCATACCCGGAGGACCCTGAGGTAAATTAACTTTAATAGGAGTTTAACATTTTTTGGGCCTTGATTAAAGTGTCATTGGGCCTTGATTAGTATAGCCTTAATCACGGGCCCAAAACTGACATTATATATAGAGGTCAATAGTAAGAGGTAGGTAACTTGAATTGAATAGCATTTAATACTGTGAACTTAAGACCGAACGGACCTAATTCTAACTTGAGCGTCGGAGTATCTTTAACAGGTAGTCGACCGACCCTTGGAGGAGGAGGATTGCAGACGGACGGGAGAGGAGAGGACGGAAGCGACCGGACGGCTCAGAGTGTTGAGAAGTAAATGTGTAGGTGAGTGTGACCGGATCCACTACCGAAACATTTTGGCGCCCACCGTGGGGCTCGAGGATAAATACCAATGGTGACCACGAGAACCACTAACGCTGACGAGCAAGGAGAGATGATGAGAATGTTGAAAGAGACGATTGGAGGAGATGCGGAAGCAGCACGAGGAGGAAATGGCGGCGTTTAGGGCAGAATGCGCGGCACAAATCACCCGAGCAATTGCCGCCCGGGGTGAGGGGGGCGTGGAGGATCGAAGACAGGAAAAGACGACGATAAATGCGGGGAACGAAGGAGAGGAGCACAGTAGCTCCCCGACCCGAGAGGGGTAGAAGCAGGAGAAGGCGGACGGAGGTAAGGAAGAGAAGGTGTTATCGGTAAAGGTTGAGGCACCGACCGTTCCCGTCCCATTCGCCCAGTCCATAATGGACGTCCACATCTCTGAGCAATTCGTGCCACCCCAGTTCAAGATGTATGACGGCACCACTGACCCGGACGCCCACGTCAAATCCTTTACTAATGCCATGTCCTTCCGTACCGGATGCGACGCTATCTGGTGTCGGGCGTTCTCCCTCTCCTTAGAAGGGGAGGCTTTGGAATGGTTCAACGCTTTGTCGAACGGTTGTATAACCGATTTCAGGGGATTAGAGGCTATGTTTAAGAAACAGTTTGGTGCATGTATATCCAGGGACATCACTGTTGTCGACCTGATGAACCTCAAGCAGGGAAAGGAGGAACCGTTTAAAACCTTTATGGACCGGTACCAAAAAACCGCGTCGGGCGACTATTGAAGTATGTAAAAACTTATCGACTAGATCGATCACCCGTTCAGGAGAGAAGCCCCCGTAGGGCAAGTCCTCGACGGGCGGAGGATAGGAGAGCTATCCATAACCGGGACCTTAGATATCGTCGGCAAGAATACCCTCAGGATGGCAGGAGGCGGAGCCGGAGCCGAGGAGGGGGCGACGACCATCCCCTGAGGGGGATGATCAACACCATCTCCGGAGCATTTGCAGGAGGAGACTCATCTTCTAACGCGCGCAAGAAGCACGTCCAGGCTTTACGATCCGTGCACGCCGTAAGCTTCCCGAAAAGGATGATGCCCCCCATCACGTTCACGGACGACGATTTTCATGCGCCCGACCCCGAACAGGGCGACCCGATGGTGATAACCGCCGAGATTGCGCGCTATGGGGTCAGCAAGGTACTAATCGACCAAGGAAGCTCGGTCAACATCCTTTACTGGAAAACTTTCCAGCAGATGGACATCTCTGAAGACTTGATCGTGCCGTACAATGAGCAAATCGTTGGGTTTGCAGGTGAAAGGGTAGATACAAGGGGATACGTGGATTTGCGTACCCGGTTAGGAACCGGCCGGGACGAAGACGAGAGAAGGGTAAGGTACCTTCTGGTGGAGGCGAACACGTCGTACAACGTCCTCCTCGGACGACCATGTCTCAACGCCTTCGGAGCTATTGTATCTACCCCCCATCTGACGCTGAAATACCCCGGGCATCGGGGAATCATACATACAGTGAGAGCCGATCAAAAGACGGCTAGGGAATGTTATGCGGCCGGGCTCAAATTATACCCAAGGGAGGAAAGGAGGAAGACCAGCCGGTCCGAGGTGGCAATGGCAGACCTGGACCCTAGGACGAATACGGAGGATCGGCTTGAGCCGATAGGGGAGAGCCAACCTATAATCATAGGGAAGGATGCAACGCAGACGACGACAATCGCTAATGGCCTGGGTGAGGAAGTAGAAAGACGACTCAGAAATATCCTCTGACAAAACAGAGATTTGTTCGCCTGGACGACTGCCGATATGCCAGGGATCCACCCCTCGGTGGTATCCCATAAATTGTCATTATTTAAATAAGCCCGGCCGGTATCACAAAAGAAGCAACGACTGGGCGAAGAAAAGAGGATAGCGATCGAAGATGAGGTCGGGAAGCTGAGGGAAGCGGGATTCATCCGTGAGGTGACCTACACCACCTAGTTGGCCAACGTCGTCATGGTCAAGAAGTCGAACGGTAAGTGGAGAATGTGTACGGATTATACCGACCTCAACAAGGCCTACCCAAAGGACTCTCACCCGCTGCCAAGTGTCGACGCCCTGGTCGATGGGGCCTCCAGTCATAAGATATTGAGCTTCTTGGACACGTACTCGGGATACAACCAGATACCGATGTATGCGCCCGACCGGGAAAAGACGGCCTTCATCACTGAAAAAACCGGTTATTGTTATGAGGTCATGCCCTTCGGGTTGAAGAATGCTGGGGCCACTTACCAGCGTTTGATGGATAGAATTTTTGCCGACCAGATCGGCCGGTGCATGGACGTATACATAGACGACATGGTAGTGCGTTCGGGAGAAGAAGAGGCGCACTTACGAGACTTGGAGGAGGTCTTTAAACAGATCAGAAAGTACGGGATGCGCCTTAACCCGGCCAAATGTACTTTCGGGGTACCGGCGGGAAAATTTTTGGGATTCATGTTGACTTCGAGAGGGATTGAGGCCAATTCGGACAAATGCGATGCCATAATCACCATGAAAAGCCCGACCAACTTGAAAGAGGTACAGCGGTTGGTCGGTCGGTTAACGGCCTTATCACGCTTTATTCCCAGAATGGCCGAGCGGATACGTCCCGTACTCCGAAAGTTGAAGAAGGGCAGTTCGTGCAATTGGGAAGATGAATGTGAGCACGTGTTCCAAGAAGTCAAGACAATACTCCAGAACCCTCCGGTCATGAACCGGCCTAACCCGGGGGAAGAATTGCAGATCTATCTGGGGGTGTCCGATTCGGCCGTGAGCGCCGCATTACTCCAAAGCGGTCCTGAACCCAAACTGGTATATTTCATCAGCCGTGCACTCCAAGACGCCGAGACTCGTTAGCACCAAGTTGAGAAGATCGCGTTGGCCCTTCTCCACGCGGTGAGAAGATTAAGGCCCTACTTCCAAAGATACCAAATAGTGGTTAAAATCGACCATCCCATATCCAAGATTTTGAGAAAGCCCGACCTTGCTGGGAGGATGGTCGGCTGGGCGGTTGAACTGTCCGAGTTTGGACTCCGGTACGAGCCGAGAGGATCGGTCAAAGGCCAGCACTTGGCAGATTTCGCTGCCGAGATGCCGTTGGGGATCAACGAAGAATGGTGTCTGTTTGTGGATGGGGCGTCGGGACGAACTGTCAACGGAGCCGGGGTGGTACTAGAGGGACCTAACGATTTCCTCCTCGAACACTCTTTGGTTTTCAAGTTCAAAGTATCCAACAACCAAGCTGAGTACGAAGCCCTGATAGCCAGACTGGAACTGGCCCGTGACATGGGCGCAAGAAGATTGACGTGCCGGACTGATTCCCAATTAGTGGTCGGCCTGATGAATGGTGAATTCCAGGTGAAGGAGGAGAGTCTGGTCAAGTATTATCACAGGGCGCCGGCCTTAGGCCAGGGATTCGAGGACATCCGAATCCAACACATCCCCCGGGAACAGAATGCCCGGGCGGACCTCCTCTCCAAGCTCAGCTCGGGGAAAGAAAAGGACCAGCTCACCACGATCATTAGGCAAGTTCTGCTTCACCCGTCCATCGAGTGCCATGCCATAACAGTGAACGAGGAACCAGACTTGAGGACGAGAATCCGGGAGCTGATGAGAGCCCAGGACGACGATTCGGCGTTATCCGCCGCCGATACTAAGAAAATTGCACGCTTTATAATCATCGGGGAAGACTTATACTGGCGCGGTTACTCTACGTCATTGCTTAAATGCTTGGGCAAGGAGGAAGCTCGTTACGTGATGAACGAGCTTCACCACGGCATATGTGGGTTTCACACCGGCCGAAGGGCCCTCAAAGGCCGCATACTCAGAGCCGGCTATTACTGGCCGGACATGGAGGAAGACGCCAAAATCTTTGTGCAGAAGTGCATCGGATGCCAAGCCCACGCCAACAATCTGCATGCGCTGCCCCATGAATTACATTTGATTGTATCCCCATGGTCGTTCGCCCAGTGGGGAATGGATATTGTCGGTCCATTTCCCCCCGGTCAGGCACAAAAAAAGTTCCTCCTTGTCGCTATCGACTACTTCACCAAGTGGGCGGAAGCTGAACCGCTCGCGACGATCACAGCGGCACATGTGCAGAAGTTCTGTTGGAAGTTGGTTTGTCGATTCGGCTTGCCAAAGGTGATAGTGACTGATAATGGCCGACAGTTCATCGACCAGAAACTAGGCCAGTTCTTCAAAGATCTGGGGATCAAACACACCACTAGCTCGGTTGAGCACCCTCAGTCGAACGGTCAAGCCGAAGCCGTGAACAAAACCATCGTCTTGGAGCTAAAGAGGCGTTTAGGAGAGAAGAAGACGGCGTGGGTAGAGGAACTACCCGAGATCCTCTGGGCATACCGATGCACGCCGCACTGCACTACCAAAGAAACGTCATTCAACCTGACTTATGGAACCGACGCTATGTTGCCGGTTGAGTTGGGCGAGCCGTCCCTGAGAAGAAAGGTAGAGGATATGCACCTGAACGACCAAGAGCTCAGGGTGGAGCTAGATACTATTGACGAACGGCGAGATCGAGCGGCGCTCAGGGCAGAGGACTATCGACGTATGGTAGAACGACGATACGACACGAAGGTAAGGCCCAGAAAATTTAATGAAGGGGACATGGTGTGGCGGAAGACCGGTGAAGCTAGGAAGATAGCGTCCCACGGCAAGTTGGCGGTAAAGTGGGAAGGCCCTTTCCGGATCACAGAAATGTTGGGAAATGGCGCTTACCGCTTAAGTAAACCTGACGGACAGCCCATACCGAACACGTGGAATGCCTCTCATTTAAAATTTTATTTCAGTTAAAGACTGTTATGTACTCACATGCTTTATGTAATGAAATTCGCAGCAATTTTCCCAAGTCAATTCGGACTAACGTCAAAACAACCGACACTAACCAACTTACCATGAACTCAAGCCGAGGCATAGAACCATCCTCTCGCCTTGACCAAGAGGCGAACGCCAAAGTCATGCAGATTCGAGCAATCGAAGTCCAAGTCGAGGAACGGAATAATCCTCTCGACTTGGCCGGGGTGGTGAACGGCAATGTCCTGCCGCCCCGACTCGCGAAGTCCGAGTCGAGGAATGGAAATATCCTCTCGACTTGGCCGGGGTGGTGAACGGCAATTCCCTGCCGCCCCGACTTGTGAAGTCCAAATCGAGGAACAGAATTATCCTCTCGATTTGGTCGGGGTAGTGAACAGCGATCGAGAGTATAACGAAACGAGAAAGGGAAATCAGTGAATAAAGAATACGATTTAAAGGCGTCGTAACTTGAAGAAAAAATGAATCAAAATATTCATTGCGTTAAAAATCAAAAAGGGGCGGATGTACATTGATCCGACGACAACAAAATACGTTGACTAGACTAATAAAAAGGACAATTATCAAAAAGCAAAAAGAATCTACCCGCCCCCCCTTTTTTTGAACCTAACGTTCGGACGCTACTGGCCGGCGTTATCACCATCATCTTCGCCGACGTCGTCCTCGGCTACCTCATCTTCCCCCGCCATCTCATCGACCACGCCGTCCGGTATAGGAACAGGCCTCATATCCCCATCGAAAATATCCTGGGCGATATCAAAACCGGCCGTCATGGGGTCAGTCTTGAGCAAATAGGCCACTTGACGGAGGGCCTTGTTCAAACCTTCCTCATGTTCAATCTGAACATTAGCGCTGAGAACTTTGATGGAGTCATTGGCCGAGGCAACCTCTTCGGCCAACCGGGCAATCTCCTGTTTCTGCTTTTGCTCCTTCCCTTCCGCCTCCTGGAGGGACGCCTTCAACTGCTTATTCTCCTCGGCCACCTCCGAGAATCTTGTCCGAAGGCCGGTCAATTGTTTGGTAAGAGTGGCGACCTCTATACAGGCGGCCTCATGTTTCTTGTTCAAAGCTGTCTGTGTTTCTTTGCACTTCGAGTGCTCCAAATCCAGCACGGCCAGGTCGGCCCGGACGTCCTCGATCTCCTTCTTCGCGGCCGCTAGGTCCCGCTGGACCTCATCGGCCCCCCAGCGATCAGCAAATCGGTTCAGATACCAATTCAGCAAAGCGCCGCGACAGTGAAACTCAAGGGCCGCCTCGGTAAGCTCCTTCTCGGAGAGAGATTCCACTATCTCCCTCTGAGCAGAACTCATCCGGAAATCTATCCGATTGCTGACGCCAAAAGCAGCATCAAGCAGGCCCCCGGTCAACGGGCATGAATCGCTGCCATCTCGCCGACTCCTCTTAGAAGAAGATTCTCTAGATTTCCTCTTCCTCTTAGGGGAACGGTTGGTATGGGATGAAGGAGTGGCCTGAGCGGACGTGCCGGTCTGACCGATTGGAATGACTTGAGCTGAAGGGATGGTGGCGGCCTGAGATGACTCAAGATTCACCACGGGGATGTGAGAGGTAGTCGCCGCGGTCTTCACGGCCCCGACATCAACAGTCGGCATGCGCGATTCGGCGGCTGTGGGCGCCTTGCTGGGACCAGCTAGTCGGGGTTCTTTTTTCGGGGCAGGAGGAATGAAACTCGTTCGGCGAGGAGTAGGGAGTGACATCCTATCTGCAACGCAAAGAAAGTTTTAGTTAAGTTAACAATGAATTCACACAAATACAGGTAAAAAAGCATACCGAACGCCACGCGGGTAAAACCCTCGTGGCAAAGACAGCCGACTAGTTGTCGGGCGTGGAGACGACAGGGAAGATCATCAATAGTCTTGACAGCGTCGCGCTCGGCAGGGGTCATATCGTCGGTAGAAACCGCGCACACCCGGGCGGGCTTCTCTGTCCAGTAGAAAGGAAACAATGGCTCGCCAGCGGCATCAAGAAACTGGTTACGGCCGGCTTCCTTTATTATTACTTTAAAGAAGCTCGACTTGAACTTCTTGAACGAATCGGCATAAGCCTTGAAGAGGCAAGCATCTTGAACCGATGTTAGTGAGACCTACCCTTGCTTTGGAGGTGGCCGGACATGGAAGTAGTGCAAAAACAAAGAAAGGGTGGGCTTGATGCCCAAAGCCGCACACATCACTAAGAAAGCTTGAATGCAAGCCCACCCGTTCGGATGCAGTTGGCATGGGGCGTTCATGTGACGAAGAACGACCACTTGGAAGTTTGAGAATGGTACTCGAACGAACATCCTCGTAAATAAGAAAGTATATACAAAGAAAAAATCTTCTGCGCTTGACCCTTTCCCATGAAAGACACGCTCATTAGGCCGTCCTCTTCATCTCGAACCACAAAGGATTGATTAGCCCAAGCCAGCAAATCTTTGCGACTCTTGATGTCGGACTCATGGGCAGTCATGTCATGTGAAGCCCAAGTATACCCGTCTATGGCCGGCCACCCTCCGGCTGGAACCGGGTCCATCCTGTCAACCACTACTCCGCCTTCCAGAAGAAAGAGAGCGGCGCCATGCCAGATCGGGTCGTCGCCCGATCGTGCGGAGTCCGAACTGGTATTGGACGATGACCCCCCGCCACTGCTGGAGGGGCCCCCGCTGTCTCCACCTGCTGACCCTGTAGAGGAAGACAAGGAAACCGTTGCCATTTATTTACCTGAAGATAAAAATTCTCTGAAAAGCCTGACAGCCAAATTGAAGCAGAAGAGAGAAAGGTAAAAATGAAGAAATAGTCCCCCCTATTTATAGTAAAATTTTTGTAACCGCCAGCGCATCACCACCGTTGAAAGATATCGCGACGAAGGGCTTAGATTAAAAGGACTCCTCCACTACCCGAGGCACTCAACCAACCATAGAGCGACACATGTTTTCCCGCCCAAAGTTGGAACGAATTTTAAACCCAACGACAACAGGTTGCCTAGGGCTTGGGGGGCTTGATGTACTGGTCACCCGATCCGGCTTTGGGCCGACCCGAAGGGACACTAGGCGTAAAGCCGACCCATGGTCGGCCGGCCTCAAGAATAATTAAAGAAGGCAATGGCCGACCGGTCATACCCGGAGGACCCTGAGGTAAATTAACTTTAATAGGAGTTTAACATTTTTTGGGCCTTGATTAAAGTGTCATTAGGCCTTGATTAGTAGAGCCTTAACCACGGGCCCAAAACTGACATTATATATAGAGGTCAACAGTAAAAGGTAGGTAACTTGAATTGAATAGCATTTAATACTGTGAACTTAAGACCGAACGGACCTAATTCTAACTTGAGCGTCGGAGTATCTTTAACAGGTAGCCGACCAACCCAATTGGAGGAGGAGGATTGCAGACGGACGGGAGAGGAGAGGACGGAAGCGACCAGACGGCTCTGAGTGTTGAGAAGTAAATGTGTAGGTGGGTGTGACCAGATCCACTACCGAAAGAATAATGAAATTATAAAGATTATCTACACTTACTTTTGTAATAATAATAATAATTTTATTATTTTTTGTTATATTTATATATTATATACTAATGAGCGTTATTTTTTAATATAAACATTTGACATTAAGGCTGATGATTGTCTAATGTTAGTTGTAATAAACGCAAAATAAAATTTCAATTTCTTGTAGTAAAAAGTAATGATAAAGACCAAAATCAAAAGACATTACTTAAAAATTTATTTAAGACAAAATAAATGCATAAGTTGTTGTAAAATTTTATTGTATAATTAATTAACAATAATATTATCTTCCGGTACTTCCAAAGGTTGACTGTCTCTATATTATATTATTGGATTTTTGTTTTTTTTTAACTTCTGTATTATTCTACTAATAAGCATTATTTTGCAGCCATAGGAGACTTGCTTTTTAATATGCAACGGAACTACAACGTACTCATGTGTAATCGCTGAGTCCAAAATGGACGAAGGAAACCCTAAAATTGAATCTCTCTCCATCGTGAATGTCATGCATTTACCAAGGAATGTACAGCCAACTTGTTAGTGACCAACTTCCTTTTCCATGCCTTCACGTTTTCTTTCATTGTTTTTGTTTCCGAAAGAGAGAAAAGAAAAGGGGTTAAACTACTTATGTAGTCTTTATTTCTGTTGTTTTTTTTTTAAATAGATCTTTTTCTTAATTTTTTTTTTCCAATTGAGTCCTTAAAAGTGAAATTTGAAGCAATTGGCTCTCTGCCGTTAAATTGGGTTAATGGGATTAAGTTTTTTATGGTCAGGCAGCTTTACGTGAATATTTTTAGTACGTGGCATAAGGAGAGAGTTTTACCTGAAATTGATTATATGAAACATTTAAAAATTAGGTTTTCTGAATTGTAAAATGACATAAGCAATTAGGGTTCCATTAAAATTAGTCATGCACCCAAATCTCACCTCAATTCTCTTTATTCAACACTTAACACAGGGAACACAAGCAAGGAAACATACCTTAAAATTATATTTTCAAACAAAAAACACAAAAAGGGAAACATACCTTAAAAGCCCTCTGAATGTTGATTAATCGCAACACTGGCAACTTAATCAGATTCTCCTAACAATGTTTGTGCCCACCTAATAAAAAACAAAGCGATTAAGGTTTTTGGAGTTCACAAATTTAGGTATTTAGGAATAAACCAACATTACTTACCAAATGAGTCTTCAATTGACCAAATCCACACCACGAACATTGACAAATGACCAGAAGATCGAGGGTGCGAGTGCGAGGGTTCAACTCCTAAAGCCTAAGGGTTCGAGTGAGGGAGAACTAGAGTTTGAGTGAGAGAGAACGAGGCCTAGAGAGCGACACCAGGGTTCTAGTGAGAGAGAACGATGGTTTGAGGAGGGAGAAAGAGGTTCGAATGAGGGAGAAGGAAGGCACGACTGAGGGAGAAGGAGGGCTCGACTGAGGGAGAAGGAGTGCGACACCAAGGTTTCAATGATGGAGAACGATGGTTCAACTGAGAGAGAAAGAGGTTTCCTTCTAAAGATGGAGAAGAAGGATTTGAGTGAGGGAAGAGCATATCTTGACGGAGAAGCATGGCGCGAGGGAGAAGGAATGAAATAACTTCTACAAAGTCAACTTAACAAAAAAAATTTAAAATATTTTAATTAGTAATTGTGTCAAAATCCATATGTAAATTAGTAGGTAAATTTTTTTTCAACTTACATACAAATCTATCCTTGGCAAAGTTTCCGTTAAAACACACTAACATTGCATATGAATTTTACACAGAAAAAATGCATATGTAAACTTTTTCTCCCATTACATACTGAAAAATCCGTATGTAATGCAATTTTAAACATTCATAAGTAAAATCCATATGTAACGGCTCATTTACCTACTGATCCATATTCGTATGTAATAATCTATAAGTAATTTGCATTTTTCTTGTAGTGTTTATCCATTTCTGATTAGATACTTCTTTAGAAAAATTGCGATTTTTTAGAATCCAAAGGTATCCATAGAGTTGTCAACTTGACTCATGGCCCAAGGGGCCCTAACCCACTCTTGAAAAAGTCTCATTTTAGGAAGATCCTCAAGTAGGAGCCAAAAAGAAGTCATAACCGCTAGAACCCCTCTCAAGTCGATTAGAGTTAAAGTGAGTTTAGTCTCACTACAAAACTTTAATTAGCTTTTAGAAACAATATTATATATATATATATATATATATATATATATATATATATATAATTATATTTTTATTAGATAGTTTAATATATTGTAATTTTATTATATTTAAATCAATATTTTTATATCATACTTATTAATATGTTATTAAATAAAATATATAATAACATTTCATACTTTTTAAGTTTTCATATATTAAATAAAATACATATTTTTATATCATACTCATATACAACAATCTCCATGTACGAAATAAGACTTTATATATATTTTTCATATATCACCGTACGACCATGTCAAGTATTTAATAATTTTATTAATTTCTAACTTTTGTATAAAAAAAACTCGAATTATCACTTTTAACATTTTCTCTAACCAAATATAGTCTTTGTTAAAATAATGTTCATTTAAATAAAAAAATGACTTTTCTTTGTCTTAATTAGATTTTAATTTCTTTAAAATCAAATAAACATTTTAAAAGATATAAATGACTTGCTTAATTAATAAAATATGCATTTTTTTATATTGTGTTTGTATGTATGTGTGTCTGTGTGTTGTAACACCCCAAACATTTTCAAGCCTATTACGAGCAGTAAAATTTGAATTTAATATTTGATCTCCATAATCAAAACATTATTTTAATTTAACAAACGTACAGTTTCAAACTTACAAACTTTAAATAACATAGTCTTCACCATAAGTGCAAAATTAAACATAATTTTATGATACAATTTATTCTTGACAAAAAGCCCTTGAAAGATTTTCCCATCTAGTCTCTCATCACCTCTAAGCCCTTTCCAGTGCATCTGCAACATTATCTGCTCACGTATAACACGAGTTATACGATCATAGCACAAATAAATAAGAGTAAGTTAACCATTAAATATATAAATAAGAGGAAGTATTGAGACTATAGTTGTGTAGATTACCTTCACAAAAATATTTATTATTGAGATGTTAACTTTTATAGGTTAGTCATTCATATTATTTAGGTTAAATGATTTCTTTACTACTATATAAATAAAAATGTGTCATATGTTAGTTTGTAATTTTTTTATTTTTCTAATAAAAAATTAATTTGTATAAATTTCTTTGTAAAGATTTATATACAAATAAAATTTTGTTTGAACTTAGGAGAGAAACAAAATTGTTTAGTTTTTAACAAAAAATACGACTAAATTAAGACAAAATAAGAATACATGGACCAAATTGAGACAAATTAAAAATATATGGACCAAATTGAGATAAATCTAATGACACGTGGTCTAATAGTGATACGTGACACTATCAGTGCCACCTCACATTGTCATTGCCACGTGGCTCAATGTCAACTTGACACGTGGCAATTTTTTTTTTAAATAAATAAAATAAAAATAATTGAAAATATATTTAAAAAATTCAAAAAATTCACGAGCTGACACATCTTACCTTTTTAACGGTGTTAGTACGGAACTAACGACAGTGACCTAATTACTTTAATTTTTCAAAAATAGAGACCCAATTGAGAAAAAGAAAAAATGAGGGACCTAATTAAAAAAAAATCACTGAAAATAAGGACTATCAGAATGATTAAATCTTATTTGTATCATATTTTATCCGTGAATACCACCAAGTATAAGTATTTTTTTTCATCTCTATATGCATATATGCATGTACTAATACGAAACTCGATTGGACACGTTTTCTAAATATAATTAAATTGGTATGTTTTATTTGAAAAGAACTAGTTTATATAAGCAAAAAATAAAAATAGGGTTGCTTAAAATTACACATTTGTGAAACAATTTACATAAATATGATATTAGACATTTAAAAGAAAACAAATCAAAACAGTATGCTTAAATTGCACCAATACTCTATAGATTTTCTGTAAACTATTTACCTGTATAAAAAAATAAGCATGATTTCTAATTATATTATCAAAGGGTATCATCACAACATCTAGTAAATGAAACAAGAATATGCCTAATGTATTAACTTGTAGAAAGAACAAACTCAACCTTTCTAATAGGCCAACAAATTGGGCCTCTATAAGCCCAATTGAATCATCATCATCGTTTCACTCTACACTTCCAACCCCTTCATCTTACACCTCCAAAATTTTCTAAATTGCCAAAATTATCCTGTAATAAAAAAACTTTAAATATTTAAAAAAATAAAAAATAAAATGGTCAAAAATCCTTTTTTTTAATGTTGTCAGTATGCACATATATTCTTCTCTCATACTTCTCTCTTGCATTTCAATACTATTTCATTTTTCTTCTTTTAGATTTTTCTTATAAAAATTAAACATTTAAAATGCATTGTTTATATTAACAAAATTTAATAATTATAAAAATTAAGTTAACTGGTTTTATTTATATTTTTTATAGAAGAATTCTATTGTTAAATAATATTAATAAAGAAGCATGCAACAAACATAAAGCCGTGTAAAAAAAACTTAATAATGCATAATATTAAAGCAAGGAAAAAACATGTAAAAAAAAGTTTATAAAGTATCATGCAGCAAACAGAAAACAAGTAGAAAAGATGTAAAAAAAAAGAAAAAAAAAATAAATACATACTAATCGGATCTGCATATCCGATACTTCATTTACCGGATATTGATGACCGATGAGTATTTTATCGGATATTCACATCCGACGCATATTTTCACTTCTCACTTCTGTAATATTTATATTAAACCTAAAAAAATTATAAAAATTACTTTTTAATCATTAAAAATTAATTAATTAAATTATAAATTCATAAAAATTGATACATAAATTTAAATATAATTATAAATTAATAAAATAATGAAATAAATATTTGGAATTAAACTTTACTAAAACAAAAATCAGATCTGGATATTTGATTGTTATTTTATCGGGTTGATATCTCACTCATATTTTCATATCCGATACACTTTTTCGAATTTTATTTCTTTAAAAATATTTTTATTAAATCTAATAAATTCATAAATATTACTTTTTAACAATTAAAAAATTTCTAATTAAATTATAAATTCATACAAATTGATACATAAATTTAAAAATAATTATAAACAAATAAAATAATTAAATAACTAATATAATTAAACTTTTATATAATAAAGCATATCAAGTTGATGTTTTTTCTATTCTATTACTTGTTGATGTGCTTCTCATGCAAGTGAAACAAATTAAAACCAAAATAAACTGTTAACCTTCTAGCAATCTAACGAGCAATGCAATCAAGCAACAACACTTCAACGAACAATCTCTCTCCACATGATAGGGTGAAACGCTCATGTATTCTACTTCCTTAAGACACTTGAATGTCCACACATTATGAACAAGGCATTACCATCTCCAATTTCAATTCCATCACGAAATCTTCCTATACGCTCCAATTCTCAGGTTGTTCACAAATTCCCAATTCTTATTAATTACCTACTTAAACCTTCACTTTAACATTGACATCATCATTTTGATTGAAATATGTGCATGCGTGACACTGAAATTAACCACCAATCTTCAACAATGCTCATGAATTAAAAAGCTTCACCAATTTCTATTGTAATATCTAATGTAGAATAGAACATATGCAATATTAAATATCAGCTTTCAGAAAGTCTAGTGTATAAACTACAAAATTAATAATCAAAACCTATTTTCAAATTCAGTATCAAAAGTACAGGCGCGACGTATTTTTAGGGCTAGTAAGTATTTCTGGTTTTTATTATGTCTCATGAATATTAGAGGAACAAGTTTATTGGTAAAAGCTCAATACTGTGCACTTAAAAGTGCAGCCCAATGACCATGGTCCGTAAAAGACAGAGGTGTGTTGGATAAGCTTGGTGGCTTCTCTTCAGACTGACATTATGCAGAGATTGTGAGGAGAGAGGGAAGAGCTTCAGTAGCGGAAAGCAATGGTGGAGACGGAGGACGTCCGACGGTCGTAGCGGCGGCGGACGACAGCGACCCAAAAGGCAAAAATGAAGAGAATAACGAGAGAGGTAAGAAAAACGCTTTCTTTTCTTATTCCAGTGAAACTATGTTTTCTTTGTATATATTACAAACCAAGGGAAAGGGGTAACTCTATATTTATAGAGTTCTGTGAGGAGCGTATAAGAGATAAAATAGGAAAGCATATAACAAATTGTCATTAAGACAGTAACAAATTGTCATTAAGACAATTGACCGAATCTATGAGATTCTTAACAGCCTCCCCTCAAGCTGGACTGTGTATACTCACTAGTCCAAGCTTGGGAACAAAAGACTTGAATCTGACGCGGTGTGGAAATTTGGTGAAGAGGTCGGCCAGCTGCTCATCAGATCGCACGGGAAGGAGATTCAGAAGGCCTTGTTGAACCTTTTCACGGACAACGTGGCAGTCAAGCTCAATATGCTTGGTTCGTTCGTGGAAGCTCTGGTTATGAGCTATATGCCTTGCAGACTTGTTGTCGCAGTACAAGGCTGGAGTTCCTGATTCTTCAGCTTGTAGGTCCTGTAAGAGATAACAGAACCACTGTGTTTCACATACAGTGGCTGCAAGCGCCCTATATTCAGCTTCCGTAGAGGATCTTGATACGGTTTTCTGCTTCTTAGACTTCCAGGAGATGAGTGAGGTTCCAAGGAAAATACAGAATCCTGTTGTGGATCTTCTGGTGTTGGGACATGTTGCCCAGTCAGAGTCACTGAATGCCTTTAATTGTATAGGCGAGTTAGCAGCAAAAAATAACCCTTGAGAAGGATTGGATTTAAGGTACCTGAGGATATGTTGAATGGCCCGATAGTGATAATCAGTAGGTGATTGCATAAATTGACTAAGCAAATTAATTGTAAAGCACAAATCAGGCCTAGTGTTGGTAAGGTATAATAACTTCCCTATCAGTTTTCTGTAAAGACTTGGATCTTCAAGATAGCTGCCGGATTTATATAAAGGACTGGTGTCATTTAGAAAAGGAGTAGAAGAAGGCTTGCAGCCTAACATTCCCGTTTCCTCAAGTATGTCCAAAGCATACTTTCTCTAACATAGATGAATACCCTTCTTAGACCTGGCCACCTCCAAACCTAGGAAGTATTTGAGTTCTCCAAGGTCTTTAATACGGAACTTGTTGTGCAGAAGTTCCTTTATGTCATTGATTTCCACCATAGAGTTACCTGTTAATACAATGTCATCCACATATACAAGTAAAGCAGTAAAGCTTGTAGGTGTTTTTCTGATGAATAGGGAGTGATCAGATTGTGATTGAACATAATTGACAGACATTGAGAAGGAAGACAATTTTTCAAACCATTGCCTACTGGCTTGCTTTAGCCCATACAAAGATTTGGTTAACCTGCAAACCTGTCCCTTATTGTGAGTGTGCAGACCTGGAGGTAACTCCATGTAGACTTCTTCATTAAGATCTCCATGTAGGAAAGCGTTGTCTACATCTAGTTGATGTAGAAACCAATTATTGGAAGCTGCCATAGAAATCAATAGTCTAACCGTGGTAAGTTTAGCTACCGGGGAAAATGTGTCAAGATAATCTATTCCTTCCTGCTGTGTGTATTCTTTAGCCACCAATCGGGCTTTGAATCTTTCAATGTTGCCATCAACTTTGTATTTTGTCTTATAAACTCATTTGCATCCTATAGAAGCTTTTCCCGGAGGTAGGTGAGTCAAGACCTAGGTTTTATTGTCTTGCAAGGCCTTTATTTCTCTCTGCATGGCCTCTATCCATTCCTTCATGTCCTTGGCCTCATTATAGGATCTGGGCTCTTTATTTCCAGTAACAGCCAGGGTGTACCTCAAATGCTTTTCTGAAAGATTATCACAGCACAACAAACTAGAAATCGGATGTGGAGTTTTGAGGTTGTTTCTCATAGTCAGGGCTTGATTGACCTGGTGAACATAATCCTCTAGATATCCTGGAGCCTTTCTTGACCTTTCGGACCTTCTATGTCTCTGATTCTCTTGAATGCTGCTCGCACTGTCAACGTTGCCTTCACTATCGGAGGTCTGCTGCAGCTGTTCTTGGGCAGTATCATTCGACTCAGTATGTAGATCATTGCTGAGAGGATATTCTAGGAGGTCATTGAGGGAATCAGCTTTGTCTTCGTCACTGTCATAGCCTTCTCTGTTGTCCTGCTATTTTCTGTAAGGAAAAACGTCTTCATGGAAGACAACATTTCTGCTTATAAAAAGTTCCTTGGTGTTTATGTCAAGTACGATGTAACCTTTCACACCATTCTTATATCCTAGAAAGATTCCCTTTCTAGCTCTTGGGTCAAGCTTACTCCTATTATTTTCAAGAGTGGAGGCAAAACACAAGCATCCAAAGGTTTTAATGTCTAAATAGGTGGGTGGTAGGTTATAGAGCAGATCATACGGAGTTTTGTTTTTAAGAATAGGAGTAGGCAGCCTATTTATTAGATAAACAGCATGCCCAATGGCATAAGACCAGTAAGCATCAGGGATATTAGATTGAAAAAGGAGAGCCCAGGTAACACTTAATATATGTTGATGTTTTCTTTCAACCACTGATTTTTGTTCAGGGGTTTCAACACAGCTTTTCTGATGGTTAATCCCATGTAAATCATAAAAATCCACACAATTGAATTCAGGGCCATTATCAGATATAATGGTTTTGACTGTTTTGTTAAACTGGTTTTGACTTTGGCAACAAAATTCTGTAGTAAAACTCTAGTCTGACCTTTATTACTCATTAGGAACACCCATGTGTGTCTACTATAATCATCAACTAAGGTTAGAAAGTACTTATGGCCATGAATAGAGATAGTGTTAAGAGGGCCCCAAATATCACAGTGAAGAATTTCAAAGCATTCATTAGTAATAGAAGCACTCTTTGGAAAGGGCAATTTTCGCTGTTTAGCATAATGGCAGGTGTCACATCCAATATCAGTGTCAATTTTAACATAGGGAAACTTATCACAAATCTGTTTTACAACCTTATCTCCTGGGTGGCCTAATCTATAGTGCCACATATTTACATCAACATTCTTACAAGAAAAAGTAGACTTTAAAGTGTATCTTTGATCAGATTTAGGAAAAGCTTGCAAGTAATAGAGTCCTTCCCAAGAGTTAGCACATCCAATCATCTTCAATGTATGATTCTCCCTTATCTGGCAAGTCTTAGAGGAAAAAGTTAGGTTACAGTCCAAGTCTTTAATAAGACTTTGAACAGAAATCAGATTAAAACAGAAATTAGGAATATAAAGCACATTGGAAATAATAAAGTCTTTTGAAAACTGCACTGTTCCTGCGTACTCTGTTGTGAGAGTAGTATTATTTGGTAGTTTGATAGAAACAGGTCTGATTTTATAAAAAACAACAAAATTTCCTTTATCATGTGTCACATGATCTGTGGCACCTGTGTCAATTATCCAAGAAAGATTACCTTGTCTATTTTCAGTGTCATTCCTTTGGACTTGATTGATGGTGTGAGAGGGTTCATCTGCTTTGTCTATCATTCTGATAAGCCTTTCCATTTGTTGAGCTGTAAAAGAGTTGAAAACATTGTTATCACTGGTCTGATGTGTGTTCTGGGCCCCCTCTGGTTCGGTACTGTTCTAACAAATGTTCACAGAACTCTAGTCACTCCTTTTTTCTTGGTTGTTGTCTCCTTTCTTGTACCACGGTGGATACCCGTGTTTAGAATAACACTCGTCTATGATGTGATTCATTTTGTTACAATATGAACATTGTTTGCCATAGTTAGGATTTCTTCCCCTTCCTCTTCCTTGACCACGAGTTCCAGATCCTCTTCCTTGGTTTTTCCATTGACTGTTTCTGTCAGCCACATTGGCTAGAACTTTGATATCAGCAGTACCTTGTTTTTCTTGTCTTTCTTGTTGCATGATGAGTGAGAAGACCCTATTGATATTGGGAAGAGGATCCATGAGGAGAATTTGTGTTCTAACTGTGTTATAAGAATCGTTCAGACCTTTCAAGAAACATATTACATGTTCCATTTCTCTGTACTTCAAGAATATCCTTGAAAGATCACAGCTACATGGGACTTTGCATGTGCAGGTCGGTATGGGCCATAGGGACTCTAATTCTTCCCACAGAATCTTCAGATCTGTGAAGAACTGGCTGACCCCCCTTTCTCCTTGTTTGATAGAATGTATATCCTAAAGAAGATCTGAAATCTTGAAGTAATCACCTTTAGAGAACCTTTCCTTTAGTTCATCCCATAAATCCTTAGCTTCTTCAACATATATGACACTTTCGGCAATATGTGATGAAAGAGCCTTTGTTATCCAAGATAAAATCATCATGTTGCACCGTTCCCATGCATCAAACAGTGTATCAGTTCTCTGGGGTTTCTTTATGGACCCATCAACGAACTTTATTTTGTTCTTGGAAAGCAAGGCTCTCCTCATACTTCTGCTCCAAGAGGAGTAATTGTTTTCATTGAGAACCTGTGTAACAAGCATAAGTCCTGGGTTTTCACCTGGGTGTAGATAGTAAGGGCTGGATGGGTTGCAAGATTGATCCATTTGTTGCAAGTGGGGTGTACTGGAAGGTTGATCCATTTAAAGAAGAGCAAGAATCAGTCCAAGAAGATATCAAGATTGACTGTGAAGGCAGCGGAAGCAGAGCAGGTACTAGACCTGCTCTGATACCATATTGGTAAAAGCCCAATACTGTGCACTTAAGAGTGCAGCCCAATGACCCATGGTCCGTAAAAGACAGAGGTGTGTTGGATAAGCTTGATGGTTTCTCTTCAGACTGACATTATGCAGAGATTGTGAGGAGAGAGGGAAGAGCTTCAATAGTGGAAAGCAATGGTGGAGACGGAGGACGTCCGGCGGTCGTAGCGGCGGCGGACGACGGCGACCCAGAAGGCAAAAATGAAGAGAATAACGAGAGAGATAAGAAAAACACTTTCTTTTCTTATTCCAGTGAAACTATGTTTTCTTTGTATATATTACAAACCAAGAAAAAGGAGGTAATTCTATATTTATAGAGTTCTGTGAGGAACGTATAAGAGATAAAATAGGAAAGCATATAACAAACTGTCATTAAGACAGTAACAAATTGTCATTAAGACAATTGACCGAATCTATGAGATTCTTAACAAAGTTTCTTATAGACTTGTTATATGGTGTACCACTTTTTCTTTTTTGTTTTTATGATATTTTAAAAATTAAACGAATAATGATGATTTCATAGTGTGCGGTCTCTTACAAGTTTTAGCCTATCGAAGGAATCATAAAAATTGGAATCAATTTGCAGAAAATTGATTTGAAGCTAAACGACGTTAGTAATTCCAAGTGGCACTCGTTGGGCTCGTAGAATGTTTTATCACGTCAGATCACATGGCCAACGAGTACACATGTTATGCAAATGCAGAAATTCTCATGGTCTAGGGCTCATTTTCCAAAGTGAATTTTCATATAGATGCATTGCATGTGCATGGCAAAATGGATCCAAGTGCATTGTTAAAATTTTTAGCAACCCTACTATTTTTCCTGGTTGACCATAAGAATAAAAGTACGGAATTCATGGTGTTTTTAAAACAATTTACAGCTAGGTGGCTAGTTTGACGGAATAGAATTCTAAAACAATTGCAGACAAAAACAAGTACTTGAACATTCAGAACACAATAACAGATAACATTGATACCACATAACCGAAACATATAATATTAATATATGATAAATATTTTGTTCAATATTTTAACCATTGAAACAAGATAAAATTTCTTCTCTCCACATACTAAAACGAAAAATTTAAGTATTTGCTATAGTTTAATTATTTATCTAGGTTTGACAATATCAAAGAAATGACACAATAAGGAGTGAAATTGAGGATCTTAAAAGAGTTAGACCTGACCTATTTATCTATTATAATTTAGTGAGTTAGGTTGATGATATTTTCAACATGTTATCTTATTTATTATTTTTAAGATTAAAAGTCAAAATAAGAAATTAATATTTTTCCATATAATAACATTATAACTTTAATTATTAATACTTATAAATATTTTATTTTATTGATCAAATACTTAGAAATATTAATATAATTAAGTGTTATATATATATATATATATATATATATATATATATATATATTAAAATGATATTAAAATTAATTAAACAAAACAAAAGTTTTCATCTCCACTCCACTAGCGATGGTGGGCCAAATGTGGGCCGAGCACGACCCGACCCCATATAAACCTTATAGTGGTAGATTCACTGTTATAAAGCGACCCTCTGTGTATCCTTCTGAATTGACTTCTCAACTCAATTTTCTGTATTTCAGACAAAACCATTTTCGCTCGAAAACCATTGGAGAACATGGAAATCACACCCACCATGCCATTACTGCTTTCCTGTCTCTGGGATTTATCTAACCTACAAAACAAAATTTCTTACATCAAATACAACACCCACATATTAATCAATATCTTTTTATCTATTCCTACTGCAATTTATCGTTAAAATCCACATGTGGATGCATTCCTTTTTCGAAGAAATAACTTTTAACTAAAAACTACACAGTTTCATTATAGGGTGAAAAATTGATCCTTAAACTAGTAATTGCATTCTTTATCTCATATATTATAGAGCATAAAAAGAAATTGTCCCTTAATATATGTGATTAAACATTATCGGAAAAAACAGTTAAGAAACACAGAATACATAAACAATCAAAATCTTGCTTTCCTCATTCACATGATTGGAAAAAGTGGATCAAGACTTGTAAATTACACTATACATTTTGCCAAGTCTTCAGCTACTTCCCGTGAATCTAATTATAAGACCCTTTTCAAATATCTGTAATCCGTATTTTTTAAATCAAACTATCAGCTTATTATTTTAATTAACCCTATCTATTTATTCCTTGTTTCATTTAATTATAATATCCAAAGTAAAGTTTAAGCAATTAAAACAAAGTAAATTTGATTGCATTCCTTAAAGAGTCTGAAAGCGAAATTTAAACATGCCTTTTTCTTAAGTTCAGGAAAAGATAAACATATTGAATTCTTATACTTAAAAGATAAAAAAAATTAGTATCAGTAACGAATAGAGTTTTTTTTTTTTTAATTTTACATTTATCAGTAATAAATGGTTAAATATACAATTCGACACCAGGACTGAACGTGCAACCTGACACGTGTCGTAATACGGTGCTCACTTGGCTCGGGCTTTCCTCTCATCCAACGGCCGACATTCGATCAAATAAAATACGTTCGTTTAGCAGCGCCATTCAACACGAGATATATAAAGGGGGTTCGTCTGCACTTCTAGAAATCAGGGATTGATCGCTCTTTCAACACTAAATCTTTTCAATTTATCAAAACTATGAGAGCTTCTCTCATCCGAACCGGGTCGCTGCCGATCCCGAACCCGGTTTTCCACGGTTCACCTCGATGTTCTGTCACGCGCCAAACTTCTCTCCCCGGTGACAAGAACCACGCGAAATTTTCCACGATTTCAGTGCACTATTCCCACTTCAACGCCCGCAGGGACGCACCGCAGAAAAGGATCAACAGAGCCTCATCTGAAGGTGCCCCCGAGAATTTCTGCGTTCGCCGTAATCTGAACTGCACCGGATCGTGCTCGCCCCCGCCGATCATACCTCTCGAAGAACAATTCTTCTCCGACGCCAATTTACACAAGCCGAGCTATCTCGAGACCCTACGGGAGGATATGGAATCCGGAGGCGGTGACGGTGACGATCACGGCGACGCGACTGTCACAGGCGGAAACGGTGGCGAGAGGATGAAAATCGATGCGTACTACGAGGAGATGTTGAAGTCGAACCCGACGGACGCGCTTCTACTGAGAAACTACGGCAAATTCCTCCACGAGGTGCGTGAAACATTCCGCAAACGAAGCACGACCATTTACTCATTCAATGAAAACAAAGAGTCAGCGATTTTAATTTTAACGGATGATGCAGGTGGAGAAAGACGCGAGGAGAGCAGAGGAATATTACGGAAGAGCGATTCTCGCGAACCCTAGCGATGGCGAATTGCTTTCGCTGTACGGAGCGCTAATATGGGAAACGCAGCGAGACGAATGGAGAGCCAAATCTTACTTTGACCAAGCCATTCACGCCGCTCCTAATGATTGGTACAATCTTAATCTCACATCTTCCCCATAGACAAACAGAGAATAACGATAGTAATAATAATAACAATTATTATTACCAATTAATAATTGTTTTATTTTATGCTCAGCACTGTGCTGGGATCGTACGCGCACTTCATGTGGGAAGCGGAGGAGGAAGAGGAACTTAACGGAGGTATGACGGAGATGATCGCTGCTATATAATTAAGAGTGGCACATCTTTGTTAGTATATATATTCCTAACTAGAGTTTAATGCGAAGGTTACGTTACACGAAAATAATAAATGGTGTGGTTTGTGTGTTCTATCAGACTACACTAGAAGATGAGAGACTGAAGTGAGAGTGATACCTCTCTTAGTCTTTTTCGTTCTAGTGGCTGTAACATTAACTTGTAACTTGTTGTATATGTGACAAGCTGTGATAGATTATCCCACCTCCTCTGTTTTGTTAATGTCTCCGTGCCTATTGTTTCTGGGAGTGGCATAAGCCCGCAGGTCCGCATGAATTATAGCAGGGAAATTTATACCCATAAAGTCCACCCAGAGAGAGTGAGTACAAATTCTAATACAATTTTGAATATAAAAAGGAAGAAAAGATTATTGTTAAGTTTTTTTTTTTTTTTTTTTTTTTGTATAATATGATTGTCGAGGAAATTCCATAAATTCATTTAACAATCGTGTACATGATATAACAAAAAATAATAATAATTACATATAAGTTTATAAAAAAAGTTAAAGAGAAAAGTCATTATCTGTCTTAAAGAAAATAATAATAATAAAAAGTATAAATTTAATATAAGTTAAATGACATAAAAGTTGAAGCACAAATCATTATAGGAATATTTGATTTGATACATTGTAATTCACAAGTGAAATCCATTATCTAACCTTATGAAATATAAATAAGACTTTAACTCTTTTTTTCTATATTAATTTTTCTTGTCACCAATATTTGGATTTTGAGTTTGAAAATGATATGATTAAGACAATACAAATAATATGTTATGAGAATGAAAATTCACCTTATAGCTATAATAACTTATTATTCCTTTATTTTCTCATATAATTAATAAAAGTTGACATGTTTCGTATATTCACTTACAATTTTTTCTTTCCTTTTCTAGGTTTGTTTGAACATTAGTGGTAATCGACAACGGTCAAGTTCCTTTTGAGACGCAATTCATTTATTTAAATAAAAATAAGACTTAAAAATCTTTCTCATTCTTCTCAACTTTTAGATAGAAGATATAATTAGTTAGTTTGTTTCGTAATACAACTTTGATAAATATGATATTGATGCTTACATTTCATACTAACCATGTTTTTAACATAAGGAAAGTGATGTTACATATGTTTTATACAATTTTCCTCTTTTTAAAGGTTTTCTCTAGAATAAATCAATAATCTTCCACACTTGTTCTTAAAATTTAGAAACCCTAAATTGTTAGATCAAACTATTAATTCGGTAATACTTAATTAATGTTGGATAACGTTAAATGGATGAGTCATCACGTGATTTAGGTTTCATGTTTTGTGGAAAATAATTGCTTTTTGTTTTTTATTTTTGTGTGCAACTCATCTATAAAGGGGTGGAATGAAGAAGTGGTGAGACTCGGTGGTGAAGAAAGAGCACATCAAGAAAGAGAGAAAGCAAAAAAAAAAAAAAACAAAGAAAGTGTTGTGCTAAAGATAGTATAAACTCACAAGTGAAGAAATAAGAGAAAAATTCATAGATAGAGTTTTTTTTTTTATACCATCTAACAAGGTGAGATTTATAGAGATAATCAAAGAATGAGAAAAACACTTTATAATCTTACTTTTAAAGTGGATGTCCTTTTTACTAGACAAGGTCCCGTTGTTTTCTCAAAAGGATTTTCCACATCTTCTTTTCTACTCTTTTATTTTTTTTTCTCTTCTGCTTCTATTTTGCATTCACAAAGGAGGGAATAAGTATTATTTACCAACAATTCAAAATGGAAGGAACATTCACTCATGATAGAGACATATTGAAGCTAATTGTAAATAATTATTCCTATTGGAAGCCAATGATGAAGACCATTTATAATGCAATGATTTGTATGAGCCAATAACAAATGAGAAAATGCTAGACGGGAAGACTAAAAAGTTTGGGAGATTATGAATCGTAAAGTTATGGATATGATTCTAAAATACATTGACAAAAGCTTATTTGAGTATGTGTCGACTTATACCAATGCCTATGAGTTGTGGGCAAAGCTTGAATTCATGTTTCAAAAGAAAACTCTTATAAACAAATCTCATCTTGTCAAACAATTGGTAAAATTGGAGTAATGACCAGAATATGATCGATCATCTAAACACCTTTAAAGGTATTGTGAATCAATTAATGAAAATAGATATGAAGATTGATGATGAGTTACAAACTCTTGTACTTCTTAGTTCTCTACTTGAGAGTTGTGACACATCGGTTGCCACTCTGAGCAACTCAACACCAGATGAAAAGCTTAGTTCGTATATTGTTACAAATAGTTTGTTAAATGAAGAATCTAGAAGGAAAGAAAGGGAAATGAGTAGTCACTCAAAAGCCAATGATGTTAAAAATAGAGGAAGGAGTGAACATATAAGCAAAGGAAAAATAGAAAGTTACAAGGAAGATCCAAGTCTTTCCCTTTAAGTTTGACATGTTTTTATTATGGAAAAAATTACCACAAGAAGCAAAAGTGTATATTCTTTAAGAGAGATAAGAAGACTGGATTAATTCATCCTGACTTGATAGATCTCAAAAAGAAGTTGAAAGAAAAAATCACAACAACAGTAGTATTAAACAACGAGCATGTATTCCTTATTGGTGAGGTAGACTATTTAAATGTTGTTTTTGATGATTACACTTGGATAATAGATATCAGAGCATATTTCCATGTTACTCCTCATGAGGGATTCTTTTTTTCTTATCAAAAAGGAGATTTTGGAACAGTGAAGATGGATATTTATGTCACAAGCAAGAGTGCGGGTATAAAAGAAGTAACTTTAACGACTAGAAAATAGAAACAAACTTGTGCTAGAGAAGGTAAGACATGTACCTGAGATGCGACTCAACCTTCTCTCAATAGGCAAGTTAGTGATGTTGGAATGAACAAATAGTTTGGTGGTGAAAAATGGAAACTTAGCCAGCACGATTGTTGTTTAAGGCAAGAAGGAAGACTCTTTTGATGGGGGAAAGGGCCAAAACAAATAACAACTTATCAAAGTGTAATAACGCAACAGAAATTCAATCCCCCTTCTTGCGAGAATCTGCGAGGAGCACCAAACAAATAGAACAAAAATAGAATCCAAAGCACAAAGAGACACCAACAAATTTTAACGTGGAAAACCCCTCAATGCAAGGGTAAAAACCACGAGTCGTCCAGACCAATGAAAAATCCACTATGATAAATAATAGGGTACAAAAGAGTCTCCAATAATAATACCAAATGGTATTTTCAATAAGCCAAATTAACTAAGCACAAATGCTTACAAATGAGAACAAAGAAGATGAAAATCCTCCAAAACAGGGCTGCTGGTGCGGGATCGATTTCTCCCAATCTAGACCTCCGATTGACGATCCGAACGGTCAGAATGAAGAACCATATGTCTGGAACCTACTGTCCAAAAATCAGCTCGATCCAACGGTGAACGACTTCACAGCGACGAAAACACCAGTGCAGGTTTAGGGTTTTGCGGGAATGACTTTCTCTCTTTCTTTTTCTCTCACTTGGCTTTTGTCTCTCTTCAAATGACTCTCTTCTACTCTACTAATCTGACCCATCTCATTTTAACCTAATGAGACATAATGGACCACACTATTTGGGCCTATTCTCCACATAGGAAGGGAGCCCAATAACCCAACATCTTTATACATCATACAAGGAAAGATATGCAAATGAGAGATAAATGTTGCTCAAGAAGAAAGTAAGAAGTTATGACATAAAAGATTGGGGCACATGAGCGATAAGGTTTAAAAATCTTTAAGAAAGATCGTCTCTAAACTATAAAAGGACAATTGCTTGAATTATGTGAAGATTGTTTACAAATAAGTAGCGTAGAGTATCCTTCCATAAATCTGAGAGTGGATGAAGAAGAAAACCTATTTTGAATATTGTACATTCAAATGTTTGTTCAACATCTAAAAAGTTATTTAGTGGTGTTCAATATTTTATTACCTTCATTGGTGATTACTCTATAAAGTGTTGGATGTATTCATTAAAGAGAAAAATTCGTGTTCTTGAAACCTTCAAATCAATGTTCATATTTACAGTTACTTAAATTAATATATAATCATAGCTATTTAAACGAACCTTAAAAAAATGATATCTAAAATTGTCATTTTTATTATTTATACAAGTTGATATACTTGATAAAGAGTTAAGAGGTAAATAATGAAAACTTCAATTTTAAATATAATCATAATCATAATGATCATAAAACAACAACATTCTCTTTGAACACATTTGAAATATATATATATATATATATATATATATATATATATATATATATATATATATATATATATATATATATATATATATATGACATAGAACCAAAACTACTTAAAAAAGATAAATGATTAATTTAAGATTTTTTTAACTCTTAGACAAATTTGTACAGCTCTTCAGGAAATATTATGGTTATTTATCTTTAAAAAAATAAAAATAAAAATAAAAATTATAAAGATAATATAAATGAAAAACTTAAAAATAATTATAAAGATAGTGATTTAAAAAAAAGGAGTTTTTTTAATAGAAAACCTAATTATAGTATTAATCTTTTATCATCCTTCACTGCCCTTTAAGATTTTTTTAACTCTTAGACAAATTTGTAGAACTCTTGTAACATCCCAATAAATATAACTAAAGCCATAATTTATTTTAGGAGTTAACAAAAATAATAAATGAGAACAGTAGTGAATAAGCAAAGCCGCACGTAAAATATACTGGAGATTAAAACCGAACGATTGAATATATATAACGTTTACAAAAATAGACCGAACGGTCTAGAATACATACATTGGCCGAAGGGCCAAAATTAAAAAGGTTCCTATACAAAACGTTTACAAAATAAAAGGAAAAGAAAACGGCTATACTAAGGACCGGACGGTCCAGCATAACGCTCGGGCATGGCTTCCACTGGTTCCTCGGCCGGTACGGCGTCCTCCAGAGTTTCTTCCAACGCAGCTTCCAAGGTATCCTCTGCTCACATCCAAAAGGATGATCATTGCAATGAAGAGAATAGCCAAACGGTCGAATACCGAACGACAACATATACAAGGCAAAACAGATAAGGGTAAGCTTATGTAAATTTAATTTCTCAATTCATCATACAAGTAAACATACAATACAAACAAATCAATCAAGCAACATATCATTATTACACTCAAGACCGACCATAAGACACTGTCCGAAAATTAGAACGTACCTTCGAACAGGTGAGGATAAGCTTCCTTCATGATCTCCTCTCACTCCCAAGTGACATCGCCCGTTCGGTCATCCTAGATGACCTTAACAAGAATAGTGGATTTACCGAACGGTCGCTTGGTCATGTTCTTTTCTATTCTGACCGGTTGTACTTCAACCGAACAATCTTCCTTGAGTTGAATGTTGTCAGCTTCAAGTACATGTGAAGGGTCAGCAATATACTTTCGGAGTTGAGAGACGTGAAAAACAGGGTGAAGGTTGGACAAAGGAGGAGGTAAGGCTAGCTCGTAAGCGACCGGTCCAATGCGCCTCAGAATTTGGTACGGACCAAGGAATCGGGAAGATAGCTTCTTTGGTCGAACGACTCTTCCAACTCCGGTCGTTCGGTTCAGCTTGAGGAACACATGGTCTCCTGCAGCGAATTCCAACGGCTTCCTTCTTCTATCGGCATAAGACTTCTGTCGGCTTTGAGACGCTTTAAGCCTTTCCTGAATCAATTTCACCTTCTCCGTTGTCTGTTGAATGATCTCCGGTCCAGTTAATACTGCTTCCCCTTCTTGGAACCAGCAAAGGGGCGTTCGGCATTTTCTCCCATAGAGAGCTTCGTGCGGTGCCATTCCAATACTTGAGTGGAAGCTGTTGTTGTAGGTGAACTCAGCTAACGGCAAGACTTCATCCCAAACTCCTAAGTGATCTAGAACACTGGTTCTCAATAAGTCTTCAAGAGTTTGGATGGTTCTCTCGGATTGGCCGTCCGTTTGTGAATGGTAGGCAGAACTCATCTGGAGCTTGCTTCCCATTTCTTGTTGAAGTGTTTGCCAAAACCGAGAGGTGAACCTTGGGTCTCGGTCTGACACTATACCGGACGGTACTCCATGTAGCCGGACGATTTCTTTAATGTATAGCTGAGCCAGCTTGGACATAGGCATCTTTAAGTTGATAGGAAGAAAATGTGCGCTCTTAGTCAGCCTATCAACTATTACCCAAATAGCATCATGGTTTCTGACCGTTCGGGGCAGGTGAGTCACGAAATCCATGGCGATGCTGTCCCACTTCCACTCTGGTATTTCTAGTGGCTGTAAAAGACCGCTCGGTTTCTGGTATTCTATCTTAGCCCTTTGAAAGGTTAAACAGGACTCCACAAACCGAGCTACATCATGCTTCATTCCTGGCCACCAGAAACACATTCGAAGATCCTTGTACATCTTAGTCATACCTGGATGTATACTAAGACGACTTTGATGAGCTTCTTCCAGAATTAATCTTTTCAATTCTTCATCATTTGGAACACAAGTCCTTCCATTATATCTTAATAAGCCGTCCGTTCCAGCGCTGAAGTCCTTGTGGGATGGCACACCGTGCGGTTTACTAATCTTCTGCAACTCCTCGTCAAACGCTTGCCTTTCTCTGATCCGATCAATGATATTGCTTGACAGCTGCATATAACAACACCGAATACCGGTCGGCTCTAGCTCACAATGGAGCCTTAGGTCTCTGAAGCTTTCAACCAGTTTCATCTCTTGGACCATCATAGTTGCCATATGAACGGTTTTTCTGCTCAAAGCGTCAGCCACCACGTTCGCTTTTCCCGGATGGTATTGTAGTTCAAAATCATAGTCCTTTAAGAATTCCATCCATCTCCTTTGCCTCATATTCAATTCCTTCTGATCGAATAGATATTTGAGGCTCTTATGGTCGCTGAACACTTGAGGGCAAATACTACTGCCGCCAACTCCAGATCATGAGTTGGGTAATTCCTCTCATGAATCTTCAATTGCCGAGAGGCATAGGCCACTACCTTTTCTTCTTGCATCAATACACAACCCAAGCCTTGATATGATGCATCACAAAATACAACGAAGGGTTGGTTGACGTCAGGAATTACCAAGACTGGAGCGTTCGTCAATCGCTGCTTCAATTCTTGGAAACTGGACTCACACCGGTCGGTCCAGACGAACGGTTGATCTTTCCTGGTCAATTGAGTTAATGACGCTACTATCTTAGAGAATCCTTCAATAAACCGTCGATAGTAGCCGGCCAACCCAACGAAACTCCTCACGTCCGTAACCGAACGAGGTGTCTCCCATTCCAGAACCGCTCGTACTTTGGCTGGATCCACGGCAATCCCGCCGGCCGAAATAACATGTCCAAGAAACTGTACTTGCTCCATCCAGAATTCACACTTGGACAATTTAGCGTACAGTTGCTTCTCCCTTAGCACACCAAGAACCATCCTCAAATGATCTTCATGTTCTGCTCGGCTCTTGGAGTAGATGAGAATATCATCAATAAATACCACCACGAACTTGTCCAGGTAAGGTCGGAAGATACGGTTCATGTAGTCCATAAAGATAGCTGGAGCGTTGGTAACACCGAACGGCATTACCACATACTCGTAATGTCCGTACCGAGACCGAAAGGCGGTTTTCTGGATGTCATCTTCCTTGACCAAAATTTGATGATACCCGGATCTCAAATCTATCTTGGAGAAGACCGTAGCTCCATGAAGCTGATCCAGCAGGTCGTCTATTCTCGGCAGTGGGTACTTGTTCTTGATAGTCAATTTGTTCAACTGCCGATAATCAATGCAAAGCCGAGAGCTGTCGTCTTTCTTCTTGACCAACAGAACGGGCGCTCCCCAAGGCGAGGCACTTGGCCGAATGAATTTCTTCTCCAACAATTCTTCAATCTGTTTCTTCAACTCGGCCAATTCTGCTAGAGCCATTCTGTACGGTGCAATAGATATAGGACCGGCTCCTGAGATCAAGTCGATGGAGAACTCAACCTCTCGGTGTGGAGTAGGCCTGGCACTTCTTCCGGAAAGACGTCCATAAATTCTTCAATAACCGGACGGTTCAGATTCGGACGGTCTGTTCCACTTACGTCCATATACGTAAAAACGAGGAAACTCATAGCGCCTTCAATTAAATCTTCTCTAATCTGGCCGAGCGTTAAGGTGAGCTTCTCTTCTTCACTTGGGAAAATCAACTTCTTCTTTCCACAATCAATAAGAATGTGATTGGAGGTTAACCAATCCATTCCTAAAATTACTTCTAGGTCTTGAAGAGGCAAACATATAAGGTTTACCTTGAATTTGTACCCTTCTACCTCAATAAGACACTTCACACATACAATGGACGTCCTAACCTCACCAGCTGCCGGGGTTGACACCACCAAGTCAAGCTGCATCTCTCTCTCGGCTAGACCCAGCTTATCAACACATGCCTTCGAAATGAAGGAGTGTGTTGCCCCCAAATCAAAAAGCACAAAGCAGGGTATTCCATACAATAAGCAAGTGCTGATGATGAGGTTACCTGCACCGGACGCTTCAGCCCCCGTGATAGCATAAACTCGACCAGCTGCTTGAGCTCGGCCACCACTCGGTTGGAACCTCCCAGCGTTCGGTGGCCTTGAGAACGTTCGGCCGCCCATATTACAGTCCCTCTCCAAGTGTCCATTCCTTCTGCACCGGACACAAAATTTGGCATTCCCTTGCCTGGGACAATCCCTCATGAAGTGAGGGCCTCCACAAGTGAAGCAACTCACGCTTCCTTGTTGACCGGTCGGTCTGGCATAGTTAACAGGCCGAACGGCCTATGTAGAAGGGCTCGCTGATGATAAAGGCCGGGAGTAAGGGGTCGCCCTGGGACCAGAATGATTTCTTGAAACGATCGGTCCCCTAGAACTTGATTGTTGCTGCTTCTTACACTTTTCGGCTTCCATCAAGTTCTTCTCTAATACCTTAGCCCTCTCCACTAAGGCTGGAAATTTTTGAATGCAGTGGCTGGCAATTACTGGCTTCAGATCTTCCCTCAGTCCATTTTCAAATTTGCTGCACCACTCTTCGCTCATCCTCATTGTATAAAATCTCATCAGCTGTTTAAATCGGTTGGCGTACTCGGATACCGTCATGCCCCCTTGGACTAGTTGGAGGAATTCCACCTCTTTAGCGAACCGGACGCTGTTTGGAAAATACTCCTCATAAAACTTCTGCTTGAACATTTCCCAAGTGATAGGAACATGCTCGTCCTCCAACAACATCTTGGTACTGCTCCACCAATGACCGGCCTCTCCAGTCAGTAGATACTCGGTAAAGGCCAGACGGTTCTCATCCCCGCATCTCTTAGCGTCATATATTCTTTCCATATCCCGAAGCCAATGGTCGGCTTCGTCGGCGCTACAATTGCCAGCAAACTTGGCCGTGCGGTGTTGGAGAAAGCTTTCCAAACTCCATTCCTTCTGGTTGTTTGATGAGGAACCGGACGGTCTGGCAGATTGCATACTGCTCGACATCATCTCCATTATCTGTCTTTGGGTTGCCTCCGCCGATACTCTAGCTGCCTCTAAATTTTGCAAAGCCAGTGCGTTTTGTTGAGCGAGGTTGGCGTTTTGTTGAATCAGATTCGCATTTTGTTGCTGAAGTGCGGCCAAGACTGACTCCAGCAAATTGTTCTCGCCGGACGTATCTCTAACAACCGATTGAGGAGGTGGTCTTGGAGCCATCTTCTGTTTTCAATCAGAAAGAAGAATCCATTAGTCCACAAGAAATCAGAAGATTCTGACCGAACATTAGAGTACATAGCAATAAGCATGGTATACTCATAACCTACAGGCGTTCTAAGGAAGAAACTGCTCTGATACCATTAATGTAACATCCCAATAAATATAACCAAAGCCATAATTTATTTTAGGAGTTAACAAAAATAATAAATGAGAACAGTAGTGAATAAGCAAAGCCGCACGTAAAATATACTAGAGATTAAAACCGAACGATTGAATATATATAACGTTTACAAAAATAGACCGAACGGTCTAGAATACATACATTGGCCGAAGGGCCAAAATTAAAAAGGTTCCTATACAGAACGTTTACAAAATAAAAGGAAAAGAAAACGGCTATACTAAGGACCGGACGTCTTCTGAATGAATAATAATAACAATGGGAAACCGAACCCTTCATAAGTTAAGTGTCAGTCTAATACTGAACACTCGTATGACCGAACGTACAGTTTATGACCGAATGTTCTTAAAATTTGTGTACTGGTATAATACTTAGCACTTTTAATAAACATCATCAATATAAACCGAACGCTCAGTGTATGACTGATCGTTCTAAATAATTCATATGAGACTGAATACTTAGTGTAGGACTAAGCACTTCCAAGTCGAACGTTCAGTATAATACCGGACGTTCAGTACAATAAAGGTAATTAATATGAAACCGAGTACTCAGTTTATGACTAAGTACTTCTAATAAACATTATCAATATAAAAACGAACGTTCAGAGTGAACGAACGCTACTATAATAAACATAGTTAACATGAGACTAAGTAATCAGTCTATGACCGAATACGTTAAAGCCGAACACTCAGTATAAGACCGAGCGTTCTATAATGGATAGATTATTACGACTAAATAAGCAAGTCATTAAGGTTTCGATACAATGGTATAAAAATGGTCGTTTTAGGGGAAAACCGAACGGTGCTAATGACCTTCGGTCTCAGGTTCACATTTTCTCTAAATTTATACTTATCATACAATTCATACTTCAACATCTCATATTCCATTCATAAAAATCAAATAACATACTTAGGTATCAAACATGCATTAATCAAACACACATTCAAAACATACAGAAAATCAAAATTAAACTTTATAAGCTTCCCTTACCTCTATTTCAGTAAGCTTCTAAAACTCTACTTTAAGATTGCCCAAATGTCCAAAGTGCTCCGATTAGAAAACCGATCGTTGAGGATGAAAGGTCTTGACACCAGGAGTGTTTAATTTGAAAGGAGGTTGATGATCGGAGATGAAGAGGTGGTCGGAATTCTAGAGAGAAGATTGAAGGTTTAGAGAGAAGGAGGAGAAAATAAGGTTTTCAGAAAGTTGGGTTTGAGGAAGAAGAAGAAGATTGCATGCAGAGAGTGGTAAGGATTTTGGAATTTCTACCTTAAATATGGCCTCCAAACCGGACGGTCGGCTATTCTCTGGCTGCCACATGGTTTCCACTAAAACGTCCGCTACTCCTAGCGTGCCACCTGGTTTCCACTTTCTGGCTTCACTACTCTGCTGCTGCTGCACGGATTACGAAGGACGGGAATTAAAAGCTTGGCAGAGTTTGTTTCCCACTCACCAGGAGAAAACGGACGGTCGACACGTGGACGTCACTAAAGATAAATATTTAATGGGGTGTGACAACTCTTCAGGAAATATTATGGTTATTTATCTTTAAAAGAATAAAAATTAAAATTAAAATTATAAAGACAATATAAATGAAAAACTTAAAAATAATTATAAAGATAGTGATTTAAAAAAAAGGAGTTTTTTAATAGAAAACCTAATTATAGTATTAATCTTTTATCATCCTTCACTGTCCTTATTACATCATTTTCAAGATTCTTAAAAAGAATTCTAAATTATAATATAAATTATTTCCTAAATATAAAATATAATTTATATGTCTTTAAATTTTTTATTATAATTTATCATATATATATATATATATATATTAATTAGCAAAATAAAATGATATAAAATAAAAAGTTATTTTACTCAAGAAACTAAAATACTAGTTAATTAATTAATATTATTAATCATAGAGACATTGTTAGCTGTTAGAAAATAGAAATTATAATATTTACGTTTTTCAAGGTTTTCCTGTGTGTGCGCAAAAATATATTTGAAGTTTCCTACTTCTACCTTCTCTTCCTTCCTCCACCTTAAACCTAGTTTAGGGTTTCTTCCAAAGTTCTCTTCTTTCTGGAAGAATTCACCGATTTCTGATTCCTTCCTTCCAACCCAATTCAGCAATGGGCAAGAAGAAACCCAAGGACCCGCAACAAACCCTTCAAACCGATACCGTTTCATCTCCTTCCAGCATTTTCAACAAGCTCTTCGGCAACGCGCCGGAACATGGCACTGCAACCGCTGCCTCTCTATTTTCCGACGACAACCCCTTTCGGAGAAAACCTGCTCCACTTTCCGACACAACGAACCAAGCTTACATCCCTAACAACGGCAACGCCCAGAACCGCGATGCCGGCGACGAGAAGAAGCGCAAGAAGAACAAAGAGAAAAGCCCAGCCCTTGATCCAGTTTCTGTAACCGAAGTTTTGGAGAAATCGGAGAAGAGGAAACGCGGTTCCGATGAAGGAAGAGAAGGAGGCCTTGATTTGGGTGCAGAAGCAGTTGGGAAAAGAAAGAGGAAAAGGGACGAAGTTGAAAGAGAGTGGGAGGAGAAGAGATATGGGCTCATGGAGGAAGTTCCAAAGGAAGGGACTGAGAATAAAACTGTTGGGAACAAGAGGAAGACGTTGGATGATCCAGCTGATACGATGGTTGCAAAGGAAGGTTTTGATGACGAGAATAAACTTTTGAGGACTGTCTTTGTGGGGAATTTGCCTCTCAAGGTGAAAAAGAAGATTCTGTTGAAGGAGTTTAAAAAGTTTGGTGAGGTCGAGTCTGTGAGGATTCGTTCTGTTCCGATACAAGATGTAGGTTTTCCTCTTCTTTTGTGTGAGTTTGTTTTGCACGGTTTAGGTTTTAGTTGTTTTTTTATTGGAACGATAACTTCATGCGTTTTGTTCTTCTTTCGTGGTGAACCAGACTAAGAAACCTAGAAAGGGAGCCATCCTTGCGAAGAAAATAAATGATGCCGCTGATAGGTAATTTTTCTGATTTTTTTTTCGGAATTGTTGATCGTTTGTAGTGAATGCAGTGAATGCGGTTATTTTTTATTACATTTATTTTGAAATGATTCCATGAATTCTTTAGAAAGGTAAAACCAGATTGTTTTTGGTTTCGAGAAATCATTATGGTTGTTTTTATTTATTTATTTATTTCATTCTAAGGAGAACTATAAAAGCTCGTTTCATACATTTTATTTTGCAAATAGGTATAGTTTTCTTCCATGGTCTTGGTGACTTGTACTGAGTCTAATAACAATAAAAACCTTTTCCGTTTAAAGGATACTTTCTGTCCGTTTCTAATAGACAAATATTGTATTTTTTTGCAGTGTACATGCATACATTGTTTTCAAAACCGAGCAATCGGCACAGGCTTCTTTGTCTCACAACATGTCACTGGTATGCCCTTGGCTCTCAAAGTTGAGGTGGATTGGATCAAATATGCTGTTTACCTTGTATTTCTTTTCGTTAGAGTGTTAGTAGTTGACTTTTTAAAATATTATTGTGTATTCGTCTGGCTGTAGGTTGAAGGAAATCACATTCGTGTTGATAGGGCATGCCCACCCCGCAAGAAACATAAAGGGGAAAGTGTTCCTCTTTATGACAACAAGAGAACTGTTTTTGTGGGTAACCTCCCATTTGATGTGAAGGTGTGTTTCTAATAGATAATTTTATATTCGAGACCATAGAATTGTGTCATTATTTTCTAATAGATCTATAATGTGATTCTTTTCTACAGGATGAAGAGCTTTATCAGTTATTTTGTGGCATATCCAACCTGGAATCAAGTGTAGAAGCTGTCAGAGTTGTTCGAGATCCTCATCTTAATGTTGGAAAGGGTATTGCTTATGTGCTATTTAAAACAAAGGTGTGTTCAGGGGTCTGAATAGTGCATTTTTCATATACTTTCTTACTATAGGCTCTTTTCATATTTAGTTCAAGTATTTTATAGTTGATGTTCTTGTGTACTTTGCTTTTGGTGAAATTATTGGGGGTATTTGTGGTTGACAAGGCCATAGAGACCGTTTTATTTTGTATGATTTCTTTTGGAATTGCTTGTTATCTATTTCTTAAAAATAGATACTTTTATGCTATGGATTGCCTTATTTCGATTGTTTGTTTACCTACCTTTGTGTGTTACGGGTTGGTGGTGCTTTACATTTTATAGCATGTATTTTGTTTAACTAGGTACATACATGTCATTTTCAGAAAATACCTTGTTTCAACGAGATTAGTATTAGTTAGACTTAGAGACTCTGATATTGTGGAGGAGTTTTGCATTATGCCTCAGGCCATTGTTCATATACCGCTGCTGTGATTTGAGCTAGCAGGAGAAATTGCGCCAATGGTTCCTTCAATCTCTGAAAATTATGGATCTTCATGCTGCTACTGTAACCGTCATTCATTCAATGGGCAAAATCCCATATTTACAATCTTGTTTTAATGCATCACTTAAGAAGCCATTTCATGGTATTTTTTTTCTATTTCATGATGTTCTATATCAGAAGAACTCGTATGTTTTTTATTTTTTGTGAAACCAAACACCTTTCTTGCACTGAGCAACCTCTGGCAGTGATTTTGGCCACTTTTATGTGTCACTGCACAATTTTCTTTATCTGGTCATGTGCTCAGCAATGCAGGGAGGTCTCTGTCCTCTTTCCCATCTCAGATACCTGTTTCCTTCTTTTTTTTCCTGCTGAGTGGCCGGGTAGTCACCTGTTCTATTTTCTTAAGGTGTTTCCCTACCTTTAAAAGAGGTCTTTATTTATTTTTCTTCCTTTTTATGTTCCTTGGTTTCTGTTGTTACCGTGTTTATCATCTAAATAACTGTATTCCATGAAGAGGCATTGATTTTTTACCATTAATAAATTATAAAATTTTCTAGTTATTTTCTTATTTTTGGAACATTCATCTTACATACAAACACAACCTAAATGGTGTGTGTATTTTATTATCTCAATGTAGAAGTCATCTTGCATTGGTAAGTCCGCATGCTTTAGGCTATGTTTATGTGTGTCTGATTACATTAGTCCACAACTCCACATTCATGTAAAGCTCACTAAGTTGTGAAATGCAGATATGACCAGAACATACAAGTTTAGATTGATGAATGATATAAACTCGGTTACATAGTGTTTGGAAATCCCCCAGATTATATCTCAAACCTCTCGGTGCCCTTAGCCCCTGATCTTCTCTTAAATGACAGCATGATCTGTCAACCTCCCTTCAATTTTTTAGGCAATTTGTATTAGTTCTCTTCTTAGCCCCACAATCCAACAAATATCAACAACTAATTCTCTCGCCCACTTGCATAAGTTAAAAACCCTATGATATTGTTATTAACAGACCTATGAGTGACACCTGTTAGGATATTTTCTTTCAATGGAATCGTCTAAAACTTCACAACTCCTATGGATGGATATGCAGTGAAAGGGTTTGAAACCATTGTAATCATTAGTTCTGCTGATCCGGAGCTGAAAAAAATTACTTGCTTACATCTTTCTGCTTATCCCCCGATCCTTCTTCTGGCTTACCAACGAAGTGTGGCATAATGTGACATAATTAATTAGGACTAAAGAATAAGCTGCACCTATTCTGCATAAATTCAATGAGTTGTAAATCGCATAGTTGTAGTCCAATACTTGTGGCGAGTACTCCTGGCTTTCTAAGTGAAGAATGAACGTTTTAGGGTTTCTTTTGTTGATTACTATGTTGTAAATGAACTGTTACTTCGTTTGGTTTATACTGCTAATTCTTCAAATTTACTTGTTATAAAGTCACTGTCGTGTTGGTATTCAAAATGGTGTTTGATTGGTTGTGAATTTAGACATGTTAGGTTGTTATTAGAGGTAGTGTTATTGCATTCAAAATAAACGTGGCATGAAGAATGTTCAAACTTCTTTCATGTCTTAATCCCATATGTCAATTATTAAAAGTTTTGTCTTGGAAATGCAGGAAGCTGCTAAATTTGTTGTTAAGAAAAGGAACTTGAAGCTTCGAGACCGAGAGTTGAGACTCTCTCATGCCAAAGCAGATGCTACCCCATCTAAAAGGTCAAACCCATCCTCAACACAAGCTCCTACCCCTTCTAAAAGGCCAAACACATCATCAACACAAGCTCCTGGTACTCCTTCAAAGAAATTTTCTGTGGCTTCACGGTCTCCTTCGAGCAGTGTTAACAGGTCAAACAGAAAAGCCAATACATCTTATCAGGGTTTACGTGCAACCAAATCAGATGTGCACAAGAAAACCCAACAAGGTGGAGAAAAGCCAAAACAACGCCAGACAAAGAGACCTTCAGTGGCTGCCAGAAAGGCTAAAGCAAATTTGCACAAGGAGAGTGGTGCACCAAAACAAGCAGGGATAAAACGCAAGCTTGATAGTCGTACTCCAGACAACACCCTGCGTAATAAGAAAGTAAAAAAGAACAGGTAGCTATAGTTGTTGAGGAGAGGAAGTGCACACATGGAGAAATTTTTGTAGCATGGATTCAAGGCAATGGAAGATTTCTTACAGTTCTCAGTAAGTAGACTTGGCACATTTGCTGGCGACTGATAAAGATGAATCAAGAAATCAATTCAACGTTGTCTCATCACTTATTATTTCAAATTTGATATGTAATTTTAGTTTATAATGTGCTTTTATTGGTAGGTTGTAATTTCCACCTTTAGTCCCGGTTCATGTCCTATGGAAGGAGCATTTTTCGATTCTTTCACGATAGTTTTTTTTTAATTACATTGTTTTATACTTTATTATGACAACATTAAACAAAACTTGTCATTTTATTAGCTGGGTTGGTTACTTGGTGGACGATGAAACAGGCAGGATTTTCTGACATCTAATTGTATCTGTAAACTCGTCTATGGGATAATTTATTTTTTCTTTGGTTTAGTTTAAAACTGACCTTCGATTGAAGTAACTATATATAGTTTTAATGCTGGAAAAAAAAATTAGTTATAATATTAACGTGCTTTATTATAACAATGCTACTTCCTGCACCTTTATTTATTTCTTGCTGTACCTCCCTAAATTTAAAAATCCCCTTTTACCCCTCAGTTAAAGTAAAAGCTAGAGCCTACTTTCTCTTCCCTTTCTCCATTATTCCTTCTCCTGCTCACAAACTCTACTCCAATAGCTTCTACCAAAAAAATAAAATAAAAAATGTTATAAAAGAATAAAATAAGAATAAGTAAAGCCCAAGCATGTATTTATAAAAAAAGAATTAGTTATAAAACAAGAATAAGAAGAAGAAAGTCCAAAGATGCTTTTACATCTAGAAATAAATTTTAGAATATTTTTTTATTCTGGAATAACTGTTCTGAGTATTTTTGATTCGAAAATATATTTCAAACTTGAAAATATATTCCAAAATAAAAAAATATTCTGAGACATCAATTTCAAAAATTCTTTCTGTATTTTAAAATTAAATATTTCGGAAAGTATTTCTATCCAAAAATACATTTTTGAAACATTCAATTTGGATTTTTTTTTTACATATTTTCTAGATTTGGTGTTCCGGATTGACATTTTCAAATTCAAAAATGCATTTCGAACAATTATTCCAAAAAATATAAAAATAAGGTGTAAAGATTTTTTTATAATTTTAATAAGGGATAGTCTGATAATTACAACTTTTATGGGGTGCAGTAAGAGAAAAGAGAGGTGGGAGAAGAAATACCCTTATTCTGAAATGAACGTAAACCATATTCTGAATTGATTTTTTTATTTGGTTTAATACCTATTTTGGTCCCTCCTTTGGGAGGGTTTGTTCAAAGTGGTCCCTCCTTTTTTCAAAAGTTCACTTAAGTCCTACCTTTTGCAAAAACTGTTCAAAGTGGTCCCTCCTTTTTTCAAAAGTTCACTTAAGTCCTACCTTTTGCAAAAACTGTTCAAAGTGGTCCTTTTTGCTAATGACGCTAACTTTCTTAACGGCACACTTTGAACAGTTTGAACAGTTTGCTGAGGTGTAACGTTTTGGCTGTTAGCAAAAAGGTAGGAAACTGTTCAAACGGTTGAAAGTGTGCCGTTAAGAAAGTTAACGCCGTTAGCAAAAAGGACCACTTTGAACAGTTTTTGCAAAAGGTAGGACTTAAGTGAACTTTTGAAAAAAGGAGGGATCACTTTGAACAGTTTTTGCAAAAGGTAGGACTTAAGTGAACTTTTGAAAAAAGGAGGGACCACTTTGAACAAACCCTCCCAAATGAGGGACCAAAATAGGTATTAAACCTTTTTATTTTAATCTAAATTTCATTCAATAAGTAATATATTTTTAATTTAATAAAATAAAACAAAAATATATTTTATTTTTCTTCAATAAATTGTTTACAGTTTAACATTAGTTATATTAAAAATAATTATAATTTACTTGTGCACTTAAAATTAGATTAATTTTCATAGTATACTTTTGAATTATTGTAGAATTATTAATTTTGAGTTTGTTATAATTACAAATTTTAGTGAGAAAAATAAGAAAATGTTTATATTTTTATTATTACTAATTATAGTATGTTAAAATTACGTGATATAAAAAATAACCTTTTATGAGAAAAATAAGAATATGGTTTATATTTTTATTATTAGTGATTATAATATATTAAAATTATGTGATATAAAAAATAATTCTTTATCTTCCATTATTTAGACCAATATAAATAACTTTACCATTCTTCATATATAAAATGATAAATATAAATTATATTATAAATTTTATTGTTTATATTATATTAAAAATAAAAATAAATTATATTTTATTATCTTATTTATAAATATTAAATATTTAACTTAATTGAGCTATGCCATGAAAAAATATAGTTGTTTTAATTATAATTTTGCTTCCAAATTAATATTATAGCTAATAATAAACACTACATAAAATATCGACAAAAATGTGAAAGATTTAAAAGTAATAAAACATTTAAGCAAATTTATACAATTTAACTCAATTATTTTGTTAATTTTAAATTTATAATATGAAAAAAGAAAATAATCATGCATATCATTTTAATATATTATTTATAATAACCATATTTCATTATCTTTATCTCTAAAAATAAAAATTCCAATTTATGATGCATTAAATAGTTTATCTTATAATATAAAATTTTATAATATCTAAATTAATACATATGATATTTATAATAAAAGTAAAATATTAAAACTAATAATAATAGCATATGTTTCGGGTTATAGTTGAGATCCCTTACTCAAAGCATTCAGAGTTGCCTTACAGATCGAATCTTGATGATCTTTCATTATCCAAATTGCCTTGTTCACTCTTCCTCTTTGTCCAAACCTTGTGGGAGGATACACACTATGCTCAAGTGAATGACTTTGCATAATAATATTTAATAAAATGAGTACTCAAAATTAAATGGTTAATATTTTTATTAACTGGATCAGTTAAGAGTTGTTAATTGTTTGTTTATATAGTCCATTAGATCCATACAGAGAATATAGTTATTTATTTATATTAAACAATAAATATAGTATTTAGTTGAATTGTGCAACTAAAATATATATTTATTTTAACTTCAAATAATTTGTATATTAATTATCTTCATTAGCTTTTTAACATTAATCAAAGATTAAAAATATATTTAAACCTTAAAAGCTATTTTCTTAATCCCAATCAATTGAGCCACACTAAAGTTATTTTCTTTTGAAGCCCTAAAAAGCTTAGGTGCTGCGACAATAAAATGTGACAATTTCATATTTATAAGTGTGTGTTTTAGAATGTCTTAATTTATAAGTTATGTCTTCGTGGGACTTGGTTTTGTTTTTCCCTACCTTGTAGGTTATGCTTGTACGCAAATATGAAATGAAGAATGTATTGTGAGGATGAGTGGAAGTAAACAAGCATTAAAACATGCAATTTTCTAACAAAATGAACAACTCTCATTATTCAATTGCATTTTTCAATCACTGGAGATTGCCATTGTCAGTTCACATTTATATTATTCTGAGCTGCCAACTTGCCGTAGGTAGATTCAACTTCATGAACAGGGGACACTCAGGTTTAAATTTTAGGTCTAAAAAATACAAAGAGATAACACTTTTAATACTTTCTTCAATTCATCATATGATATTTTATTTAATACTTACTATACATTCCAAAACTCATGATTCTTGATTGAGAAGAAAATGAGTTGGTTCAAGTATAAAGATTAATTTCAGTTGAGAGTGTGAACTTTTAAAATATTTAGTATAGTAACCCATGCTTACACACTTTTCTTCACATTCGTGGCTATGCACATGATTTCATGTACTTTATATTGATTGTAATACGAAAGACGATGAAAGTGAATGAGTGATTGATGTGTAGTAATCAAATGATGGGAAAGATGAAGAGAACATCTTTTGTTGATGTAAACATGACAAAATAACTACCATTCAATACGTGAATGTATTACACATATCAACTTGTGAATAATGTACATAACTAATTCATCCAATCTTCGTTTCTTGCCACTAGCATAGATCCAACCAATCATATGCTTGTCTTGAACTACTGCAGCATTTGGATTAATCTGTTTGCAGAGAATCACAATGAAATTGCTTTTTTTTTTCTTTTCTTTTGGAGATCTGTACAAATACTGAACTGATATTAGCTGTCAGGAGAACAAGGCCATCATACAGCAATGATTCTTGGCCTATAAAATGCTATGATTCGTTCTTGCTCATTAATGTGGGTGTAACTGACACAACACCAATGAGGAACAAGGTAGCAACTGAGTTGAAATCATAGAGATCACCCATGGATTTTAACTCTCCAAGAGCTAACCCAGCCTGCATAAGAAAACGAGATACTCAAATGCAATCAGAGACAGCGGAAATATTCGTTCCAAGATACAATAGTTTAATAATTAGAAAGACAAAAACTCATGATAAAAATGCATATGGTTCATTAAGATAACAGTACCCTTTTCAAGATGTGAAGTATTTATTTCAGTTTATAAATGGGGAAGCATTCATAATTTGAAAAAATTGAAGTGAACAATGAAATAGTAAGACTGACTTGTGTTATTTGTACAATCTATACACCATTGTTTCTCTCTCTATCTCTTAGAATCACATCATTAATACATTTCACTCTTCTCTGTCCTATTTTTTGTTTACTTGTAATATTTATTGTGAAAATAACACATCCAAATAGGTAATGTTTTTGGTAGGCTACGTACCTTGACAGTGACATAAGCCGCAGGTATGAGTCCAATAACAGTTGCCAGGAAGAAGATATGATAAGGCACATCCACAATTGGCGAAGCAAAATTAATAAATGTGTTGGGCAGGGTTGGAGTCAATCTCAGAAAAAGCATGTAGTTCAACAAACTCTTTCTTCTTCTAGCTACCTGTGGATACATACAAATAACTTTTTCACTTCCGTGTGAAGATTGGATCAAAACCAATGTGGTGGGAAGTTAAAACAAACCTGGGTTTGGAAGAATTTCAACTTTTCAGGCCAGAGGGAGGAGAGAATTGGACGTCCAATCAGTTTAGACAGGAAGTAGCATGAAGAAGCTCCTGCTGTAGCAGTGAACACAACCAGTGCCATTCCTTTAAAGACTCCAAAGAGTGCTCCAGCAAGCAATGACATGAAAACAGTCCCTGGAATCATGAAAGTCTGCATGAAAATATATACCACGCAGTATCCCACCAAGACTTGTGCAGTGTAGTCACTTGTATAGCTCTCAAGGTTATCTCTACAAAAATAAATACAAGGTAGATAAAGCATTACACAGTTTGTATTATATTCAACTTCCCGTTCTACATTCAGGATCCACCAAATTCCCTTTTCTACACAAGCACAATCATTTTTAAAACATAGGATAAATTATATACTATCCACTCATTGAAATGAAATGCAAAGTCATTAGACTATCTCAAAGCATAGAAGATTCCATCATTTAGCCTCTTCCCACTGCAGACCAAATGATTGAGAAAACATACACCAGTTTTACGTCAAGTAGTCTATTTCTTTCTCCAGCTAACCACCTAAAAGTGTTGGTATTTTATCTTATATATGTATGACTTGTGGTCAACCTATGACGATTTGACCCTGTGCCTACAAGTTACAGGGCATCATCAACAACAACAACAACCATAACGTTGCACCAAGGCTGATCCTAAGTCACATACAGTTGAATAATAAGAAAACATATTGCTTGATCTCAGTCAAAGTCCTACAGATGAAGAGTTGGTCGGTGTTGCAACTTGCAACTTGCAAATTTTTTATTTAAATATGGAAACAAGTTTATCAGAAAATAAAATAAGATGATTACAAGTTAGAACCTAGGACTAACTGCAAACTGCACCAAAGTGTTGTTAACTGAACCCTTACTAGAATAGCACGTGAACCTTCAACCAATATATATACTCGCAACTTGCAACAAGCCAGCTTGTTGACTCAAAGCAAAATCCTCGATTAATTTATTAACGATAATAAACCTAATATTCTCATGTACTCCCTCCAAGCGGCGGGATCCCTCAAGACCCCAACACCCTTTCCAGATCTGCTTTTCAAAGGGATAAAACAGAGAAAAGGAAGAAAAAAAAATTAAAATAGCCTATTCCTATTTACACAGAATCCTTATAAACAGAATTCTCAAATCACGATTTTAATTAATCATCATGAATTGGACCGAAATCACGGTTCCCGGTCAGATCTTTTCAACAGAATAAACGAGATTTGACAATCAGAACATTCATTTAAAGAGCAATGGAACTTGCAACAAATTAATCATCACCAAATTGATAAAAATCGCATCTTGCACCAGAAAGAAAACAGCCAATAAGAAAACAGAGAAGAAAGGGGAACCCCCAACAACGAAAACGAAGTAAAGGTTGGTCTTTTCTTTGTTTTTCAACATTCACGTGTAAAATAACAGAAAAGGGAATGTTGGTTGGAACATTACCGGAGGAGTTTAAGGTCTTGGAGGGTGCGGGGTAGCTTCAGAAAGCTATAATCGGAATCGGGCATGGTGAGGTACACGCCCGTTAGACCCACTGCGAAAATCAAAGCCACCGTTGAAGCCACTGTGGTTTCCCAAAAGCTCAACGGAAACTTGGACGGCGTTGGTACAGATTGCTCCGCCACCGTGTTTGCACCCTCCATCTCCTTCTCCTTCTCTCTTTCCTTCTCTTCTCTGCCTTATCTTGAGGAGAGAGAGAGAAAGAAAGACAAGAGTTTCACACAGACAAAGAATATTGGTGGTTGGAGGAGTATATGTATATCAAAGGAACCAATCAACTAACTCGTATTTTTTTATTCATATTTTTATATGTAACATTATTATCTGATTTTATTGTTTTAACTTACAAACAGATAATTTCTATTTGAAATATTATTAAATCCAAATTTATCCTCTTTGATCAAATTAGCTTCGTAAAAATACAAATTCAAACACTTGATAAATATATTTATTCCTTGTTTAATAGTGAGACAACAACACGTTGTTCAATATAAAACCACTCAGGTTCATTTAAGTTAGGTTTATATTTATATGGCTTTTTTAGGCTTAATCACTTTTTTTCTAAGGTGTTTTTTAATTTATCTCATTCTATTAAATTAATAGTAAAAATATTAGCATAATAACATAAAAATGAGACCAAATTAAAAATGTTAATTTAAAGAAATCATTAATCTTTTTGACAAAAAGCTTAAAAGATTGTTTATGGAAGGTTTTAGATAGAGGTGAAGTTTGAAAAAGGTTTCCTATTTCGAAATAACAACAGAGTTATTGGTTAGTACGTATCTTTCCAAGAAAAACAATATTTAATTGATTAATCGAATAATAATGGTAACTTGTAAGTGAGATTAAAAAAATAAAAAACAAATTGTGCAGGTGAATGGCGTGAATGTGGGTCCCACAGAACGACCCAAATATAGTTAACCCCCCACATGGTACTGTTTTATTTATTGTTTCATTTTTTGTTGTTGGAGTGGAACATGGTACTTGTTTCTTCATTAAATCTGTGGGGTGATGTGTCACGCAATAAACACGTGGGAATGTGAACGCGCGACGTCGTATTGCAGGAAAGTTAATTATTGAATAACGACCAATGCGGTATCATGCATATGGCCACCCCGTTATGTTGTTTTCTGTTTTGTCGTTTTTGAGTCACTGTTTCTTTTCTCAAACTTTCTGTTTTTTCCTTTTCATTTCCTAATATTTGTTGAAGCACTTTTTCTTTTCTTTTGTTTCATTTATTGTGGTCAAACTTATTTCTTCCAAAGCATATTTACTTTATAAAATTTTATTATCTTCATCCATGACATTTTTTCACGAAAAAAAAAATATATATTACAAGCTTTCAATAAACAATTATACAAAAAGAAACAAAGAAAAATTAGAATGAAGTATTATAAACTGATATGTATAAAATTCTAGTCAGAGTTAAAAACAGATACAATATAAATGTTTGCAATATCATTCTCTTAAAAAACTTTTACGCTATTTTTTATTTCTTTATTAAAGTGAGATTTTCAAAAATATATGAAAATGTATTAGTTTGAGTATAAATTAATTTTAATATATGAAAATTTTATTTTACTTTTTTTCTTATTGTTTTTTTTTAATCTTATACCATGGAGTCAAATAGATATTTGATTTTTTTTAAAAAGACGTGTTTATATTAATTGCCTCGTTGGAATATAAAATTGTATGTAAAGAATATGCTTGTTAAAAGCGTACACAATTTGAATTGGATCATATTTCTTTGATCTTGGGGTGACTGACTTGAATTATTTCAAAAAATAATAATTCTATTATAGAAAAATAACAGTACTATAATAAACATTTAAAAAAAAGTATTTTACTAAAATAAGCATATGCATTATAATTTATATATGTGTGTGTATTGAAAGTTATATTTGACACTAAAATTAATTTTATAAATATGATTTAAATTTAAAAGTATATTATATTTTGTTTAAATTTATTTCTGAAAATATAATAAAATGACTTATTGGTCACATAAAGTTAAATTAAACTTTAAAATGACCCTATATTCAATATACCAAATAAACCAAATCAAATCAAAACATCTTTATCAGGTGTTCCTTAAAAATAAATTAAGAAGGAACTTATACATTTAATATTATCTTTAGAATGTAATTATTAAGTTTAGTTTAGATACGCTAGCAACTATTTACATTGTTACATAATTAACGAAATTCTATATATAATTTAAAATAATTGGGTATAATATCCTAAAGTTAATTAAAAACGGAAATTCTGTTATAATAATTTATAATTAGATAACAGTATAGTAACTTGTTTCAATAAACTTTAAGAATTGGTAAAACAAAAAGCACTTTATGAAAGTAAGAAATGATTTGGTTTTGCATATCTTACGGATATTCAACTGATAGATTGATTGGACTCAGAAAATTTTTGGTCCAATATTTACGAGCATTAAAAAGCATGACAAACGATTTAATTAATAATAAATTTGCATTAATGTATAATAAATTAAGCACACGTCACAGAAAAGTAAAACATTTACATCCTTATCTGAAACAGAAAATATATAACAGCAAGCACGAATAATAGGATTAGGAATGATAGAATTATTCGCGGATATTCGAGATAAATATGGTTGATATTTGAGGATATTGATTTAGCAGCTATTTTTATATTTGTTTATAAACGGTGTTAATATTATATTATTTGTACTTGTAAATATTCACTATCAGTAAAAAATAAAAATTTAACTTATATATTATTAAATTTAATTTAATTAAAATTAATATTAATTTATAAGTTAAATTTAATTAAAATTAAATTAAATTTATATTTAATTTAATTTATATTATATTTTATATATTTTTTTAATTCTATTTAAATTTTATTTTAATAATTTATAAAAGTATATTTGTTAAAATATTTACGAGTATATGTAAGTTTACAGATATTTTTTAAACAAACATCTTTATAATTGGTGAATTTTTTTTTATAAATATTATCCGTATCTGATCGGACCGTTATCATTCCTAAATAGGACAACAAAAATTATGAAGTTAAAATATGATAAATGAAGAAATATATTATGGATTTTACTGAAGATGCTCATTGTCGTTTTGGCTACAAGCTTACCTTTTCATTTTGGTTCAATTATATTCAATGGGAATAAATTATGAATAAAGAATCAGCTTACTTTATTGTTCACTTTCCTATGGGTTTTGTGTTCCTTGTTGAATAAAGTCTTCTCATCTAATAAAAGAACAGTGGCGCCGTAGTGCACCCGTTTTGCGTAAAAATAAAAATTGTATATTAAATTCAATATAAATTTAGAAAATATATTGAAACATTATCATTGTTTATCACACGTATAAAAAAATCATGATTAATTCATCATACATGTAAATATTAATGAATTCGTATCTAGTAATATATTTTATAATTAAATGTAAATTTTGATAAATACATTTATACATTATCATTATTTATCACATATAAAAATTAATATTAATTCATCATGTATATTTCCAAATCATGCATGCAAATATCAAATAAATTAGTTCATATTTAATTCATATTGTAGATAAATATGAGATGTTTTGGAAATTTAAATTTCTTCAAAAATTAACATGTAACATATTAAAAGTGAGATAAGATTCTTGATATTAAGATAACACAAAATATTTGTTAATAAGTAAATTATTATATATGACTGATTCAATTTCTCATACTTACTCAGGTCTAGAAAAACCTCAAACATCTCTTCTTCATCATTAAGGATAATTCATATAAAATAGTCTTGGTTAAACCTTATATGCATATATAACATAACATATACATTATTATATTATTATCCACAAACCACAAATAACCATAAAAAAAAAAGTTATACATACACCATATGTATCTCATCATTAATTCTATGCCTTTCAAACCATATATATTAGTCTAACATTTTATACTTGACATATCACAATATATACAAAAACATAAACACACATCACCTTTTAAACATACAAAATCTATTTTATTTGAACAATACACTTGTTACTTAAGTGAAATATAACGAGTGAATAATAATCTTTTAAGTTTCGTTGCAAGTATTTTCTTTGATTTTCTTTACATTTGTTCTTTAGTACAAGACAACTACCAAATACGTGTTGATGATATAATGTTTCATAAACCAAAGACCAACTATAACTATTTTACTAAAAGTCTTTCATATGCCTTCAAGTCATGAAAAAGACTAGGGAACTTGTGTATTATGCACGACCTAAGCTATTTGGTCAGAAGCCAGAATATGTTTCTCTGTTACAAGTCAACCACTTCCGATCCGGTCATAAACTGGTCTGTCAAACTCTATTATTGTGTTATTCTTTAAATTGGCATAATCTAGATCAAATGTAAATAGATCACAAACCCACCCAGACCCAAGTGAGGGTCTACAAATCCATAATTATCTTATAAATAGTATATTTATTGAGGTAAATAATTTACAATCATTTTTACATCATCAATTGTTATCTGGTGCACCTTACTAACTTGGATATCAAAGTATCTTTTACAGGTACATTACCATTCATTTACGAAGGATGAGTACTTGGAGAAGAGCGGAAAAAAACTCACTTGACGAATGAAAAAGAAAAAGCATCCGTAAAACTCATCTTCACTTGATATGTTTAGGTTCATAAATATATACAGTATTAACAAAATTTGAAAATGACTTTATACTTAATTTTTTATAAATATATCTATTCAGGTATTTTTTTTATTGATAATTAATGGAGTATGAGATTTTTTAAGTGATGCAACAAATAGTAAGTTATACGCCATAAATTTTGTTTATCTCATGGTATATCAAAATTAAACCTAGTATATGTTTGATGTTTTTTAAATTATGATTGAGGATTATCCTGTACTTTCACACGGAATAAGTAAAGTTTGCTTCATTTACAATGATTGGGTCAAGGGTAATGATAATAATGAAAACATGTATAGTAAGACGCGCTTGAGATGTCAAAGCTTGTCTGATTTAGTGGTTAAACGAAACAACGACGCAACATAAAGTGCATTATGGTATATCTGGAAAGGAACAAAAGAAAAAGAAAATTATATCAGTTTGCCTTTCAGTCAACTACTATTGATTTCTACATTTTTAAACTGCTAAAGTTTTGAAGAAAATTTTAGTGTAAAATAATTTTTGGCACCTCTATTATTATTTTTCTTTTAAATTTGATATTGGTTTCAAATATTTGGTGTACGAGTTTTATTATTGTAATTTAAAAACATTGTACTCTTGAACCTAAATAGTTATTAGTATTTAATGACGGTGGTGAACTAGAAAATGTACTTAAAAAATAACAAAGTATATCTAGAATACATTTTTGTATATAAATATATGTGTATGGAGAAAATGTTTTCTTGAAATAACTACATCAATTTAGTTCGTATTGGTGAATATTTAGATGATGTCAAGTAACTAGAACGATATTTTCTCCTTCAATTAGCTACTCAATATCAATCAACATCGACATTATATAGGTTAATTACAACAACATCATCTCAAATTATCTACATAATTAAGATTACACTATAGTCACAAGAATAAGGTATCAATTCAGTGTTAAGAAAAATTGACAGAGTAACATTCCATAAGTTAGAGGAATGAAAATAGGTTATAAAATTTTAGAGTTAATTATAATATGGATTTATAAGAGATATGTGAAAAACTATTTACTTGATTTTATTATCATGTATTAATATTGTGATATGCATTTAACGGTGTTCTTTTAAAACAGGCATGTAGAAAACTTTTGAGGTTTAGTCTACCCATGATATATTATTTTAAAAAGTGATAAGAATTATTTTAAAAATAAATTTATGAGAAAATTAACAAAAAAAAAGGTACATTCACTATACTCTTTAGATTATTTGCTCGATTTTTTTAATAAAAAGTTAAAAAAATTATATATATTAATTTATTCCATTTAATTAATCCTTTATATTGGTTGAGAAATAAATAGAGAGTAAAAGTATTAATTTTTTTTAATTGTAATATTTATCTTTATTTCTTCCATATAGAATTTTAGGGTGTTGATCCCTCCACCCCCACAATTGGGACCTCCACCTCCCCAATTTTTTACAATTTTTTTTAATTACAAAAATAATCTTATTTTTTATTTTTTCTTTTTACTTTTTACTTTTAACTTTATTTAATTAAGAAATCTTAAATTTCTACTTCACGCACAATCTTATCTCTCCTTCTCTCGAATTCTCATTCTACCGATTAAATCAAAACCTTATATGATATTCCAATGAACAACACATTAATACCGTGATATATTATATGTGTACCTCGAAACAGTATAAAAGATAAAAAAAAAATAAAGTAGAAAAAGATAAAAAAAAAGGATTATTTTTGTAACTAAAATAAATTTTAAAAAATTAGGGAGGTGGAGGTCCCAAACGTGGGGGTGGAGGGATCAACACCCAGAATTTTAAGATGACATCAACTTTTTTGGGTCCACCAACTCTTTATCTTATGGGTTTAAAAAACGTTACCCAGCCCGTTAGGACTTTTGGGCTTAAAATATTTAGTTTTGATTTGGTGGTTGCCCATGAATAATGATCTTGGTTGGTTTCTATTACTTGACAGCTTCTTCTTGCACTAACATACATTTTTTCCTGCATTATATATATATATATATATATATATATATATATATATATATATATATATATTTTAATTGAATTATATAATCTGAAAGTCAAAAATAACTTTCAGAAATTGTAATATCTAGAAATTAGTTAATTTTTTATTGTCTAATTGCATATGTTGATGTTTTGTTATTTCAGTTAGGATTATTAGCTAGTAGTAATAATCTATTTGGTTTGTAACGGTTCGCCCTTACCTCTTTTTCCTTAACCTAATTAAAGGTTAGGGCTTTTTCCTTTTTAGATGTAATACGTAAACTGGTACACTTTTTTAGAAATAAGAAGGACTAAAGTTTTCTCTAACCTTTCCTGAAGATTTTGCACCGATCAATTTGTTTTCTTCCTTCCAAAACCCCACGAACGCATACCGTCAGAGCAAGCCTCGTGCTTCTTTTCTCTAAGCTTCCAGAAGAAGACCCTCACTATATTTTCTCTCTCTCCGCTGGCATGACTGCCTCGAGACAACAGTGTTATCAAGAGATATTTTATCTTCAATAGGCCTTGCAAATTGGGCCTCGAATTTTTAAGGCTTATGTGCCTATCTTAATATGGTATCAGAAGTACAACACGTTTCTTGGCAAAATAGACAAACCAGATCCCACCACTCAACCTTCAAGCCTGTTTTATCTTCATCCTGGAGAAAATCCAGGTATTGCTCTTATTTCCCAGATTCTCAATGAAACTAACTACTCATCTTGGAGCATGAATTTGAAAAGGGCTCTTCTCTCCAAAAACAAGATCAAATTCATTGATGACAGTATCAAGAAACCACCAAGAACTGACCCTTTGTTTGATGTTGGGGAAAGATGTGACACCATGGTTTTATCTTGGATCATCAAGACCCTTTCAACCCAATTTGCAGATAGTGTCATCTCTGTTGACAATGCCAAAGATTTGTGGAAAGAACTTAAAGAAAGATTTTCTAAAGAAGACTATTTTAAAATTTCAGATTTACTACTGTCAGCCAGTATTTCACTGACTTGAAAATTCTATGGGAAGAGTTAGAATCCCTTAGACCCATACCCTGTTGCAGTTGTAAAACCCCTTGTGTGTGTGATTCGTCCAGAGTTACTCTCAAGTACAGAGAAGTGGAGCACGTCATATGTTTCTTGAAGGGTTTAAATGACACTGTTAGAACCCAATTTCTCTTGATGGAGCCTCTGTCCAACATCAACGGAGTTTTTTCTCTCATAATGCAATAAGAATGTCAGGAAAGACCACATCCTGGAGCTATTCCTCAAACTGACACCTTCAAGATCCTGGCCAACACCACTGACAGATCTACTTGGAAGCCTCAAGGACGTGGCACTAGCTCACGTGGACAAGGCAGAGGAAGAGGAAGAAATCCCAATTATGGGAAACAATGTTCCCATTGTCACAGTTGATGAGTGTTATTCCAAACATGGTTATCCACCATGGTACAAGAAAATTGACAACAATAATACTCAAGACAAGGGAGGACAAAATGAATGGAGTTTTGCTAATATCTGCAAGGATGATTCTACCTCTACCTAGACACAGAATGTTCAACAGGGACATAACAGTAATCCCATGCAATCTTTTACCCCTGAACAGATGCAAAAAATGCTAAAAATGATAGAAGGCATTGACAATTCCTCACACAGTGTTAGCCAAGTGCAAAGAAACAATTTCGGAGACAACCGAGGTAATTTCTCTTGGATTATAGACACTGGGGCCACTGATCACGTGACACATGAAAGAAAACATTTTATTACTTTTCATAAAATTAAACCCATATCTGTTAAACTTCCAAACAACTCTATAGTTACTGCCCAACATGCTGGAACCATTCAGTTTTCAAAGAATTTCATAATTTTTAACGTTCTTTATATTCCAAAATTTTCTTTTAACCTAATATCTGTACAAAGTTTAACCAAAGACTTAAATTTCATTCTAACTTTTTCTTCTAAGACTTGTCAGATACAGGACAACACCTTGAAGATGATTGGGCATGCTAATGCTTCCAGAGGCCTTTACTATCTACAATCTTTCCCTGTTTTTAGTCAGGAATATGCTCCTAAATATGTACTTTCTTGTAAACAAGTTAATGATGATTTGTGGCATTATAGATTGGGTCATCCTAGCCACAAAATCATTGAACAAATTTGTAAGAATTTTCCTTATGTTCAAATGCCATCCATAATTGTTTGTGACATTTGTCATTATGCTAAAAGACATAAACTTCCTTCTTGTAAAAGCAGCACTGCCTCTACTAACTGTTTTGAATTGATAAACTTCCTGTCTCTATCCCTTCTATTCATGGACATAAATACTTTCTTACATCATTGAACAAATTTGTAAGAATTTTCCTTATTTCAAATGCCATCCAGAATTGTTTGTGACATTTGTCATTATGCTAAAAGACATAAACTTCCTTCTTGTAAAAGCAGCACTGCCTCTACTAACTGTTTTGAATTGATAAACTTCCTGTCTCTATCCCTTTTATTCATGGACATAAATACTTTCTTACAATTGTTGATGATTACAGTAGACACACTTGGGCTTTCTTGATGCAAAATAAAGGACAAACTAGGGAACTTTTGCAGAATTTTATTCTAAAGATTAAAAATCAATTTGGCAAAATTGTTAAGACTATTAGATCTAACAATGGTCCTGAATTTAATTGTGTTGCTATGTATGATTTCTATGGTATTGAACATCAAAAAAGTTGTGTTGAGACTCCCCAACAGAATTCTATTGTTGAATGTAAACATCGACATATTTTAGATAAAACTTGTAGTCTTCTTTTTCAATCCAATATACCTATTGCCTATTGGTCTTATGCGACATCTCATGCCATTTATTTGATAAATAGATTACCCACATTTGTTCTAAATGGTAAGACCCCTTATGATTTAATATATGACAATCCTCCTACCTATTTGAACTTAAAAACCTTTGGCTGCCTATGTTTTGCTTCCACTTTACAGCAAAACAGACATAAACTCGATTCTAGGGCCAGAAGAGGTGTTTTCTTAGGTTATAAAAGTGGTGTTAAGGGATATGTTATATTGGATGTTAATACTAGGAAGATATTCTTAAGCAGGAATGTTATATTTTATGAAAATATTTTCCCTTACAAAGATGCACAAGGTAATGAGACCAGCCATGATGAGAAAGAAATTGACAATATTTTACCTAATATTTGGTGTGAAGAAGTTCATAATTTTGAAGAGAGTAGAGATACAGAACAGGGGTTTGATAGCAATGAAGACACTACCATTGACATTGATCATATTAATGATAGAGAAGATCACAATTCCAGAAAATCTACCAAAGTTAAAAGAGCCCATGGATACCTAAGTGACTACATACACCAGGTTAATAATTCTTCATCCAGTTATCTCCATGCAAAAAATAGCTACAAGACTCCCTATCCTATTTCCAATGTTCTATCTTATAACTCTTTATCGAGAAAACACCTAAAGTATACTTTGGCCATATCTACAAACAACGAGCCTAAATCCTATAATGAAGCAAAAGACAACAGTGAATGGGTTACCTCCATGTAAAGAGAATTAAAAGCCTTACAGGACAATGACACTTGGTACTTAACTCAACTTCCTCCTGGAAAAAATTCCATTGGTTGTAAATGGGTATACAAGATCAAGCACAAAGCTGATGGCACCATAGAGAGGTACAAAGCTCGTTTAGTTGCTAAGGGTTATACACAGCAAGAAGGTATAGACTTCTTGGAAACTTTTTCCTTTGTGGCTAAACTAACCACTGTTAGAATCCTTCTTGCTATTGCTGCCTCAAGAAATTGGCATTTACATCAATTGAATGTTGATAATGCCTTTCTGCATGGAGACCTAAATGAAGAGGTGTATATGGAGCCACCACCAGAGCTGAACATACACACAAAAGGTCAGGTTTGTAGGTTAACTAAATCCTTATATGGGATGAAGCAGGCTAGCAGACAATGGTTTGATAAACTATCATCCTTTCTTCTCTCTGTTGGTTACATTCAATCTAAGTTTGATCATTCTCTCTTTATTCAGAAAACATCCACAAATTTCACTGCTCTCCTTGTATATGTAGATGATATTATTCTGGCAGGAGACTCTATCACCGAAATAGAACACATTAAAGGTCTTCTTCATCATGCCTTTCGTATAAAAAACCTAGGGAGTTGAAATACTTCTTAGGCTTTGAAGTAGCCAGATCTAAGAAGGGGATACACCTATGTCAGAAGAAATATGCATTGGATATTCTTGAAGAGAAAGGAATTCTAGGATGCAAGCCCTACACTACCCCCTTTCTAAGTGACACCAACTCCTTGTATAAGGCAAAGAATTACTTGGCCAATCCCAACTCCTATCGCAACTTGTAGGGAAGTTGCTTTATCTCACTAATACAAGCCCTACACTACCCCCTTTCTAAGTGACACCAACTCCTTGTATAAGGCAGAGAATTACTTGGCCAATCCCAACTCCTATCGCAACTTGTAGGGAAGTTGCTTTATCTCACTAATACTAGACCTGATCTATGCTTTTATGTTAATCTTCTAAGTCAATTTGTTCAAGCTCCTACTGATTATCACTACCGGGCTTTGCAACATATGCTAAGATACATTAAATCTAGCCCTTCATAAGGCCTTTTCTTTGCTGCTGATTCCCACATTCAAATAAAGGCTTTTAGTGACTCGAATTGGGCAACTTGTCCTAACACTAGAAGATCCACTACTGGATTTTGTATTTTCCTCGGACCCTCTCTTATATCATGGAAGACTAAAAAGCATAATACAGTGTCCAGGTCTTCTACCGAAGCAGAATACCGTGCCCTGACTACCACGGTTTGTGAGATCCAATGGATCCACTATCTCCTACAAGATCTTAATGTTGAGACCACCACTACTGCTGCGCTTTACTGTGACAATAAGTCTGCTAGACATATTGCTCACAATCAAAGTTTTCACCAAAGAACTAAACACATAGAACTACACTGTCATTTTGTTCGCGAGAAGATTCAGGTGAATCTCCTTCGTCTCCTACCTATTCGCTCCAACGAACAACTTGTTGACATCTTCACGAAGCTCCCTCACCGCGTGCGCTTCCAATTTATCGTTCCTAAGCTTGGACTGATGAGCATACACAGTCCAGCTTAAGGGGAGGATGTTGATCTTTTGTTATTTCAGTTAGGATTACTACCTAGTAGTAATAATCTGTTTGGTTGGTAACAGTTTGCCCTTTTCCCCTTTTCCCTAACCTATTTAAAGGTTATGGCTTTTCCCCTTTCAGATGTAATACGAAAAATTGGTACACTACTTTAGAAATAAGAAGGATTAAAGTTTTCTCTAACCTTTCCTGAAGATTCTGCACCGATCAATTTGTTTTCTTCCTTCCAAAAACCCACGGACGCACACCACCAGAGCAAGCCTCGTGTTTCTTTTCTCTAAGCTTCCAGAAAAAGACACTCACTATATTTTCTCTCTCTAATAGGCCTTGCAAATTGGGCCTCGGTTTTTTTAAGGCTTATGTGCCTATAGGATAAAGTTACTTTTAATTTTTAGAAATACAACTCAAAAGTTTTTATTTTTTTTGGAAAATAATGACTTAGAAAAATAAGAATTATTTTTTCATAAAAATACATAAATAACGCAGGGGAGTACATGAAGAAACTGCCTTATTAACCCGGCACTGAGGTTTGATTAACATTTTGGGGCTGAGTAAAAGAACATGCACTAATCTCACTTATCATCTTTCCATATATATTATAAATCATTAATTTAACACGATTAACAATAAATTGTTTCTCAATATATATTTAATGTATTTTAAGATGACCAAATCATATGAATATTTTTGTCAACTAAGCTAACAAATTATTGTTTTCCAATTTAGATAAGAGTCGGTTGATTTTCACCATTTCATTATTAACACAAAATTAATGTGTAACCCGCTTATATTATGAATTAGTTTTACTAATATACTCAAATCAATGAATGATTCTTATTATGTATTTTCATTAGGAATTTATTTATTCCTTTGTAACAATAATATTTTTGTATTTTTTATATATAAGGATTGAATGACGTATGGTAAAAAAAAAGTAAAATATAAAAAAGAAATAAATGAAGATGAATCGAAGTAATTATAAGTGCGCAAAAATTATACTAAATAAATTATCAATGATATAATAAAAACTTGTAAAGAAAAATTACAAAAGTGATAGCAATAATCATCATTGGATTTGTTATTTTCATGTTTGCAACATTTTTCAAATTTTTGAATTGTGACAATAATTTATCAACTATATTTTATATTTGAATGATCTATTTATATTTTTCTCTTTTTTTCTATAAAATAACAAGGCAAAAATTACTATTTTAAAACATTCATATTGTATCAGTTGTGACGTTCGTCCCATGTTTTCTAATAGTTATCATAGAGTAACTTTTTTTTATCTAGTGTCATTCTCTTCTCAACGTTGTCTAATAAATGTTTTTTTGGATGTTGTCTTCCATAACACATTATTCAAACTCTCAATCATTATTTGTTCACTTGAACTCTTGTGTTACCCTTTATTTCCATCCTCCTTCTTATTTTGAGTTTCGATATATTCTTCTCCTATTTTAATTATATAATTCTTTTTATCTTTATCTTGATCTTCACATTTTATATCTAGTATCAACATAAATTAATATATCTGAAATCACGTATTATTAATTTTATTATTAAAATTCATTAATAATTTAAGATGATTAAATTTATTAGAATAATCAACATGATTTCATTTCCAACTCTTATAGCTCTTATGGTGTGTTTGTTTTTCACAAATGTAAACTTTATAAAGAAATAAAATACAAAGAAAATTAAAAAAATGAGACAAAAATATTACAAAATAATCTGACAAAACTTTTCATTTAACTTTCTTCTCTCATATGCAAAAGAATAGAGAGAAAAGTAGTTTCTTTTTTAAACTTGTACCGTACGGTCTCCTAGGCACCAAAAGGCCGACCAATCACCAAGCCGACCACTCAGGCTGACCACATGGTTAGATTATAAATGATAATAGTTCATTAAAGCCCTTAATGAAGGTTAAGGTGTGATTGAGCCATCATTAGGTCCAGAAAGATAAAAGCCCATTATAACTAATATAAATAAAGGTCTCAGGTATGACTTTTGGGACCACACTGCACATTATGCACACCACATGCATCACTTATAGTGATAGTCGTTCGGTCATTTTACTGACTTGAGCGTCAGAATGCCTTTGACAGGTATCCGCCTGCCCGACTTGGAGAAGGAGGAGGAAGCACGAACCAGGTGTCAGCCCGCCCAACTTGGAGAAGGAGGAAGGAGAACGAACAACTTGGAGTATGAGAAGACTAAGGTACTGTTCGGTCTCCAACCAGCCTGCTCGGTCTTCAAGGTCCGTCCGGTCTTCAAGACAACTTGGAATGTTTTAAGAGACCTCCAAACCCCAATGAAACAAAACTTTTTATAATAATTTATATTAAAAACCTTCATAATTATTAAATAAATAATGTATACTGATCAAAATCAAATAGAATATAATAAATCAAATAATAACATAATAAATAACAATATAATAATAAAATAATAATATTTCATTTTTATCAATTAAAATATTTTTTAATTTATTAAATCCATCTCATTGTTTATTAACTTTTATAAAATTTAACCTCAAATCTCTTAAATCAAACAACTTCGTTTTATTTTTTATTTTTTTCCAAATCTACTCTTCCAAATATCTAGTATCGAATCCAAACAAAAGCTTAATATTAACTATGCCTTTGACATCATAGATAGGATCAGTAGTACAGGAATGGCAACTTGGATGAGCAATTAATGGAAAGAACCTCTTACTATATTCGCATATACCAAAGAATCATGTCTTTAAAGTCATCCTAAATTATTATAATTTTATTTTTAGTAAATCTAAACTTAAATTCAAATACTTTTAATAATTATGTATATATGTGTTAAAATTCTAAAATGTTGACCTTGCTCCATTGTTGATTAGCATGAAAAACGTTTTGTATGGATGAGATTGAGTTGTTTGAAAGGAAACCAGACTTCGAAATTTCAAGACTTAAAAGCGAGAGAGTGAAAAAAAAATGAAAAGCCTATATATTTAAACCATGACAATTGGAGCAAAAAGTGAATAAAATAAGAGAAAATTTTATTAATATGGTAAAAGTATTTTTTTCTATAAATTAGTATAATTTGAAAATAACTGTATGAAAAAAATCTTTAAAAATAATTTTATTTGATATTTTTAATTTTATTTATTTATCATTATTATAATATATAAACAAAAATCTTCTTACTATTGATCAACATTACTATAGTTTATTATATTGATTTATAAAGAATGTATTTCTCAAAATAAACAAATAGCACATCATCCATAAGGATAAGTAAAAGAATGATTAAATATACATAAAACATGTCCCGTATTATCTTTGCTCCATTCTTATCTATTTCCTGCTACCAAACACCATCAAAATCTTATCAAGCTTTGACTTTGACAACAGGGCAATTAATAGCTCCTTTAATACAATAATACAATCCTTCCAATCAACACGCGCGTCGATGCTCGAATCCACAAAACGTCCCTCAACAAAATTGCCACGCGTATTCAACAATCTTATTTAAAAATTCACCCGGTGAGCTTATCATCTCCCTCTAACAGCACTGACCGTAGTCAAAGCTATATATATACCTCACTTACTCTGTACATTTCCCTTCCACTTTTCCTTTCTTCTCTCTGCCTTTCTACGTTTTGCAATTTCAGTTTCACTGAACGGCGTTCGAGTAAAAAAGCGCCGCAACAAAACCCTAATCCAATCATTTCACCAAAACCTTGCTCTTCTCCATCCCACTGGCAAATGCTCTTGGATTGCGACAACAATTTTGACATTTAGAAGAAAAAAAAAACAATGGCAGAGGAAAAACTATTCCGGGTAGGGTACGCTTTGTTGCTCAAGAAGCAAAGCAGCTTCATCCGAGATTCGCTCGTGAATCTTGCAAGATCCCGCGGGATAGAACTGGTCCGGATCGACCCGAACCAGAGCCTAAAGGATCAAGGTCCGTTTGATTGCGTCCTCCACAAGCTCTACGGCGACGATTGGAGGAACCAACTGAACGACTTTACCGCGAATTATCCGAATGCCGTCGTTCTCGATTCTCCTGAATCGATTGAGAGGCTCCACAATCGGATTTCGATGCTACAGGTCGTGTCGGAGTTGAAAATCGACGACCGGACCGAGACGGTCGGGATTCCGAAGCAGATTGTGATAAACGACAAGGCGAAGCTGTTCGACAGGCGGATCTGGAAGGCGTTGAAGTCTCCGGTAATCGCAAAACCTCTCGTGGCCGACGGCAGCGCGAAGTCGCACAAAATGGCGCTGGTTTACAACCACGAAGGTTTGAATTCTCTGAAGCCTCCTGTGGTGGTGCAGGAGTTCGTGAACCACGGTGGCGTGATCTTCAAGGTGTACGTGGTCGGGGAGCGCGTGAGGTGCGTGAAGCGGAAGTCGCTGCCGGACGTGGAAGAGGAGGAGTTGATGAAGGTTTCGGAGGACTTGTGGGCGTTTTCGCAGTTTTCAAATTTGGCAAGCGATGAAAGAATCGACGACAAATATTACAAGACGATGCATTTGGATGATGCTGAGATGCCTCCTCTGAGCTTCGTTACTCAGATAGCTCGAGAGCTGAGGCGTGTGATGAAGCTAAACCTGTTTAATTTCGATGTTATTAGGGATTCTCGACGCAAAAATCGTTATCTTATTGTTGATATTAATTACTTCCCAGGGTATGCGAAAATGCCTGGTTATGAGACTGTTTTTACTGAGTTTTTGTGTGATGTGTTGTGCAAGAAACAGCAAAGTGAGACTGAGGAGTGTGACAAAGATGCAACGAGGATTGTGATCAATACTTGTAGCGGGGATGGGGAAGACAAAGAGGGTTCTGTATATCTATGAATATCTTTTGTTCAATGTGTTATCCTCCACGTTCATCATCGTCACATTCTTTAATCAATTCACAAAACGTGGTAGATGATCACGTTCAATATTCAATATCTTGTACTGTTTTTAACAATTTATCAATATCATATGCAAGTTGCTCAAATTAGATATAAGAAATTCGACTGTCACAAGTGTAACCTCCTAATATGTATATTCGGATATTCCTCCTGCCAGTGGTTACGTTATGTGTAAGTGCTTCTCTCAAGATACCTTGACTTTGTGTTTACACGAAAAATATTATAATAGGTTTTAAAATGGATGAAATTTAAATGTTGATGCTTTATTTTAAAAATATCTTATTTAAATGAATCCATTTAAATTGTTTATTTTTATAATAAAATTATAAGATAAATATATTTTATTATAATAAAATTAAGTAAAATTTATGGGATTTGAATTCATGAAAAATAATATAACACAGATCTACACTCTTAATTAATATTGAAGAGAGATGAAAATTTTTAAAGAAAGGAAGAGACAAAAAATTATCAAGAATAGAATTAAGAGAGTGAAGGAAGAAAAGACACAGAAACAAGTCCTAAAGAACAAAGTTGACAAGATAATAAAGAAACAAAAGATAATAAAATCTCAAAGTTTAAGTAATTAAAATATTTAAATTCTAACCGAAGGTTTGACTCATATATATAATCATTAGACAACTGCTTATTAGGTTTTAATGATAATTTAGTTATTGTTTTGGATTAGGAAAACAGGATGTGGCCATATTTGTTACCTCTTCAGGTGTCTAAAGTCTGAATACCACGAAATAAAGTAATCATAAAGATGATATAGATTTAAAACGATAATATATTATAAAGATATATATTATAACGATAAAATGATTATTGTTTTTGCTTGATATCCTCCTTAATACTAATCTCACAATCACCAACCAATGTTCTTTATAAGCCGATACTTTAAAGTGAGTTGACCTACAATAAACATTTTGACACTATATGTTTCTTAGTAGAATTTCTTGGACTGACTAAATAATGAAAAAGTATTTTTTACCTTGACATTGAACGCATATTTATATATCCTAACATGACAATATAATTAAACCTGATAACTATCCATTATTATCTGTTATTGACTGTATTTATTCATTAATAGTCATTACTGTTTAATGATTATCCTTAAATTTTATACGTCTATTTCGACTCCTTAACATGCCAACCTTCTCTTATTCAGTTCTATATGCGGCCAAGCATCTCTATATGGTACAATTATAAAATTATAATTTTTATAATTTTTTTTAAAAGAATAGAAACTAAAACATAAAAAAAATAATATCAAATCAACATAAAAAACTATATGTATTAAAATATTATTTTAAAAAAAAAAGGTGAGGTCAAAGCCCGTGAAGATTTTATGTATTTCAAATTCACGCTTTCTATTACCGCTTGACAGGTCACTGTTTTTGTTTATGTGTCTCCCTTGTGTGTCTATATATGTGTGTCATTCTGTCGTAACATATTCTTATTTTGATAAAAAAAATTGTATAATTAAAAATAAGTATGAGTAATATTTAATTAAAAAAAACTTAGGTATGACATAGGAATAAATATATCTATTTTGTTTCTATGTTCATAATTATCTTAATATGTATCTAATTATATTTAAATTATTAAAATATATTTGGTTTATTATATGTATATGGATTTGTTAATTTACTTCTAAAGTTTTTTAGTTAGTACATTTTATTAATAAGTTTTAGGTTAAAAAAAAATTTCTATTAAAAAAACATACTTTAAATCTAAGAGTATTTTAATAATTTTAAATTTTAATTTAAAAAAAAAGTATTAGTAGTTATTATTTTTTATTATATAGTTTTTAAAAGATAATTTTCTTTAGAATAAAAATTAAAATAAAAGGTAGTTATTTTTTAAAATAAAAAATAAAATAAAAAGTAATAATACTAATATATGCTATTTTTTATTTTTTTATTTTAAATTGAATTTTAAAGTTATTAAAATACTCTTGATTTAAAGTTAATTTTTTTTAATAATTTTTTTTAACTTAAAACTTAATACTTGTTAAAATGTAAAAAAAAAACTTATGTAAATTAATAAACCCATATATATATATATATATATATTATATAATAAATCGTGAGTGTTTTAATAATTTAAATATGATTAAATAAATATCATGATAATTATGGAAATAGAAACATAACGTGTTATAATATTTTTTTTTTCATTTTGTTAATTTTTTTTTTAAATTTTTGACTTGTTTTGTAGTTTCCTTACATAAAAAATATTTTTTATTTTATCATAGCTTTTTAACGATTTTGTTCCAATAGCGTATTATTAATTTTAGTGATTGAATATTTCCACACCTTGTTAATAGTTTCTTTTACATAAAAATATTTGACTTTTAATTTCAATGGTTCAATTCCATAAACTTTTTATTTAGTAGGTAATATAAAAATTTTATCTTTTTTATTCTCTTTAATCATTAATTTTTGTTTTATTTGAAGAATTTAGTTTGATCAAAAGTTTTTTTTATCTTATATATATTTGTTTTATTTTATACGATTATGTTGAATGGTGTATCAAATTATTTTTAAGACACATTTGATAATTTTTACTCCCTTTTAATAATTTTACTTAATATACTCCTACATCATCGATCAAGAATTATCCAATCATTCATTTAAAGCCACCTATTCATGGTCAACTCTTATAGAACAAGTTTATATCACTTATTAACACAACTTAAAAAAAAAATACAACACATTTTAGATCAATTATGATATTAATCAATTTAATATTGTAATATATCGGTCGGAGTTAATGGCCATGGATAGTTAACGTTCATTTATGGGTAGTTAACATGTATTAATGGTTAACTAATGGTTTGATTGTCGAATCAAATATGAATATACGGTATTAATGGGCTTGATTGCTACAAGTCCTATAAAGATGTGATTAATATCAAAGTAAAGACACTTTTTTCCATTCTAATAAACTAGAGATCTCTTCGAGAAAGATATCTGAGCGTCTGAGTGTCTTCTGCAGGTCAACAACCAGTTGGTGTGGATTGCGTTCGTGAAGAAGCTTGGACGATCGGAACATTTAGGAGAACTAGGAAGGACGACTCACCCTCAGATCCTTTCAACCAAAACATTTTTGTGCCCACCGTGGGACCGAGCGACATCTCCCTGTAACCACATACGAGCCCTCGATTTTGACATCACTACTTCGATCATGGTATATCCTAACTCACTTGGCCAGAAAGGGGAATATCCAATAATCAGTCACGAAAGGAACAAGGGCAAACATGCCAACATCGTGAATTGATTTGACTACGAACTCCACCTCTGGAAATGCGGGAACACCCAACTCCACAGCTCCGACGTGGCCTATTTATGTGCCTCCGCATCTGAGGAACTGTGCAGCATAACATCAACGGAATCCCTCCTGCTCCGCCACCATCCAATGTGAGTTATAATAATAATGCCAGATCACGGTGGGGTGCACCCAGAAATGGTTGGGGGAGTAGAAGCGGTGGTTGGGATTGGCGGGAAGCGAACCCCTTCAGAGATCAGGAGGATGCAGCTGAAGAAGGAGCAGTAGCTTCTGGCGAGGAGCAGGGAAACATGAGAATAAATTTTGATGCTTACGAGGACATTCCCATTGAGACGAGCAACTTAAAAATTCAGAAATATGCACTTGATGAAAAAGGCCATGACAAAGAACTTCTTCCACTGCCTCTTTTGATCTCGACTTCATCACCTCAGTTTTTCTTCTCATTTGGAGGAAACAACAATGTCAAGATCGTATCATTAAGGTAAGATATTAATCTTGGAAGTTTTATAGTATTATAATCATGATAGGTGCCAACACCATTTTCCACACTTGACTGCACAAAATTAAATGCCTGATTAACCTTACTGGAAAGATATTGGTCTTTGTCTTGGATGCAAAGTATGAGTTGAAGATTATACTAGGGACCGTGACGCTTTGGAGCAATATCAGAACAATGCCGTTTGGAAGAAGTTTGAGGTTCGACATTGAATCTCTGTTTTCGCTTCTGACTTTGCCTCTTTGCATTTGCTTTCCAACCGACCATGGTTGAGCTTTCTTAGAATTGAAAGGCTTCCGGATTGATAGTAAGGCTTAAAATATTGTAAGAGGCACATGTGATTTATTTCCACGACAATTCTTATCTTTTGGTTGCACTTACACAAGGTTGTGCGGTCGTCGTTTATTCTTTCAATAAAAGAGGGTACAAAGCCTTCTGTCGATGGACTTGACATTAGGGAAGTGTCGGTTCAATTGAAGACCGAACGATCTCACTTGTCTGGCCATCCAGCCTTATAGCCTAAGTTATTTTGATATTAATTGTTTAAACTTGTAAATGCGTTGGTTTGATTGACTATACTTTTTCTTCAGTGCAGATGACAGGACTCTGCATATAAACTATTTGGCCAACTAGAGCTTACTGCTCGATGAGGAACATTCTTCGTGAACTCTCACCTAGGCCTCTTTGACCTAGGAAACGATTCCAAGTGAACTCTCACCTGAGCCTTTTCAATCTAGGGAACGATTCCAAGTGAACTCCTAGCTTCTGCCGCTCGGTGAGGAACGTTCTTCGTGAACTCTAACGTGAGCCTCTTCGACCTAGGGAATGATTCCAAGTGAATTCCTAGCGTTCACCAGTCGGTGCATTGAAAATAAACTCATAATAATCTATGTGCACCTCTTCCAATAAAGAGCTTGCTTGGGCTTGAGAGACTTGTGTATTATATGAAATATACCGATCGGAGTTAACGATAATTTATGGGCAGTTAGAAGGTATATTAACATGTATTCATGATTAAATTAATTAATGGTTTGATTGTCGTATCAAATATGAATATACGACATTAATGGTTTGATTGTCATATCAAATATGAATAATATGTGATTAATGTTCAAGTAAAGACACTTTTTTTTCCATTCTAATCAAATAGAGACCTCTTTGAGAAAGATAAAGATATCTGACTTGAGCTTCAAAGTGTCTTCTACAGGGCAACAACCGGTTATTGTGGATTACGTGTTAGATGTGGACTTTAAGCCAAAGTCAACCCTAAAAAACTGGCTTGTAAGGTGAGGTTTTGCACCTACTTATATACTATGAATTGGTCTTATCTCTAGTCGATGTGGGACTTCCAACACACCCCCCTCACGCCGATGTATATACATCTTGAGTGTGAGACTAGACATTAATGGGTAGTCCGATAGCAGCCCGATAGTGGGTGGAACAATATGCCCAACAAACAACAAATATCGCTAGGATAGGCTTTAACAATGACTCTGATACCATGTTATAAGTGGACTTTAAGCCTTATTCAACCCACAAAACCGGCTTGTAAGGTGAGGTTTTGCATCCATTTATATATTATGAATTGGCTTTATCTCTAGTTGATGTGGAACTTCCAATATTACGTTCGTGAAGAGGCTTGGATGATCGGAACATTTGAAAGAACCAAGAAAGATGATCGATCCAGAAACTCTTTCAACCGAAACAAATATGTTATATATATATTAGACTAGTTAATGTCATAACATATCTATTATGCATTATTTTTAACCTAAGTTATATGAGATCAATTACTAAGACATATTATACATATTACATTAAAATCAATTTAATATACACTCTAAAACCTATATAATATAATTTTTTTTTGCACTAGTCTCAGTTTGTGTCAATAATTATTTTAGTTAGTTTAAAACTTTGAAGATTTTACATTGACAATATATCAAAAAGTAAATTCTTATGTCAACAAAATGTTCAAGTGCACTTGAGATTTAAGTTCTAATTAGGAAGTTAGGCTTTAAGTCTTTTACTTTATGGGCATTTCTTGCCACATCTCCTTTATTCGTCCTTCACCACCAAAAAATTTTTGTAACCCAAAATAACCGTTATTGAAATTATAATAAAAATATCCGTACCTTATTATTTATATTTTTCGATTTGAATTGAGTATTCTAAAAGATATTTCTAAATTTGAAAATAAGTTTAAAAATAGGTTAAAACCACTTAGGCGTCCCTGTTTTCGTAAGGTCTTTTCATTTTGGTCCCGTTCTTATAAAACTTCCTAATTGAGTCCTTAAAAGTGCCAATTTCGTTGAAATTAACCCTTGCCGTTAAAATTGAGTAACGGTGTTAAATCTGGGCAGAGTTGGATGGAGGACGTGTCAACCATTAAAAAGGTGGCAGAAAAACTGAGTGGTACGTGACGTGATTAATTGATAAATTGAAATTAAAAAGGGGATTAGGGTTAGTTAATTAAAAAAGGGGATTAGGGTTAGTTAATTAAAAAAGGGGATTAGGGTTAGTTAGTTAAAAAAGGGAACTAGGGTTGAGTGAAATAAAAAAGGGGAATTAGGGTTCTGGTAAATCGAAAAGCAATTGGGATTAAATTTCATGACTCCGGCCACTACAACGTCATGCTCAACCGTCGCTTTAACCGCGTAGCGCAGATCCTTTCCGGTAATGTTCTCGCCGGAATCAGCATTGCCTGGTGGAAGTGGAACCACAATGCGCACCACATTGCATGCAACAGCCTCGACTTCGACCCCGATCTTCAGCACCTACCCTTCTTTGTGGTCTCCTCTAAGTTTTTCAACTCCCTGACTTCCCAATTTTATGATAGAAAGCTCAATTTCGATTCCCTCGCTAGGTTTTTGGTCAGTTATCAGCATTGGACATACTACCCCGTCATGTGCTTCGCCAGGGTTAACCTTTTTGCTCAGTCTTTTTTCCTTTTGTTGTCGAACAAAAAAGTGGAGAGCAGAGGAATTGAGCTTTTAGGGTTGCTTGCGTTTTGGGTTTGGTACCCTTTGTTGGTCTCTTTTTTGCCAAATTGGTGGGAGAGGGTTTTGTTCATTGTGGCAAGCTTTTTTGTGACGGGTATTCAGCATGTGCAATTTTGCTTGAACCATTTCTCTTCCAAAGTTTACCTTGGTCCTCCAAGTGGTGGTGATTGGTTTGAGAAGCAGACTAATGGTACCCTTGATGCCAACTGTTATGCTTGGATGGACTGGTTTCACGGTGGCCTGCAGTTTCAAGTGGAGCACCATTTGTTTCCCCGGCTACCGCGCTGCCATCTGAGGAAGATCGCGCCTTTGGTTAAGGATTTGTGCAAGAAGCATAACCTTCCCTATAACTGTGTGTCCTTTTGGAAGGCCAATGTGCTCACTATTCAAATACAGCGAAACGCGGCGTTGCAGGCCAGGGATCGATCTGGGCCGGCTCCCAAGAATTTGGTTTGGGAGGCTGTTAACACCCATGGATGAATGGGGACGACTTCAGCGGAGCTTCGTGTGATTTTGCTGTTGCTGATGGTTTGGTTGATGAAGGTGTGGTGGTAGATAAGGACAAGGCTTCGATACAGTTTCATAGAGGCTTCTGGAGTTGTTTTCTCTCAGTTTTAATTAAGTAATCCTAATCCCCTTTTTAATTTCAATTTATCAATTAATCATGCCACGTACCACTCAGTTTTTCTGTCACGTTTTTAATGGTTGACACGTTCTCCATCCAACTCTACCCAGATTTAACACCGTTACTCATTTTTAACGGCATGGGTTAATTTCAACGAAATTGACACTTTTAAGGACTCAATTGGAAAGTTTTATAAGAACAGGACCAAAATGAAAAGACCTTACGAAAACAGGGACGCTTAAGTGGTTTTAACCTTAAAAATATAAAAAATATATGAAGGAGATGTTCAGAAAGTCATCTCTAAATCTAGAAATACATTCTAAAATATTTGTTTCGGATTTTTTTTATTCCAATATTACTATTCCAAAATGTATTTTAGAATCTGAAAATATCTAATAGTTATAAAACACGAATATTCCTCGAAATAGTGAATCCCAATGAATATGAAATGCATTGACTTCTCTTTTTACATTCTTATTCCAAACGGTGTCTGCGAGAAGGAGATGCACAGAAATAGAGGAATAACGAGGAACACTGTTGTAGTTCTTTTTCAATGTTAAAGGAGAACCACAGAGGGAGACCGCATAGGTAGCTGAAGCTTTTGCACATCAAGATTTTTTAATATAACAGTAAAATGAAAATCTTGCATTTTATGGGATGCAGAAAGAAAAATATCAAATAATTGATTTGTGACCACTATTGAATGTTAGAAATGTGAATCAATCTTTATATTGCTGTTTCTAATTAATTAATAGTATAGATATCTTTATATTGAAAAAAAAAACTGAATTGATAATTATTTTAGTAATTTAAAACTCTAAGGATTTTGTACTGACAATATAGCCAAATTAAATTCTTATATCAACAAAATATTCAAGTGGACTTGAGATTTAAGTTCTAGTTTGGAAGTTGGGCTTTTGGTTGTTTTCTTTAGGGGAGTGAAGGAAGAAAAAAATGGGAGTGAAGGAAGGAACAACCTTATTTTGGTCTGAGTTGTATTGATGGGCTTGCGCCATTGAACTTTAAATAATTTGGAACTTTTATCTAAAAAAACATTTTAATTTAGAGATAACCATATTAAAGTATAGTGAATAGCTATACTATTAGTAGTCGTATGAAATATATTTAGTGAACAGTAATATAAATTATAAAGGAAAACGTTAGGAATATTAAAAAACAGTGATTATGAAATATAATGTGATTGTCGAAAAATGAAACAGTAATATAGACGGCATAAGATCTAAGGTGGGAATTGTGATATTTACATAAATGACTTACAAGTTTTACAAGATATTTAAAACTATAAAATACTTAATATATATATATATATATATATATATATATATATATATATATATATTCTATTTTTCAGTTACAAGCCATTACTTGTATGATTTTTAAAATATTTATTATAGAATTCAGTAGGTTTTTTATATTTTGAACTTTATGTAATCAGATAACTGCATAAAACTGTTTCATTATAATTTCATATTTATGTAATCAGTAGGTTTTTTATATTTTGAACTTTATGTTATTAGTGATTAAATTAAATGTAAACTACCTCATTACCATTTGTGGCACATTTTTTGAATCAATTATTTAAGCTGGCATATTTAAGGGAGAAACAAATTCTTATTAGTAACTACCTCATCACCTCCACTACACCTGACCTCACCCCATTTCATTCTATCATTTCAATTCAGAGAATGATGTGACAACACTCACCAACCTCAAGGATGGAGTTTTTGTTTACTCAAATAAATTTGAATTCATAATTAGTGTATTGGATTTTGAATTTGATATGTTATTATATGGATGCAGTGGAAGGCATGTTTAATTAGTGGGATATGTTGTGCAAGTGGTTAAGGGTGGGATTTTGGAGATAGGTTTGTGGCACACGTGGTTTGACCGAGACTTAACTGTGGTGGGGAGGGTCATTGTTCGAGAAGAGGATGCAGGCTCTGTTTCATATTCACGTCATCTTGTTAGGATTGAGGAACCTATAATACGGATCCCAACTTTGGCAATTCACTTGGACAGGTTCTGTCACTATTGTTGAGATGCATTGTCTGTTAGCTTTCTTAATCATTATTTTAGGTTTAAGTGTGTATGGTTAATCTTGTTAAAAACAATGAAAATGCAATGAGGGAAAAATAAAAATATAGAATGAAAAATGAACTATTCAAATGCTCTAGATGTATTGTATGGAAATAAAGAAACATGTTATGGAAGATGCAAGAATGCATGCAACTAGTTTAATTGATCTCATGAATGAGAGATGTGCAGCTAGAATGCAGAAAAAGAGTGTAAAACAAAATTTGTGTATGAACCTAAAACTAGCCTTTTTAACAGTTTCTTAATTGGAATTTTTTTTGCAGAATGTGGATGCAATGTAGAAGTATACGTATAAATGCCTTAGAAAATCTAAAATGACTATTATGTATGAATTATGATATCTAATGCTGGAAAATGAATGCATTATTGAAATTTCTATATGGAAGCCCAAAATGATAGCTTTTTACTATATATTATTGGTTGTTTTTAAATTTTTACCATTTAATTTAATTTGTGATATGTCAGCAGTAAACAAATAGTATTTATGACCATAGTTCATTCCATTACATTAACGAAGAGATTTGAAAAACTTATGATATTGTTTTCTTCATTATAATGCAGATTTCTAATGAAGAGGTTAAGCATGGATGAAGTGTAAAATTGCACCAGAAATTGTAATTTCAATCTTTTATCTCAATTTTTGCCCTTAAGTTATTTTTATGTAAATATATATTGCACTTTAATGGTAATTTCAATCTTTTATCTCAAGGATAGCTAGAGGTACAAGCTTTCAGGTATTGCTGAAAACTCAAGGATAGCTAGAGTTGAAGCAATGTAGTTTAAGTAATGATTGGAAAATACATTTGGAAGCTTGTCGAACCAGTCTCGTGATATGTTGCTGCCAATTTAAGTAGTGATTGGAAAAATCATTTGGAAGCTTGTAGAACTAGTCTTGGGATCTGTTGCTGCCTGTGATGAAAATGAGAAATCAGCTTAAGCTCAACCAAAGCAACCTATACTAACTTGTTAAAAGGAAGTGACACATTGAACCACTATTAGTATTAGAGAATCTAGGTACTCTAGGTTTTATTTATTTATCTTTGGAAATCTTTGGCTTGTACATAACTAGAGATTTGGATTTTATAAGATACTAAATCCTTTATGTAAATCCTTTATGTATGAATATTGTTGGCTGTTGATAATATATATAAAGTGTGCAACTTTCAAACTAACTTTTTTGTTTAGGTATATGTAGGAAATTTTTTGTAAAGATATATGTACGAATTTTTTTTTTAATTTTTTTTTATAAATTTATAAAATTACGTACAGATTTTTCGTATGTAAATTATATACAGATATTATATACGGATTTTTTGTATATAATTATATAAGGATATTAGATACGGATTATTCGTATATAATTTATATACGGATATTGTATACGGATTTTCCGTATGTAATTTATATACGGATTATCTGTATATAATTTATATATGAATTATCTGTATGTAATTTATATACGGATTATCCGTATATAACATTAGCTACGACAATATTATATACGGATTTTTGTCTGTATATAATCCGTATATAACAAAAAATTATATACAGATTTTGAGCCTTATATACGGATTTGGGCAGTAGATAATGACCTTTTTTCTTGTAGTTATGCCCCGCGAATATTAATTTTTAAATCATAAAGATGTCATATTAGTGAGGGCCCGACGTCTATACTATTATAGATATCGGTCCCCCACAACAACCGACGTCTATAGGATCTTATACTGAAACACGAACCTGCGAGCAGTTACGCTCACTGTTTCATCGTCTTCCTCGCGTTTTCTCTCATCGCCATTGCAATTCTGGGTTTGTTTTCTCTCTTTTGGACCATTTAAATTTACTTTTACTCTAATTAAATTACTCTTTGATGAAATATCTTCCATTTGGTGCAGTTTGTAGCGTGTTCTTGGATGACGTTTTTGACCCTTTTTGGCCTTCGTTTTTGGGCGTGCAATCCTCCATTTCCCTCCATTGCTTTGTGAAACTGCTAAAAAGGTTAGCTTCTTTGTTGAAAACTTTTATTGTATGCATGTTATTGTCTTTTGTGTATTCATGTTATTGGCTTTTGCGTTTGTATGTTTTTGGGTTTTAGGTACGCATGTGTTATTGACTTTTGAATATGCATGTGATAAAGTTTAGTTGTGTTATTATAATTAACATGTTAAATTATAAATATCAAATCATTGAGTGAAACTTAGTTCCCGTTTGAAATTTAACATAAACGATTAATCTTTTAATCATTTGTATTAAATTTTGAATTGTCCGGATTCGACAGTTTGGGAAAATTATTTTTTCATAAATTTGCTATAACATGTACATTGGAGTTTATGCATAAGATTGATAAAATTCCGGTTCAGTATTTGTGTTGTTGTTCGGATGCATATTTGATTGTGGTCATCCTTTACTACTTTCATTTCATATATTTCGGAGACCAATGTGAAATGCTGTCGAATCTTATCAAATTTATGATGTAGACTTCTTTGCATGTGTCTTAGCAATTTATGAAATATAATTTTTCTAAATGGGTAGGGTCTAACTTTGTGAGAGTTAAAAAATTGAAACTAATGAAATATCTTACGAAGTATGGATCGAAGCTGGATGAATGAACGTCGTATAAGTGAAGATATGAGAATGGTGTTTCGTTCTTGCAATATGTTCAAGAAAATGCAAAGTCTGTGAACGGGAAATATTTTTGTCGTTGTGTTTGTTGTCTTAATCAAATACGACAAGACTTAGGCAATATGTGTGATCATCTATTCATGTTCGGCATAATCAGAACTTATACCGTTTGGACTTGGCATGGAGAAGTACTGGACCAGCCTACCACATCACGAGAAACAAATTATGTGGAAGAATGGATGTGTGATCATTTAGAGGACATGATACGTGATGTTGGTGAAAATAATTTTGGAAGAGTTAATTTGTATGATTTTCTTATAAATGATTAAGAGCAACCGCTGTACCCAAGATGCTCAAACTTTCAGGTGTGGTTTTATTGTAAAAATAATTAATTTATAAAAAAAAAAATACCCGGTAGACGTCTGTTAATGTCAAACCCGACGTCTATAGATGTCTGTCAGTGCACAAACAGACGTCCGATGAGTTACAGTGGACAAAACGTCCAACGACTATAGACGTTGGATCTGGATACATCCGACGTCTGATGTACCCACTTCTGACGTGTATATAGACGTTTATGTACTCCACAACTGACGTGGATATAAACGTCTGTGTACCTGCATCCAATGTCTATATAGACATTGGTTATATCTAATCCGACGTCTGATTAACGTCACCCACAAAGAGGTAAGTTCTAGGTTTGACGTTAAAAACCCAAAATAACCGACGTCTAAAGCCCTTTTCTACACTAGTGGTTGAATCATAATTCTTTCAGCTTAGATAGCACTAACAAAGATCATTTACAGTATTTTATTATTACTGCACTTGTTTTTGTTGAATTATGTAGCTAAATAGAAACATTTTAAATTTCCATACTACTATACTATGTTACCTCTAGCGCATAAATAAAATTAGTTGTTCACCAGTTTGTGAAATAAAGTAAGGATAAAAAAGAGATGAGCAAAATAAGTTATTTGAATGAATTGAAATAAAATTAAAATAGATAAATAGTGAGAAGGGTTTTATTAATATTTTTTATTATATAAAATGAAATAATTAATTATGCATACAAAAATACTTAAAATTTTCATTATTTTCTATACATAAATCAATGACGTGTTATTTAATTTCTACTTGTGTGTAAGAGACCCTTCCCTCTCTGTCTTTTTTTTTCCCTTTATTATCTTTACAAATTAGCTAATCTAAACCACCACTTTTTCGCCTTATTTCTTACAAATCAACCTCTTTTCTTACCTAATACAATCAAAATCTTAACCTAACTTATAAAAACAACATTGTATGCTTGAATCACGTTTAAATGTTTAATTAATTCAAAACTATGTGTTTAGATTAAGTTATTTCGTCATATAGTTAATTTCATTATAACAATTTTAAATGTGTGCATTGTCTTAAATAATAGACGATTTAAAAGAGAGTTTTCATTTCATTAATTTTGACGAAAATAGCAAATATATTTTCTAAATATTATAAAGGGTTAGCTGAAGAAAGTTATTAGTTGATACTTAAAAAGTAATCTTATTTAATTTATGTATGTATGTGTATATATATATATATATATATATATTCAAAAATTATATATTAAGTTAATTAGTAAATTTAAAGGACAAATTTAATAAGTTATACACGATATTTTTGTATAGCACTTAATTATTTTATAAATATTTATTTGTAACTTTTAATATTTTCTCTCTAACTTATTTTAAGCTCATACGGTTTTTTGTTTGAAAATGTATTATGGTAATACATTTTAGTTTTTTTTTTCTTTTCAGATTGTGCTTTCTCCTACCAATCTTATATTATGTCTTCAGATATTATGTCACCTAATCCATGTATCACAACGGAAATACATTTATATTTTTAATTATTATAAGAATTCAACCTGGGTTAGGGAGTTTATTAACAACATTGTAATTCTACTCATCTAGATTCTTTAGCAAACAGACATACAAAAGAATGAAGATAAATAAATAACAAATAATAATAAAACTCTACCTGTAAAAAATAAAACATGTAAATAAAATAAAATAGTATTTTAAAGATAAAAATAATACATTAAATATAAGAAATCGGATATCAAAATTTGAAATAACGTTAAGCCATGAGTAAGTTTTTTTTTTTTTAATACCAATGCTATTATAAAAAAAAAAAAATCATCTAACTACTTGTTGACATTACTCTACGAAGAAACATGACACTCATCGGAATGGAGGAAAACTAATGGTTTAAGATTTTATACAACGGAACACAATGACAAAAAAGAAGAAATTTTTCACCGGTAGGATTTGACAAAAACTATTGGTACTTTTCAATATTTCCAAATTTATATATAAAAAAATATTAGAAAAAATTGTTTTATATCTGTGTTGATGCACTAGTATATTTTTTTATATTTTGCGAATTTTCTATAATTTTTTTAAGAAATCTGTTTTTTTTATTTATCCTATATTTTTTCTAAAAGTTGCACGAAATATTTTTTAAACTCTAATAGGATTAATTGATTTAATTAGGTTTAAGGAAAAAATATTGATTAAAATAAATTAATCAGACTTCACAGTTCCTTTGATCAAATGTAAAATAAATCACCAACCCGAATTCAATTACATTTGGACAATTTCAGATGTATATATATATATATATATATATATATATATATATATATATATATATTATCTTTAAAATTACAGTAAAAATTTGTTAAAATAATCATACATTTTCTAAAGTTACAAATTAAAATTAATAAAATCAAAGAAGATGATCTGTTCACTTTTTTTTATATCATTCATTTTTTTCCAACAAAGATAAATATATTAATATAAGATAATTGAGTTGTCCGTGAGAAGAAATACAAAAAGAGAAAAAGAAAACAAGACATAAAAGGATATATCCTTATTTAAATCTTTAAAAATTTCAAATTAGATCCAAAAATCTTATGGTATGTGATTAAGACATCAACAAATTGGTACAAATTGTTTATGCGAACGGAAGAGTGAGTGTTAATTGTGTTTGTAGTGATATGCAAGCGAGAATTTGAGGATAACCTCTCATCTCACGACACTCGTTAAAGTGAAGAAAAGTAATGGAAAAGCCATGACACTCAACTCAAACTTCTTTCTGTCTCATTAGTTTAACGAATTTAAGAATCACAGATAAGTTATAAAAGACGAATTCATGAATCAGATAAGTGATAAAAGACTCTCTGGTTTTGTGATTGAGTTTTGTTAGAAATCCTACGTTGACTAGAGATAAGACCAAATTATAATATATAAGTGAGATGCAAACTTTATCTTTCAGGACGGTTTTATAAGATTGAGTTAGACTTAAACTCAACTTCTTACATAATACATATGACTTGGTCTATATCTTAGTTGTCCTAATCGCATCATCTAATAGTTGTTGCATTATCTTTTGCTTTCAAACGAATATGACTATAAAGATATGAGTTTTGTTGTCAGAATCAAATAAGTGGTGAATAAAGTCACTATTGTTCTAGAAACAAAGCTTTTGAAGGATAACTTGTGTCGTGTCCTTCATTAATCCCTTACCTAAAACATTATCTCAAATTAAAGAAGGTGATAATTATAATTTTCTTTAGTGAATTTGAAAACAAAGGGGTGGTTACATTTGCAGCTTTCTTTTTTTCTTTATAGTTATTTTTGTCTTCTTTTGGACTTAACCAATTAATCCGAGCAAACATTGGTATGGAATCTGGACAAATCTAATAATTCCAACGACAATTTGTCATTTGGATTAGCTTCCAATCTTCTACATCTTCATCATTTGATGTGATACTTAAGAGAGCAATATTTCTTTAGTCGGCGAGAAATAGTGGTGACAAGGTTGACTTATATCACACACTTAAAGTCAGATGCATAACTTGATAGATTAACTGGACCACCATCACTGTAGAAAAGACCTAGAGGATTTTGAGTTTGCCATATTTCTATAGGAGCAAAGAAGAAAAAACCCTAAGTCACATATAAAGTAACCAGATTTCAGAAGAGACATTAAAAGAATTCCTTAGAATCTTTAATTGAAATTACAAAAGGTGTTCTATTTTAGAAAATAGAACCAATATCTGGTAAAGTACAGCGTTGTTTCTAAGAACATAATATATATAAAGCTAAATATATATATATATATATATATATATATATATATATATATATATATATATATATATATATATATATATATATATATATATATATATATATATATATATATATATATGTATGCAACCCTCCATATACAACTATGCATGTACTTGTATGATTTATATATGTGTGTTTTGTATAGCCATGTAAAAGAGAAATGAATCTACAAAGAAAAAGAAACCATGAATGAATAAAACTTCGTATCTCTACGATACGGAATATATATCCATGAATTGATTGGATCGACCTGAGAGAGAACTAATGATTCTTCTACCACATTATCGGTGACGCAGAAGTGGATGTAAATCTGCAGAATGAAAAGGAAAATGTCAAACTTAACTGAGGCCATAAATATATGGAAAACTTATCACTTTTATAACTAATTGAAAGCTTAAAATGCACCAAAATAATATAATGTTACAATCTGTATTCATATTTTTTTTTCTTACGTTATTCAATGAAAAGAACTTCATTTGTATAATTTATATAACTTTTTCTGCAGTAAGAGAGATAGGAAAATAAAGAGAATATTTTACTATTGGTGATGTGATAAAAATAGAAAGCTAAATTTAAGATCAGTATTGTAGAAGAATAACTTATTGAACACAAAACTTTTAAGAATAACATCTTAGTTCTGATCAAGTTGATTACAAACTTTATGATAACATTCAGAGAAATTGTACTATATTAGGGACTATTATTGCTTGTTTGAGTTTAATTAAGTTTTTTAGTAAATTGAAAATTTTGACTTCGTGTCATATGAAAATTAATTAAAATATATATCCAGACGTTTATAACATTTTCTCAAGGTGCATGGAAGCAGGTAAAACCTAGAGCTACCACGAAAAGGAAAGCAATAGAGAATAGGGTCTTACTCTAGAATCTCTTTCCAATAGGAACCGCTTCTTTCATCATCAAACAACTTCTCCCAATCATCAAAGAATGTGTTCGAAGGTGACTCTTCGCTCGTTTGTACCAAGTTACCACAACCACTGCCCATTGGGTTTAAGGTTCCCATCCTCGGAGAGGCAGCAACTAATGCAGGGAGAGGGTTTTCTTCTTGATTTTCATGTGAATGATAGGTGTTGGTGCTGCTAATTTTGCTGTAATCAGGATCTTGTGGAATGGATCCACCCTCCACATCTGCCAATGATTTTGAAACATCCTGTTGCTGGGAGCACTCGCTTTGTGTTTGAGAGTACACACTAGGGTTAGCAAATCTTTCACTACCACTCAACACCACAGGCTCCTTAAGGGGGTTTATGCCGTTCAGAAATAAAGGGTTGAGGTTGGGGTTGCCAAAGAGGTAAGGGTTACCCATGTTAACAAATGAATTGCTGTTCATAAGTTGCAAAAGATTTTGCAGCAGTTGTATTTTGGCTAGCTGATTGATATCTTGTTGTAAACCAAGATGGTTATTGCCCCAAGTACTATTCATAACACTGCTCAAGTTTGACATACCAAGCAACTGAGAAAGACTCATGAGGTGATTCAAGTCTGTCCTTGGCTTGTGAGTTTCTGGATCAATACCCATCTTTAGAAGCTTCTTCCTTATGTGAGTGTTCCAATAATTCTTGATCTCATTATCAGTTCGCCCTGGCAGATGAGCTGCAATCTTCGACCACCTAGAAAAAAAAGTAAAGAAAAACTAAGAAATTTGTTTCATATGAATCCTCAAAAAATAAGGTAAGTTTACGAAGGAAGCAGACGTGTACATACTTGTTTCCGAGAACTGAATGAAGGTTGATGATAGTTCTCTCATCTTCTTCAGTGAATTGGCCTCTCTTGATATCAGGCCTCAGATAGTTTGTCCACCTTAATCTGCAGCTCTTACCACATCTATTAAGCCCTGCACGCTTTGGAAGCGTTCTCCAACTGCCATGGCTGTGTTTGCTGATATAATCAATCAGCTTCTCATCTTCTTCTGGTGTCCATGGTCCTTTCTTTACAACACTAATCTCCTCACGACACGGTGATCTACCCATAATGTAGAGGCACAGCGGTTATATGCTCCAAGACAAAGAATGGTAAACAGTTAAGGTGGTCTGCTTTTAGCGAAAAACTAAGTTAGGGATTAAAGCCGTACTGCATAGTTTAATTGCTGGTGATATTTGGTTTTATAGGTGAAGAGGGGACGCAAATTCAAGAAATGATGTCATCATTTTATTATTTTTTCAATTACATTTAATTAGAAAACAAATGGGAAACATGTAACACGGAAAAATGACTGTGTGAAAGAAGTTACCTAGAGATTACACTTTAGTATATTTCCGCCACGGAGAACTTTAATTATTGGCAGATATGTATAACGAAAACCAGGATTAGGTATGGCAAGTGTCGTTTAAGCACAAGGTAAAGTTCGTTGAATTTCCTAAACTGCCTACACATATGGTTCGAATGGATTCTTTTTTATTAAGTTATTGTGGTTTGACCTGTTGGTCCAACGTTTGAAGATTTTCGATACAATCGAGATGAGAATAACAAACTAAAAGCCTTTTTTCTTGTTCTGTGTTTTTGAAGCAGCAACACTCCCATGAACGTACATGGGGTTTTGTTGGATTATGATTATGATAGACTGTTGAATTTGGAAAATTTCAAATGAAAAGTTTCACAGTATACAAAGTACTGGTTTTATTGCTAGTTAAAGTGTAGGGTACGAAAAATTCATTGATTCAATGCTAGTTTTTTTCCTTTTTTTATTAGCAACTATACCTATAAATATGTATTTAATTAGGAGCATTTAGGGTACTTCAACCCTAATACATAATTTATGTACATTGTTTCTGAAACACTTTATCTGATATTCTTCCAAGAGTTAATTTCTACAGGCCTATTACTGTGTCCTCCACTATATTGATTCATTGCTAGTTAAATGTAGAAAAAAATATGTTTAAAGAAAGGGCTCAATCTTCTCTTGTATTAATGGAAGAGTACCTTTTTGATCTGTGCTCTGCAATCACATGAACTTTTGTTGTTTAATTGTCATCAAATTACTGATTAGTGGGCCATACCTTTTACCGCAAGATTATGAAGTTTTATGTATTATAAATCTGAAATATTGATTGCACCGTCAATATTATAGTCTTATACACAAATACATAATAAAATTCTGCAGTTATAATTTGTTTCTTATAACGTTGTAAGATATCATAGGATTATATTCAGTCATGCTACCTCTGCTGAGACTAATTTCTTTGATTCCACGCTAGTTTACCAGAATAAGATTTTGAAAACTGTAAAATAATGTTGGAGAAACAAAAAAGTGCACAGTGCTTACAAGAACATGAAAAAGGCCCTGGTAAGGTTTCATCAGGGTGGACGTAATGTGCAAGATCTTGCCCTAACTAACATGGATGCTTCCTATGTTCCTTGCACAATATATTGAGTTGTTCATTTGTTTTCAAGGGTGTGGTCATCAACTTTGTCATTTTCTTCTTAGATTTGCATGCCTCATTGAGGTGTCATGAGCAACGTCTGCTTGATAATAATAATTCTGAAGCAGGAACAATTCTCCACCTGCTCCTCATTCATTGCACTCGTTTCAAGGAAGAATACGCTTTCTCATTCAAATTTCCCAGACGACGGAACAGTGTTTCCACCACAATTATCACATAATATAAAATATTCACTTCTAAACGAAAAGAAATCCTCCAATGACCTTTTTTAATTACGATGATATTTTACGTGTGTTCCCTTGTTATTGGTGGTTTCCAACATTATTCTTGGTTTTTGTTGATGAAATATTGAACAATACGTACACGCCAAATTAAGACAAAATTAAGAATAGTTGAGAGATTTTCAATAAATATTGTCCAAACATATTAATTATATGTTTAAAAACCGGATAGATATTAAACCAGTCAAATGCTATTTTAAGGTTTAATTGTTCAATAGGGTTCGAACTGAGGTGCACCGGTATTGATAGAATTATTATAATAACCAAATAATTATGTAAATTAACATTTTTAATGTTTGGAAGTCTCATAATGGACTTTCAAATCTTGGCATGTCGAAATCTAATTCTTCTTCTTCAACTTAATTAGATTAAATAAAATTAGTTTAGGTTTTGCCTGAACTAATTAGATTTAAAAGAAGAAAAATGGATGCACGTAAAAACCAGACGTGTTAGAGGATACATGTCCAAATGAAAAGTTAAAAACATGCATACTGAGATCTGGTTATATTTAGACTCCATGTTTTATACTACTTTATATTTTTATTTTATGGAATAAAGGGTGAGAAATTTATTATTTTTCCTTTTAAATTACTTTTTCTATGGCATGAGCTTAGCTAGCTAGAATAATGACATTTTACACAGAAGATGTGGTTACTTTAAACTAAAAGCAAAATTATCAATCATAAAATGCCATTTAGACAGATATGAACAAATTTTAAAGTGTTTCCAAACACCTTTAAACAACAAAAACAAGAAAAAAAACTTTTTTTATAAATTAAATTAATTTATACATAAAATAAAAATTTAAAATAATTTGTAAAAAAAGTTAGTTTAAATTTTTTTTTTCTTCTAAAATGTTTATCCATTCCAATGGTGGGAGAAGGTGGAAAGAAAAGAGTGAAAGAGATAAAATGTGATTGACTTACAGATAGAAGATGGAATTGGAGGGAGACGTAGATGTTTATTCTTTTTCTGAAAAATAAAATGTTTGACATTTTATTGGTGAGAGTTTGATTCTGACCTCTCAAGTAATACTGTGATATGGTGGTCAAAGAGAGAGTGACATCAGAGCATAGATTTGTCAAGCAGCAAATGTGAACTTGGAGAGATATGCTGCAGATTCTTCAACTTCTTACCTCATTTTTGCTTTCAAATTATTTTTCACATATTTGGATGGCCAACTGTATACTACTATATAAGTCAAAAGCTAACAATATTGAAATTTTAGGGGCAAGGAAGCTGTGGAGTATTGCTGAGCTCAATCTAATTAAGGACATTTATAACGGTTTTACTTATCAAACTTAAACTTTGTTTCCTTCAATAACAATTCCAATAAATGAACATCTCATTAATTAATAATTTATCTAAAATAATATTCACTATACTTAGGTATGTTGAGAAGATAATAATAATAAAAAAGTGAAGCAAAACTCATTAAATTTCTTTTATATATATATAATATGTAAATAATGAGGTACAAAATAGAGAAAAGAGAAATCCACATATACAAACTTTTATGACATGGAAAAATCTTAATATGGAGAAAAATGATGAACCTAGTTTAGTAAAAACTTCTACTAATATTAATAATTAATTGGTACATTTCAAGTTTATTTTGTACTTTCCAAAGAACAACATTAAATATATCTCCACCAACAAGGTAGATAACAATACAATATGCAAAATAATTAGATCCACAAAATGGAGAAAAGAGAAACAAGTAGATACCAAATTTTTTTAAGTAAATCATAAAATTCTTAGCCTACTAAGGAATTTCTATCGACAATCAATCAACAAATATTCTCTACACTAACAAAGTGAATAATAATACAAGAATATCTCAATGAGTGTTAACTTATTGGAAAGTATACCAAATTGTACAAATAATAAACAATAAGATCAAGTATCATTTTTTCAAAAGGACAATACGTGACAATTCTTAAAATCCATAACTATTTTAAACAACAAGTTTAGTAAAATACAAAAACTTTTTTTGGTAGTTTTAATAAATAGTTGGTGTACAAAAGAAATTAACATAGATTATGTACAATTGTCATGATTAAACTTCAACTACTCCACTTTCATGCATTCTTAATTAACTTAAACTTACTCAAACCCTATTCCAAGCAACTTTAAGTCTACAATTACTCATTAAATTTTAATTTCTAGAATCTTCAACAAATAAAACATGCATTAAGGTCGAGAATCTTAAAATTACTAATAAATCATGTTCTACCATTACTTACAAGCTCAATTAGGTACTTTGTTTTAGTTTTAGGTTACCAAAAATATTTTTCAATACCTCAAAAACCAACCATTAAGCCATGAGTGATCAAGCTACGGAGCATTATGCATAAAAAAAAAATACTAACTTGAATTGGAAAAACATATATATGTTACAACTAGGCAAGAATTCAATATATTACATCTAATATCAACAAATAGGTTTAACTCTCCAAGGTAGAGAGCTTAGGTTATACAAATTAAAGAGATAAGGAAGAAATTGAAACCAAAGAAAAGAAGAAGGTCATTTCACAAGGCACCTAGTCGTTGCTCCAAGCTCCAATCGCGAATCACACTCTACCTCCAATTTGTATATTCTTTCACTCTTTAACCTAAAAAAGGGAAATAAATCCATGGATGAAGATTTAGACTTTAGGAGGAGAAGGGAGAGCTTCCAACACGACGTTGCCCCTTGCAGCACCATGTGGTGCTCGATACCCTTTTAAGTTCTGCCTAGCATTGGGTTACCCTATAATTTTGTCTGCTTTAAGTGCTCGAGACAAATATTTTCCTCAAAATCATTTTTTTGTTATTCAATCATCTTTTCTTGAGTTCTAGTTTATTTTCCTCTACTAAAAATGCTTCTTATTCACTTGTTTCACATACTTAAATGAAAATTAGAAGTAAAATAAACACAAAAATAACTAGAAGATTAAATAAAATGGAAGTTATGGAAGATTTGATTTTACTAATAAAACTTAACACAAATAAGATGTAAAAATTAACGCTATAAATATGTACATAACGAAATAATAGAGGAAACTCCATTATAGGATAAGTGAAATAAAACATCTTCTCCAAACTAATTTCTCTGCACAAATTAACACATAATTTTGGTTACTCTTTTTCATCACTTTCTCACGAAAAACAACCAAAGTTATTGTCTTTTTATTTTTCGAGGCAAAGAGTTGCATTATTTTAAATTGTATAATAAACAAATAATCTTTATTAAAAACTTTTTTTTTCTCTTTTAATTAAGTCTTTAATAAATTGGTAATTTACCTGTTACCATATACTAAATACTGGAATTAATACATATGAATATTATTATTATTTAATTAAGTTATTATAGAAAATTAAAAGTATATATATATATATATATATATATATATATATATAATTTCTATATTTTTCATTATTTCAATCTGTAACAATTAGTCAAAAAGTTCATCATAAAAAAATTGTCAAAAGTTGAAACGTATTTAAAAAACTAAAAAAAATGTCACACCTTTACATAGAAAAGTAACTCTATTCCCTCTTAAGAATACTCTTGTATATTAATTAATAATTTAAAAAGCCTATTTTTAGAAACACCTCTTTGTAAATTTATATTCATGTCAAAATTATAAATTAATTGTTATCTAAAATTGTAAATACAATCAAAACAATTCAGTAAAGTATAACTATATTTTTCTTGAAATAAATGTAAATGTAAAGGATTAAGTTTCTTAATTTCAAATAGCAATACAAAAATTTGTAAAAATTGTTATGTGTTTTCCTTTGTATTATTGTTTTTCAAATATACCAAATTCTCACCAAGAATTTCAAATTTCCACATTTTATAACTTACATCTTTAACTTCAAAACTTTATAATTGTTATCTATTTATTATACTTTTAATCAATATAAAACTCAAAATCATATTTAGATTTTTAATAACAGGATTGTAAGTTTTATCTTTATATATGTTACTTTACTTTTGTCAATTTTATTTAATGTAAGATTTAAACTTAATCTTAAAATTCTAACAAACTTCCATTTTATCTTGTTAAAAACCAATAATTTCTCAATGTTATAAAATGTTGTTCAAAAAGTTGTTTCACTTATTCTTTGCCCAACCATACATCATTGAATAAAATTAAATGTTTGTTAATAGGCACAAAATTACTTTAGAAAGTATAAGAAATCAGAAAAATGCATACTTAAAATGGGTCATAGGACCAGCAATAAACTTCTAATCAGTATAGTTATATTTATTATTTGTTACCCTTTGGACGATAACAAGAGCTTTGAGAACACATACATAGAAAATTGGAAAATTAGGTGGGTAACCTCTTTCCTCACGCATGAACACAAGCTTTCTCAAAAGGTTTACGCTATTCAAAACGAAGGTTTGGTATGTCTTAACTTATTAAGCAATATATAATCATATAAATATAACGGTATATACCTAATATATGGAGAATGTCAATTTCTTATTCTTTGAGCAACTATTTGGTACATCTTTTCTATGTTTAAACTTCTTTTTTTGTTTAGACCTTAAAGCCTAAAAGTCAAGCACACAGTAACAGCGTAAGTATAAAGTTTCATCTCAAATAATGTATTTTACAAAAATGCTAATCCGTTGTTTAACATATGCTTTTACTTTTGTTAATTAGTATATTAGAGAAAGTCTCAATTACGTTCAGACAAAATTATATGTAATAAAATACACTTACCAAGATGGAATAATATGATATTAAAATGAAAAATAAAACAGTGTGAAAAAAGGATCTCATCAAAACAATATTTTGTTGGAATTTCAAGTGTAAGTTTAAGTCCTACATTGGATAGAAATGAAAAAATAGAACATTATATAAAGGTGAAAGATTAACCCATTCTGTTAAAGTTTTGGATAGAGAGTTACGTCAATTTCTTATATGGTTGAGTTCAGATTAAATTAACTTTTAAATTATGTTAACATTGTTTTAGGGCTCTTATACAAGAACTTTGATTTTTCATGGAAAGTAACATGAAACCGCCTTTTAGAAGCAACGAAAACTTATCAGAAACGGATGGCCATAAATTTTATGCGAATTGAAAGAGAAGTAAAAGAAATGGAGAAAATAAAAGTGATTACTATTTTTTCGACCTTATGCTTTATATACCAAAGATATTCCTTTGCTTTGGAATTATGGTGAACGATACGATTCATTTTATTAACTTTATTGAATAATGGGCCGACCCTATGAGAAAGGCCCATCCAGCCTTTTACCCCAAAACCATTGTTTGCCTTTCAAACGTCTGCTGGAAGCTTCTCCTGTGTCAGAAGTAGGTGAGCTGCAGAGCAGAGATGAGGTTGAAGCTGTCTCTCGACAAAGATGAAGAACGAGTCCTCTCCTGAGTGATTCTGCAGCAAGGCAACAGTGTGCCTCTCAAAGATGGAACATGGTGTGTTGTGTGAGGGCTTCAAGAAGAAGATCGAAAGAGGATCGAGAGACGGAGAGGGTCCGAGAAGAAGAAGAGAGAACGGGAAAGAAGAAGAGGATCTGAGGAGCGGAGGTAAAACTAAAACTCAACTGTATTATTGTGTTGTGTATGATTGTGTATTTTCTTGTATCTTTACATCAAAAAGAGAACTCTATTTATAAAGTCCTTTGTGAATGGGGGAAGAACATTAAAAGGGGAAAACTAAAAATATGGGAAATCCTAACAGATTAGCAAAAGAGTGTAATTACTGTAATTAGAACAGAATTACTAAATAACTAACTAACTAACTCCAATAGCCTCCCCTCAAGCTGGATGGTGGATGGTGAGCAATCCGAGCTTGGGAACGATAGACCGGAAACGAACACGATGGGGGAATTTGGTGAACACATCTGCTAGTTGTTCATCTGAGCGAATAGGGAGCAAATGTAGTAGATTAGCTTGTACCTTTTCACGAACCACATGGCAATCAAGCTCGATATGCTTGGTCCTTTCGTGAAAGCTCTGATTGTGAGCTATGTGTCTAGCTGATTTGTTGTCTCAGTAAAGAGCTGGAATACCAGCTGCTTGAACTTGTAGGTCATTTAAAAGGTAGTTGATCCACTGTATTTCACACGCAGTGGCTGCTAATGCACGATACTCTGCCTCAGTGGAGGATCTAGAGACTGTACTTTGCTTTTTTTATTTCCATGATATAAGGGATGACCCAAGGAAAATACAAAACGCTGTAGTTGACCGCCTAGTGTTAGGGCAGGTTGCCCAGTCTGAGTCACTGAACGCCTTTAGATGTATAGGAGAATCTGCTGAGAAGAACAACCCCTCTGAGGGTTTAGACTTTATGTACTTAAGAACATGTTGAGCAGCACGATAGTGATAGTCAGTGGGTGATTGCATAAATTGGCTCAATAGATTAATAGAAAAGCATAAATCGGGCCTAGTGTTAGTGAGGTAAAGGAGCTTCCCTATTAACCTTCTGTAGGAGCTTGGATCCTTTAAGTAGCTCTCCATTTTGTACAGTAGACTGGTGTCACTTGGAAAGGGGGTTGAAGAAGGTTTGCAACCCAACATTCCTGTTTCCTCCAGAATATCTAAGGCATACTTTCTTTGGGATAAGTGAATTCCTCTCTTAGATCTTGCTACCTCCAAACCAAGAAAATACTTAAGTTCCCCTAAGTTCTTAACTCGAAACTTTTTGTGTAAGAGACCTTTTATTTGATCAATTTCTCCCATAGAATTCCCTGCAATTATGATGTCATCAACATAAACAAGCAGGGTTGTGAAACTTGTGGTGGTTCTTTTAATAAAAAGGGAATGATCAGATCTGGATTGTGCATAATTGGCAGAGATGAGAAATGTGGATAATTTCTCAAACCATTGTCTACTAGCTTGCTTTAAACCATACAAAGATTTAGTGAGCCTACAAACTTGACCTTTATCACAACCTGCAAGGCCAGGTGGTGGTTCCATATACACTTCTTCTTTTAAGTCACCATGTAGAAAAGCATTGTCCACATCTAGTTGGTGCAGGAACCAATTCTGGGAGGCTGCAAGAGCAATTAACAATCTGACAGTAATGAGCTTGGCAACGGGTGAAAAAGTATCTAAATAATCTATTCCTTCTTGCTGAGTGTACCCCTTTGCTACAAGGCGAGCCTTATGCCTTTCTATAGAGCCATCAGCCTTATATTTGATCTTGTAAACCCACCTGCAACCTATTGCAGTTTTTCCTGGTGGAAGTTTGGTTAGGAACCATGTGTCGTTATCCTGTAGTGCCTTGATCTCTCTTTTCATGGCTTCTGCCCACTCACTCACGAATTTGGCTTCATTGTAAGAGTGTGGTTCTGTGCTTGTAGTGATGGCCATAGTGTACTTCAGATGCTTCTCTGTCAGTGAATCACAACATAATGACTTAGAAATAGGATAAGGCATTTTGAGGCTATTTTTCTCAGTCAAGGATTGGTTAACCTGGTGAATATAGTCACTCAGATACCCCAGAGCTCTTTTTACTCTGTCTGACTTTTTGCACATGTATTCTTCAGTTTCTCCATCAGTATTACTTTCAGATTCTCCATATTCGTGGTCTGCATCACTTTCAACAGTGTCGCTGTCAGTATTTTCTTGAGCAGTGATGTTCGGCTGGTCTTCCTCATCAACCAACCTTCCATCCTTTTGAGTGTCAAAACTGCTTAGAGGGTCATTGAGGAAGGCAGTTTTGCTAACTTCTTGGTCACCAATTCCTGCGCTGTTTTGTTGATCTTGCAAGGGAAAAACAGTTTCATAAAAGATAACGTTTCTGCTTATGAGTATCTCTCTAGTGTGGATATCAAGGACAATGTAACCCTTGACCCCGCTTTTGAAACCGAGGAAGACCCCTTTTCTAGCTCTCGGGTCAAGCTTGTGTCTTCCACTCTCAAGAGTGGAAGCAAAACAAAGACTTCCAAAAGCCTTGAGGTTTAAATAGGTGGGAGGAACATTGTAGATGAGGTCATGGGGAGTTTTATTTTTCAGAATGGAACTAGGTAATCGGTTTATGAGATAGACAGCATGGCTGACAGCATATGACCAATAGGCATAAGGCAAATTAGATTGAAACATGAGACTTCGTGTCACATTAAGGATGTGTTGATGTTTTCGCTCCACAACAGAGTTCTGTTCAGGAGTCTCAACACAGCTGGTTTGGTGATTGATTCCATGGGAATCATACAAGCTGACACAGTTAAATTCAGGTCCATTATCAGACCTTACAGTTTTAATTGTTTTTCCAAACTGATTTTTAGCTTTGATGATGAAATTCAGCAGTAGGTCTCTAGTTTGGCCCTTATTTTTCATTAGAAATACCCAGGTATGTCTACTATAGTCATCAACAATGGTAAGGAAGTACCTATGACCATGGATAGAGGGAATAGAAAGGGGTCCCCATATGTCACAATGAATCAAATCAAAACACTCTTCAGATAAGGAAATACTTGTAGGAAAAGAGAGCTTATGTTGTTTAGCGTAATGACAAATATCACAAACAGTATTAGCATTCATATGTACATAAGGAAAATGTTCATATATTAGTTTCACAATCTTGTGTCCAGGGTGGCCTAATCTATAGTGCCACAGATTTACATCAACATGTTTGAAAGAGAAAACAGTTTTAAATGCAAAATCATGATCAGGACTTGAGACAGCTTGTAGGTAGTAGAGGTCTTTGTGAGAGCTAGCATATCCAATCATCTTCAATGTAAAATTCTTCCTTATCTGACATCCCTCAGAAGAAAAGGTTAAGCTACAATCCAAGTCTTTTATAAGGCTTTGAACAGAAATTAGATTGAAAGAAAAATTAGGAATATATAAGACATTAAAAAGAACAAAATCCTTAGAGAATTGTATTGTCCCTGCATGTTCAGCAGTTATGATAATGTTGTTAGGCAGTTTAACAGTAATGGGTTTGATCTTATAGAAAGTTACAAAATTTTCTTTATCATAAGTAACATGATCAGTAGCTCTAGTGTCAATAATCCAAGAAAGTGTACTTGATTTGTCTTCCTTTTCATTTCTGTTCATCTGGTTAATTTTGTGTGTAGAGTCATCAGCTTTCTCAATCATCTTGAGAAGCTTTTCCATTTGGTCTTGTGTGAGAGAATTGAAGGTTGTGTTTGTGCTCCCTTTTTGGACAGTCTCTGAACCAGACCCACGGTGGGCGCCAAGATGTTGGCTGAATTCTAGCCTCCCTTCTTTTCTTGGTTGTTATCGTTTTTTTTTATACCAAGGTGGATACCCATGCTTGGAGTAGCACTCATCCACAATGTGGTTCATCTTGTTGCAGTAGGAGCATTGCTTTCCATGATTAGGATTTCTCCCTCTGCCTCTTCCCTGTCCATTTGCTCCAGTACCTCTGCCTTGGTTTTTCCAGGACTGGTCAACTTTCCAGTTATTATTGTTTCTGTCAGCAGTGTTCAGTAGGATCTTTGTTGTTTCAGTAGATCTTTCTTGTCTTTCCTGCTGCATAATAAGGGAAAATACACGATTTATGTTTGGCAGTGGCTCCATTAGTAGAATCTGGGTTCTGACAGTATTGTAGTTGTCATTTAGCCCTTTTAGAAAGCATATAACATGTTCAATCTCTCTGTATTTTAGAGAAACTTTTGAGAGTTCACAGCTGCAAGGAATTTTGCAAGTACAATTGGGTATGGGTCTAAGAGATTCTAGTTCTTCCCATAGAACTTTTAAGTCAGTAAAGAACTGGTTAACAGTTCTTTCCCCTTGTGTAATTGAGTGGATATCTTGGAGAATATCTGAAATCTTGAAGTAATCTCCTTTAGAGAATCTTTCCTTCAATTCATCCTACAATTCTTTAGCTTCTTCAACATATATCACACTTTCAGCAATTTGTGGGGAAAGTGTCTTTATAATCCATGAGAGCACCATCATATTACATCTTTCCCATATATCAAACAAGGCTTCAGTTTTCTTGGGTTTCTTGATTGACCCATCAATGAATTTAATCTTGTTCTTGGAGAGAAGAGCTCTTCTCATGCTTCTACTCCAAGAAGAATAATTTGTCTCACTCAAGACCTGAGAAATGAGTGTTAGGCCTGGATTTTCTCCAGGATGTAAGTAGAAGGGACTGGAAGGATCATTAGCTGCATTGTCAGGCTGGTTTGTATGATCCATTTTGGTTGTCATCAAGAAACGGTTCAAGAAAACGAAAGAATCAAGCAAAGAGTTTCAAGAACTAAGAAACTGGGCAGCGGAAGTGTTTATCTTGCTCATGATACCATATTGAATAATGGGCCGACCCTATGAGAAAGGCTCATCCAGCCTTTTACCCCCAAAACCATTATTTGCCTTTCAAACGTCTGCTGGAAGCTTCTCCTGTGTCAGAAGTAGGTGAGCTGCAGAGCAGAGATGAGGTTGAAGCTGTCTCTCGACAAAGATGAAGAACGAGTCCTCTCCTGAGTGATTCTGCAGCAAGGCAACAGTGTGCCTCTCAAAGATGGAACATGGTGTGTTGCATGAGGGCTTCAAGAAGAAGATCGAAAGAGGATCGAGAGACGGAGAGGGTCCGAGAAGAAGAAGAGAGAACGGGAAAGAAGAAGAGGATCTGAGGAGCGGAGGTAAAACTAAAACTCAACTGTATTATTGTGTTGTGTATGATTATGTATTTTCTTGTATCTTTACATCAAAAAGAAAACTCTATTTATAGAGTCCTTTGTGAATAGGGGAAGAACATTAAAAGGGGAAAACTAAAAATATGGGAAATCCTAACAGATTAGCACAAGAGTGTAATTACTGTAATTAGAACAGAATTACTAAATAACTAACTAACTAACTCCAATAAACTTATACATGAAATTTATAAATTATTCTGAATGTTTTGTTTTTCATATCCATGAAAGAGAAATTCTAAATATCAAATATACTTTTTACTTTATCGCTTCAACAAGATATTTTATTTTTGAAGGCTTAATACCTTTTATGGTCCCTATTTTTGTCTAGTGTGTTCACTTTGGTCCCTATGTTATTTTCCTGTTCAATGTTATCTTAAAGAATGTAAATTTTGTTCAATTTGGTCCTTCTTATTAACGTTGTTTAAATCGTTAATGGCAGACAGTCTAGGTATGTACAACAGTGTTGAGATGGCATTTAACTACTGCCATGTCACCATCTTCTTCAACCTTTAGCCCACCAAACCCTACCGCCACCGAACCCTAACGCCACTGCCGCCACAGAGATCGTCCAAAGTCACCATGATGCTGCGAAGTCGCACCTACAGAGAACCATGGCAACCATCACGCGCAACCTCCATGGTCACCACCATCAAAGTCGCAATCTCCCCCAAATCATGAAACCTAATCTCGAACTCCATTCGAATCTTCATTCTCGCGCATCAACCATGAATCATCCAAATCGAGAGCTTCATTGTCAGCACAACAATCCTTGTCGCCGTTGTGCAAAGCTCCAAGACCATCATCTTCTCCAACCTATAGAGAACCACAACAAAATCCAGAAAAATCCCAAATCAAAGAAACCTAGAATCTCGCCGCTACTTGCCTCCACCGGCCACCATGAGTGCTTTCTTACACAACTAGGTTCGTCTTCTTCATGCTACCATAAGCTGCACAATTCGCAAAGTCATCGTCCATTGAAGCAAAGCGAGCAATGTTTTCCTTCTTCTCGCGACGCAGGTGCAGGAAAGTTTCTCCCAAATGCATAACCCTAATTTTGGGGTGGGGCTGCCACGAAACTCTAATTTTGGTGACGTGGCAGTAGTTAAATGTCATCTCAACACTGTTGGGCACACCTGAACTATCTGCCGTTAACGATTTAAACCGTGTTAGCAAAAAGGATCAAATTGAACAAAATTTACAATCTTTAGGATAATATTAAACAGAAAAAAAAAAACAGAAAGATCAAAGTAAACACACTTGATGAAAAAATAAAGACCATTAAGGATATTAAACCATTTTTAAAAGATACTCACTATAAGTTTATTTAAGTTTTTACTCAAAAGAAATATCGAATACCGATAGATTAAAAAAGATTATTATTAATAAACTTTTGAAAAAATTAATTACAAATAAATTTATTGAAAAATTTTATTTCGAAATTATCAAAATTGAAAAAGGAGAACCATTTTACCAACATAATTTATCGATAGAAAAAATCATTGAAGATATAAATTCATAATTTTGGATGAATTTTACAAATAAATTTATTATAGACATATTTTTGTCAATAATATAAACTTTAATTTATCAATAAATTTTATTTACATATTTTATTGATAAATTTTATTGAAAAATTTATTATGACAAAAATATTTATCAATAATTAAATTTATAAAATCTCACTGTAAATTTTATTTTATTGATGATTTTTTAAATAGAATTTTGTCGATAATTTAATTGTAGTGAAATAAATTTAAATTTATAATATCATTAGTTAAAATTAATCAATTTAACTATTTTCATTTAGTTTCATAAAATGAAATATATTTTTTTTTCTTTTATACGAGATGGAAACTAGTATTCTTTTCGGATGAATTTAATGTCTGTTCATGAAAAATTATTAATTAAAAGATTAAATCATTTTTAATAGATCAAATAAATTATTTTTTATTTAATTGATTATAATTTGACTTAAAGATTATTAAACATTTCGATTTTATAATATTGTGGGGCCTAAGAATTTTGTGAGAGAGTGGTGATCGTTTTCCTTTTGTCTCATTAGAAAAATAATCAGAAACAGAAATAAAAAGAAAGTCAAACACATCATGGAAATATAAAATGTTTCAGAACATGAAAATTTAGAAATTGCCATTGACTGAGATTTTAGGCCTATATATGCAGTAGCAGAAGAAAACAGCTTAAAACAAATTTTAACAATTTTATATGGGAAAAAAAATAAATTTTCCTATGAACTAAAATTAACTTATACTTAAGTTAAAAAAAAATTGTAGTAATATTGTGAAAACATTTATACAAATTAATTCTATCTTAATAAAAACTAGTAAATATTAATTTTGTTCAGAGAAAGAAAGAATTATGAGACGTTACTGGATGGTTATGGATGAGTGGAAAATTTAGATGGAGATGGTAGGTTTGATATACCAAAAGAAGTTGAAAAATTCAATACTCAAAAGTAATGTATTCTTAATTTCTAATATGTTTTTGACCCTTTTGGATTGTGTTTTATCTTTATTGATGTTGCAAATTTGGCCACTGCAATTTTATATACTTGGATGTTATTGTCACATTAATACATCCATGATAGAGTCTATAAATTGACGCTTTGATTTGTTTGTTCGCCTATCTTGGCAAAAAAATAAATAAACTCTTCCATCTTTTAATTTTAAATTTATAATGAATACACTATGATATTTTTAATTAATATATTATAATTTATATCACATGTGTTCAGATGTGGACGAGTTTTATGTTGAGATGGAAAATAAGATCTACTCTTCTGATATTCAGAAATTAGAGTTTTTCTAACTCATAATTTCATAGCTATGAATTGCATAAAGATCTTAAAAGTGTAAAACTCTATCTTCTATCAATAATAATCAATAAAAATACTCAATGAATGCTTAATTAAACAACAACAAAATATAATATATAAGAAAAATTAGCGTTGAAGTGTCATGTGCAAACATAATTTCATGCAACATAAAAAAAATAAATACTTAGACATTCCAGTACGAGAATGTTATGTTGGAGATAAGAGTGTTTAAAATTAAAGTTTTTGTAGAATATATTCGATTCTATAAAAATAATTAATATTTTTTTTTCTTTTTTATGATTTCTTTCTTCTTATTATTTCTCCTTTCCTCTTTTCTTCTCTACTTTATTTTTTGAATTTTTCTTTATCTCAACTCTTTCTCTTCAATTTATTTTTCACTCAACTCTTTCTCTCCTTCTCTTCAATAGCTGTTTATTCACCTAATATAATTTTCTATGCTTTGTTTTTTTCCATTCCTGTATTATCACAATTAGGACATATATTTTTTTCAATACTTATCAAACATTTTCTCTTTCTTTATATACATCGGTTTTCTCTTTTAATTTTTTTTCTCTATTCAAATGTGGGTTCTTATATAATTCAACTTCAAAAAAATTCTTGTCAAGAGAAAACTCAATTTTCTATTAGAATATATATATATATATATATATATATATATATATATATATATATATATATATATATATATATATATATATATATATATATATATATATATATATATATTAATTATAAGTGCACCATCACATTAATTTTAATTATCGGTCTCCTTTAATATTGTTTTTAATTTTTATTATATGAATCATTATTTTCCATATTTAATAAAAAAAATTAAAATTAGAAAGAAAACTAAAAAATTACATTGACCCCTCCAAATTATATTACTTTATAAGTTTTCACAAAGTTTAACAGAAGAGAAAGTTATGTTGTGAATATTTATGATTTTGATAATAATATATAACATTAAAATTATGTAATATCATATTTTTGGTGTATTTAATATATATTTAGTATAAAATAGGTTATATAAATCAATAAGATTAAAAAACTAAAGAAAGTTTTACCAAGTATTAAATTCATGCATCAAAAAACTTACAATCATAGTAGACATAATTTTAAAAGAGGAGTGTACTCAATTTACATCATAAACATATATAAAACTAAGATTCAATAAAGCTTTGTATAAAATGCAAGTAAAAATGAAACAAACAAAAGTTGCACATAAGAAAAACAGAGATATATTTGTAAATGCAAAAACATTTACAAGCCATACAAGTTGACTCATGCATCTCGGATGATTTTGATACAATAAACTTACTTTATGAGTTTGTACGAAGGTGTTGCCTGAAATATAGAATTTGATGCAAAGATTCCTATGCTAAACATGTTGAGGTAATAATAAAAATTTGGTTTAATTATTCTTTGATCTTTTGTTTTGTAGAAAAGTATCAAGTTAATTTCTTTTTTTCAATTTGGTCCTGATTTTTTTTTTAAATATTTAATTTATTATTTTTGTTAATATTGTACAAAAGGTGTTAAATTCATTATTACATAAGGATGAGAAAAGTTCGGATCATGTGACATTGTCATAACAACTTGAATTTGAAAAATAAAAATATGTTAAAAATAAATTTTTTAATTGTATAAATATTTATTCATTTAATTTTATCATAAAAATGTAAACATATTGCTAAATCTTCATTTGGTTTGACTTTATTTTCATTATTTTTATATTTAATTTTATTTGTTGCTTTTAAGATGCTTTCAAATTGATATTGATAAGTGAATTTTATCCACAATAATTAATTAGTATTTATATTAACTTTTAATTAATAATCTTTGATGTGAGTAAATAGACATTTAATTTGTATACGGTGGAATGAAACAGGTGTTAATTAAATTCTTTACATTTAATATTGGAAGGCACAAACCTAGAATTATCCTGCTGTTGCCTGGACAGGGGTTTCATCATTGATACGAGGTGTTTCATATGATTCAAATAATGTATGATTTAATGCTTCATCTGCTACCTTTCTTGTGCCAACCTCAAGGTAATAATGCGGATCAACCCGATCCATTTAAGTCCGTCTTATACTTGATCTGTAAAATACAGACTAAATTGGTCTGTCTTGATTTGAAAATGCAGACTTAATGGTTTAAATTTTCTTCTAATAAGAGCTTCTTGTAATTAACTTTGTCCTTCCTTTTATGAAGTTCTGGACTGGAGTGGTTTTTTTTTTTTTTTGAGGTGGTGGCCGAAAAGGATATTCCCAGGCTGAAGGAAATTTTATTGTCCATCCTCATAAGAAAATATCTTAAAATGGAAAATGATGTGAAGATGCTACAGAAGCATTTCCTTTGGAATCCTAGATCAATAAGATATGATTGTTTCACATATTTTGCATTCAATATGGTTCATCAAGCTGAACCAGACTCAAACTTAGCAAATATAGTCATTTTGGTAAGAGTTGTTTAATTTGATTGCAGAAGAAATCTTGCTTGGATCAGGTCATTTTGATGGTATAATGGAGCATTTCAACAACATTTTTGTTTCTTATGGAAAGAATTTAATCATGATTATTGGGTTGAATTATAGTAGATGTTTGATTATGAACTAGGTATCATGTTCGTGATGAGGAAAGGACCAAAACAAATATAACAACTTGGTAAATAGTTATAACGCAACGAAAATTCAATCCTCCTTCTTACGAGAATCTGCAAGGAGCACCAAACAAATAGAACAAAAATAGAATTCAAAGCACAAAGAGACACTCACAATTTTTAACGTGGAAAACCCCTCAATGCAAGGGTAAAAACCACGAGTCGTCGAAACCAAAGAAAAATCCACTATGATCAATAATAGGGTACAAAAGAGTATCCAATAATAATACTAAAAGGTATTTTCAATAAGTCAAATTAACTAAGCACAAATGCTTACAAATGAGAACAAAGAAGATGAAAATTCTCCAAAATAGGACTGCTGGTGCGGGACCGATTTCTCCCAATCTAGACCTCCGATTGACGATCCGAACGGTCAGAATGAAGAACCATATGTCTGGAACCTACTGTCCAAAAATCAATTCGATCCAACGGTGAACGACTTCACAGCGACGAAAACACCAGTGCAGGTTTAGGGTTTTGCGGGAATGGCTTTCTCTCTTTCTTTTTCTCTCAGTTGGCTTTTGTCTCTCCTCAAATGACTCTCTTGTGCTCTACTAATCTGACGCATCTCATTTTAACCTAATGAGACATAATGAACTACACTATTTGAACCTATTCTTCACATAGGAAGGGAGCCCAATAACCCAACAGTTTGGTGGTGTGATTCGTTAACCAGTATCAAATTCTCAGTGTTTCTCCCTGTGTCATTCTACATTTCTCTCACCCTCATATCTTTTACAAATTCCAAAATTACTCTCTGTGTCATTCCAAAATAAATTTTTTTTAATAAATATATTTATATATTACTCATTTTAACTTATAAATTATAATTTATTTACAAATATTTATAAAAAAAATTACATAAGTTTAAGTAATTATCCTAAACCATCACGTAGTTTTACATATTATCTTTGATTCTACAATTTGCAATATAACCTCTCTCGATTTAGTTTGAATTCCCATCTCTATTGCATTTCTCTCAATTTGACCTTTTTTTTTTATGCCTTCTTATTTGGGTTAAGCTTCTTTCGATGCTCCTCTCAATTAGAATGGATTTTTTTAAAAAAAATTGTTAATGTGTAATCATATTATATGTTTTGCATGTGCAAAACAATATAATTAATATAATTAGAAAAGTTATTTATTCTAATTTTTTAAAATTTATAATTATTTGTTGCATATCAAAATGAGTTTCTTTAGATAATTTCTTCCATGAATGTACTCAGTTGCAACAAGATGAAAATGAACTTCTTTTACTAATTATACATTGGGAAAAAAAAGTTGAAAAATTTAGTATAGACTTCATACTAGACTATTTATGTGATGTCTAAGGAAAACAGATTGAGTTTTGATATATTGCCAATGTAATTAACATTTTGAAACATCATATTATAAAAAAGTGTATATATATATATACACACTTTTCTGGTCAACATAGTTGACTTGACTTTTGGATTTTCCTGTATATGAAATGAATTACGATATTGTCATACCCTGATAAACAATAGAAAAACTGATTTGCAGATACTTTTGTCATGCCAAGATGCCTTTTTTTTTTTTAATTTAGGAACTAAAAAAGAATATATTAAGTATATCTATTATTTATTGAAACACGTATTAATGATTACAAGAAAATTTGCAGAAAAATGTCAACTCAACAGACTAGAGAATTTATCGATCTTTGAATTGATATTTCTGATATTTCTGATATCCTGACAGCAGTTCTACAGCACAAGATGTAGTGTAACTAACGGTTTTATTTATGATGTTCATATTTATTATTTTGATAATGTTTTGAACGGTGAAGTGAATAAGCAATGTTAACACTGTTTTTGTTAGATTATAAACAATATAACCAGAGGAGATAATAAATCAGAATGAAGAACTAAATACATGAAGCCATTTTACATTTTATGGCACTTACATACACAAATATATTGTATGAAATTATTGGGATCCGACATCAGCTTCCCAATCCACATCATTCTCTATAAATGTGGGGGAAAAACTAAAAAAAAAAAATACAAAATTACAGTATAAAAAATCCATGTTTTTTTTGTTATGTTCTTCTTCCATTATGCTATAATTGATGATGCTGTTGTTGTTGAAGGTTGACTAGTTTAAAGTATGCTCCATTTTTATTTTCTATGAGACTTGAATGAGTCCCTTGCTCAATTATCTTTCCATCCTGTAAAACTGAGATTTGGTCTGCATTTCTTATGGTGGATAGCCTATGTGCCACCATAACTGTTGTTCTGTTCTGCATTAATCTGTCCAATGCTTGCTGCACCACACGCTCTGACTCCACATCAAGTGCACTAGTGGCTTCATCAAGAAGCAAGATTTCAGGGTTCTTTAGAACTGCTCTTGCAATGGCTACCCTTTGTCTTTGCCCACCAGATAGTTGCACTCCTCTTTCACCTACTTTGGTGGAGTAGCCCTCAGGAAGACCACTGATGAAGTTATGAGCATTGGCAAGCTTAGCTGCTTCAATCACTTCTGAATCAGAGGCACCTTCTTTTCCATACAGTATGTTTTCATAAATTGATGTGGCAAAAAGAGCTGGCTCTTGTTGCACAAGACCAATGTGTCTCCTAAGAGATTTCAGATTAAGTTTTGTGATGTCTTTGCCTGTAAGAGTTTCATTTATTCTTGTTAAAAGAATGTTACAGGCAAAATAAATAGCTTATGCATGCAAATGGGTCAATGTCAAATCCTCCGAAAAACTTACCATCAACTAACACCCTTCCGGATACTGGATCATAAAATCTGAGGATAAGGGAAATCACAGAGCTTTTACCAGAACCACTTTGCCCCACTAGAGCAACACTCTTGCCTGCGGGAACTCTTAGGTTGAAATCCTTGAAAATAATCACATCTGGCCTTGAAGGGTAGCTGAAATTGATTCTTTTTAGCTCAATTGTTCCCTCCACTGTTTTCAATTCTTCTCCAACATCTCCTGTTATTCCTGACTTTCTATCCATCACTTCGAAAACTGATGCAACCATTTGGTTCCCTTTCAAAAGGTCCGGGGCAAGGGCCAAAGTCTCCCCCATAGCTAGAGCTGTTACTATCAAAACCATAAATGACTTCATAATTGATTTAAAGCTTGCAAGCTCCTTTTCCATCAAAGTAGATCCATACCTGCAAAAGGTTTACACTCTAAGCACAAATGTAACCAGCATTTGGTAAGACATTAATCCTACAAGTAGCCTACTTAAGACAGAATAAAGTTAAAACATCTACCACAAGGCAAGACCATAAGATGAGAAAATAAAGAACTGGGAAACGCCATAGAATATGCCAGCAATTTGGCCTCGTTTAAATGAGCGTTTAGAGGGATCAAGAAGCTCATTAGCATAAAGGTCAAGGACCTTTTCTTCAGAACAAAATGCAGCCACAGTGCGTATATTGCTCACTGCCTCCCCAGCAAGCATGTTGGCTTTTAGGTATGCTTTGCTCAAGTTGCCACCATATCCTTTCATAAAAAGTTTCTGAAATGATCCCGGGGAAGTATTAAAACGCAGAAAGATATGCCAGTTCTATGGTGTTGAAATGTTAAATAAGAAGGAAAATCACCTCACTGATATGACCACTAATGACAAAAGGATATGTAGCTATGACAATAAGTGTTATTCTCCAGTTCAAGATGAAGGCAATAATAAATGAAGCAACAACCAAACCAATGTTCTGTAACAGAATTGTTGAACGATCAACGACTATAGTTCTTAACAATGTAGCATCAGTCTCTAACTGCGATGAAAGCATAGAACTTGTGTTGTTTGTATCATCAAACCATCCAATTTCGTTCTTCAAGATAGCTGCACCCAGATGACCAAGGGAAGTTAATTGAGAGAGAGATCATCATGTTTGAGCTCCGATAGCTATGTATTTAGTTTTCAGATTTTTTATATACATCAAAAGTAAAAAAGTCAATAATATATTGAATACTGAAAACTCAAATGCACCTTTAAAATACAATTCATCAGAAAATGGATTGATTAATTGTATTACTACTGATCATGATTCATGAACATACCGAATCCTCAATGTGTAACACAATATACACACTACAAAATAATGGATTTTTGCTGATACATTCACATTCAGTGTGAATTGATTGAAGTAAGAAGCTTGAAAGGAAACATTTCATGGCAAGAAAAGTGCACAAGTGATGGAGCAAGTAATAATCAATTGATAAATATTACCTGAAAACATCATTTCTCTCACACGAAGGGTAAGTCGCTCTCCCATGATTCCAAAAGACAGATGTTCAATGGCATGGACAGTGACTGTTATAACTGCTGCTCCACAGAAGAGGAAAGCAATTTTTTTAACTTCGCGACATGTTATGTCCCAGTCCATATAGTATGATACAAGTGCATGAGAAATTCCAAGTGCAAAAAGTGGCATCTGTGCTCCAGCAATAAATGCGCATAAGGTCCCAAAAACCCCATAAAACCAGTCAGGACCAACCATAGAATACAGTCTTGCTGCTGAAACATACTTTTTCTTGCCAGAATTTTCTGTTTCTTCAGCACAAACCCGGCCAATAGATTCTTTATCTGATCGAAAACTACCACCAAGGCTGGTGGTTGTACGGGATAACTCTCTCGAGTAGGTTATGCTGCGACCAAAAAAAATATATAATCATAAACAGCACGTTAATGGATTCTTATCGAAGAGGCAAATGTAAAAGACATACAGAAACATTCAATTAACTTGTGTATTTTTAAAACTTTTATCAAAGCTTTACAATCAAGTGTCCCCATGAAAATGAGAATGAAGTACCTTGGTTGGCGTCCCATGCTAGGACCAACTGAAGGGAGGCGTTGCAGAGAAGCTGCCTCTTGGAGTTGAACAAGAGATGCATATACACTACTTGGGTTGGACATGAGCTCTTCATGATTACCGGTTTCCACAATCTTCCCTCCCTGTACAACAGCAATCAAATCTGCATTCCTGATGGTGGAAAGTCTGTGTGCCACTACAACAGTTGTTCTCCCAACCATCACACGATCAAGAGCCTCCTGCACACTCTTCTCGGACTCAGCATCCAGAGCACTCGTTGCTTCATCCAACAAAAGAATTGATGGATTTTTCACGATTGCACGAGATATTGCAATCCTTTGTTTTTGCCCTCCTGAGAGTTGTATTCCTCTCTCACCAACCTGAAAAGATAAAAAAATGACTTAGTGTCACCACTATCACCTCTCAAGGAAAAGAAAAAGTTCACCATATTTACTTTGTTATTGAAAACCTCTTAAAATACACATAAATATCTTACCTGAGTTTCTAGTCTATCAGGAAGATTGTTAATGAAAGATTGAGCATCTGAAAGCTTCACAGCACGCTTTAGTTCTTCGAGAGTGGCATCATCTTTTCCATAAAGTATATTCTCCTTGATGCTTGTAGCAAAAAGGGCAGGTTCTTGATTTACCAGCCCAATTTGCTGCCTAAGCCATTTGAGATCAAGTTCCCTGATATCATTTCCGTCTAACAGTATCTGTCCAGAAAGTGGTTCGTAAAAGCGTTCGATCAATGATATGACAGTGCTCTTTCCCGAACCACTTCCTCCCACAAGGGCTACAATTTTCCCTGAAGGAATGTCAAGACACAGGTTGTTGAATATTGCTACATCTGGACGAGATGGGTAACTGAAACAGACATTCTTAAACTGGATGTCACCCTCCAATTTGCCCAACTTGCGACCAATTTTTGAGCTACTTTTGCTCACTGTGTCCCTCTCTATCATCTCAAAGATTGGATAAGCTGCTGCCTTTGCTCGAATGAATGCAGTGATATCTGGTGCTGCCTGCCCAAGTGACCTGAGAAACAGAACACGACCTTCACACTTACCTTAATGAAGAAAAAAAATTTAACACAAGAAACACAACCTTAAACTTGATAAAATTCATAATGCTATGTCAATTATAGTCCGGTTGTATTAACAATTGACAAGGAAATGACATATTACTAAATATATTGTAGAAGGAAGAAAATATTATTATGATTAGAATAAATATGTAAGCTCACTGTAACATGTTTTTATACTATTATTCAACTATATGTAATTCACTCTAGTGAATAACAGCAAAATGTACTATCATTGAATTTCATTATATCAGCCTTATCAGCAAAATGTACTTCACTACATGTGTGTGTATGTGCAAACTTCTGCATGAAAATTGAAACCAAAAATAAGATACAATTTATTCCACGATGCACAATTATTATGAACTCTTCTAGGATGTCATGTAGAAGATAGAAAGGGCTTACAGGCCAGAGATCACAACATTGAGCATGGTAGTGAAAGACTCGCCTCCATTTGCAATTTTCTTGTGAACAACAATACTAGTGAACCAAACAAGCAAAGCCCACGATAGAAAAAGGACACAATGCATTGAGCCCAGGCCCAGGCCCTTTGCCAAACCTGCTTTTCTACCGTTTACATAAGTTTTCATGAGAGCAGCTTTATACGACTTTACTGCTCTTTCTTCTCCTGCAAATGCTTGAACCGTTCTAACATTGCCTATCACCTGAAACTCACAAAGAGTACAACATTGAGCCATGTCTCGAAGAACTAGCCACACACTAATGTTGCTATGATTGAAATTCATGCAAATACGAAAGCTTTCACTCTTCATATAGTGACCTAATTCTTGCCAATGTTCTCCATGAATTTCACTTAGTAGTTCAAAAACATGGTAAATAGTTGAAAATAACATAGAGAATGTTGCAAGTTAGCATTCTTTAATGAACATTGGTAAAACCCTAAATAATCCAAACCACAGAGGTGGCAAGATTTTCTTTTATCGTACACAAGAAAGTAGAAAACAGTTGAACATTATTATGAAAATTGAGTTAATTAATTACCTCTTCAGCGATTTCCCCAGCTCGCACATAGGCTTTTCGAACTTTTGCAATAAGGCCAATTGTGACGTATGCATAAAGACCTCCAGCAAGGGCAATCAAAGGTACAATTGAAAGAGTCACAAGACTTATCTGCCACACTCTAACAAACCCAATAATAAACCCTGCTAAAAATCGGCTTATGTAGTGCATGAAGTTCCCCACCTGTAAATTCCAATCTTCAACTATTATGAATCTTTTTACCAAAAACATGCATTCGTTAAGTTTTAAAATACTTATTTAGAAGTAATTCTATCCATGTAACAAGAAACACCTCTAACGAAATACACAGGAGAAAACCCATGAAAAAAGGTAATTAATTTAGAATGTGCAACAGCTTTTATAATTACATCATATAATGCCACAATAGATTAAGTTGACAAGGTTTAATAGTCTTCTGATAAACAATTAACGTTGAACTCTTCGAACGTTAAAACGTAAATGAGCACAAAAATTGTTCCATTAATTCAAATGGATTAAAACCATAGAAATGTGTCTGGTGAGCGGTCACACAGATACTGTTGGTAGATGCAGAATCATAATTGCATGCATCCTAAAGTAAGTGTGCATTTTATTGGAGGCACATGCAGCTCAGGTTAAAAGCTCAAAACCTTAAAAACAACGCAACCATATCGACGGGGCGCATAAATGCTATCGGATGCATTAAATCCACACTGTTCGATTTTCGTATATCAACGGTGTCAGAGACAAAACACAGGCGCAGAAGAAGGGAAGAACATAACCATAAGAAACGCCAAATGGTGAAGTTATTATTTTACCGCTTCAAGTGAAATTCCCCAACCCACCGCGCTGTTACCCAAACAAGAGCATTTATTATATCTTAATAGGTGTATTCAATGTTCTTTTTCAAAATATTTCTATATTCAAGGGAAACTTTCCTAATAACAATTAATTGTATTCTTACCTGTTATTTAAATTACATGAAGAAAAATCTTCTTAAAATTAATTATGTCTGTTACTGGTTTGGGGAAGCTGAAGAATAGGCGAAGACTCCATAAACTAAAAATTGACCGAACAAAGTTGAAGCGGCAATTAATAATGATTAAAGAAAACAATTTCACCAGATAGATTGAAGAAGCCAGAAAAAAAAAACAAAAAACTGAATGAAATTAAAATTGAAATTGACCAGGGAATAAGTTTTTTGTACAACTTCTTAGTTTATATGTAATGAGGATAGAAAAAACATTCAGAAATGCATGGAAGCAATAAGAAATACTGGTAAAAAGGCATACCTTTTCTGATAGTGCATCTTGAACAATGATAATGTCACTGGTGATGGCGGAAATGACCTCTCCTGTTGATGCTTCAGTGTCAAATAGACTTATATCTTGATTCAACATTGACTTCAAATAAGCCATTCTCATCTTTGCAGCTTGACGTTCCCCAGTATGCATCCAACAAGCGACCTCTATATGATCAATCCAACATCAATGTTAATTATATTCATTAGTTACAAAGATTTGACAAATTAAATCAACTGAGATAACACATGATTTTTGACTTGGCTATTTTCATACCTATCCAAGATGAAAACAATATTGCTACACTTAGATACACAAAATCCATAGAGTACTGCAAAATTGAAAACAAGTATCACATTAAAACAAGCAGCTAGTAAGATAGTTACATTTCTTGAATGCAGTAGTTAAGTCCAAATTAGCCTTCAATTGACAGAAAGCATCATAGTGTTGTTTTTTTTTTTCAGCCAAACAGTTACTACCTTGGAGGGTTAATATGGAAGAGGACAGGAGAAAAGGTTGTTAGTTGTTGCTACAAACCTTGGCAACTTTGTGAGAGGCTTCCTTGGGGAAAAGATAGGCCAAGCCTATGACATTGATCAACTTGCCAAAAAAGATAAAGAAAACGGGAACAGAAGCACCATGTATACATGCCCCAACAGATCCAAAGGCCATTAAGACACAATCATAGAAGTCAGCAAAAGAGAAGAGTTTCAGCAGAGAAACTTTGTGTTCCTTTTTGCTCTTAGCATCGACGGCCGAGTCACCGGAGAAGGTACCCCGGTCTGACATTCTGGCCAGAAAAAAAAGAGAGAAAAAAAAGAAGAATAATCCTTTTCTGAAAAGTAAGCAAAAACTAGTAGTACTAACACCAGAAGGTGCCCTGCAACTGCAAACTCCAATGTACGTTTGCAAAAAGGCAGAAAGTGAAGATGGGAAGGGAAAAGAAGAGGTGGGCACGTAGTGATTTTGGTTGTGCTGGTGTATTGAAGAAAGTAGCTAACGTGGAGAGATTAGGAATGGGGTAGGAGGTGGTGGTGGATGTGTCATAATATACAAGGTAGAAAAGAAGATGGAATATTTATTATCACCGAAGATTTGATACCATGAAAGGTTCAGATTCAACTTATTAAGCTAGTAATAACAGTAACCTTAACATAATTATAATATAATAATATAATATGAATGTTTATTCAATCTTCAGTGCTTGATTGTGCTGTTACAGTTATTGAGCTCTTTCTTTGGTCATTGCGTGAGTGGTTCATATAGTGATGATGAGCTGTGTGTGACTTTGCAGTATGCAACTGCACTCTCTTTCTTGCTCTCTGTCTGCATTAAATTCCATTGAGAGGTAGTTGTTGGAGTTTGCTATATATATATCTATATATATGTGCACGTAGGCTCCAGATAAGTTCAAATGGGTTTGGCTGAGTCCGTGACTGAGACTTACCATAAACTGTAACTGCATAATGAAAAGGAAGAGGCATTCAAAATCTGGGTCTTGAATCTTCGTAATTTCTAGCATATAAAAACATCAGATGCACCAACCGTGGTTCATGCAAATAAGGATATAATTACTTCAACACTTCTGAAAAAATAAAAAAGATTCAAATATTTAAATATGTGAGAACAAATAAGTATTATTATTATTATTATTATTTTATGTTGAGGTCCAATCTACGTGTACGTAATATATTAACTCAACTCATGACACTCCATCGAGCTACACCAAAAGAGTTGACAAGGTCAAATACCTAAATGTAAGGTCAAATACCGAATGTAAAATATATCTTATTATATCTCCACGCTATAAAACAAAGTAATATTGTCTTTATGCAATACAATTTATTTAGTTCAACTAAAACATCAATAAACATAAAACGTGATTATAAAAGATTAAATATTTATTATATATTATTTAGTATAACCATGTACTCATTCGATGCTGAATTCAGAGTGGTAAATTTATGTTATGAAAATTAATGCATAAAAATCCAAATAATAATAATAACAGCACGCACAAGTTATATAATAAAACTAGACAAAAATGATATTAATATTATGACTATTAAGATATAAATAATTTTTGTGAATGAAATTATAAAATAATTTATCTATGTTTTTCTTTAGTTTTTTTTTTATGATGAATAGTCTGTCGTGTGTACTGTGTAATTTTATCATAAATTAAGTATGATTTTGATATGTTAATATTATGACTAATAATGATAATATACAATTTATTAGTATTAGTTGACGTTATTAATCATAAGAAGGATGTGTTGAAAAACTAAATGTTGCGCATCCATGATTTATTACGTTCACGTATCATATGTAAACCATCATCATGTCCATGTGGTTGGGTGGCCGAGGAGAGGGATTTGAAAGGTATACTATATCTCCAACAACTACTAACCAAAAATTAATATTTCCTTTTTCCCTTTTATTATTGAATTTTGAAATAATTAACAATTTTCTGATGGTATCACTAGCTATTCAGTTGTTTTCCTATCCAATCAAATCAAAGTCCCTTCAAATTTCTCTAATAGAACTTCGGATTCAATTCAAAACACTCAACGTAAAAGCAAAAAGGGAAAAAAGATTATATATGTATATGCATAAACACAATCTCACATTGCTATAATTTTATTCTTAGAAAATATTTGTACTGATTTGAAAGTTTCAAATTAGAGATAAGAGGAAACATATATAGGTATAATCTTTATTATAGATATTAATTTTATAAGATTGATTTAAATCTATAATATATAAGAATTTAAAATATATTTTAACGAAATGGTTAACAAGTTGAATTAAAATATATAAATATTAAAAATGATGTTATATTTGAATAAAATACTACATTTTCATAATTATTTTTGAAATTTGATTAGATTTGAATTATAAAAAATTTTAAATTTTTTATTTAAAAAAATACAATTAAGTGAGTCATTATCAATTTGTTTGAGTTTTTTTGATTTGTTAATAAATGAATCAAATTAAGTTAACTCACTAAGTAATCAACCCATAGTAGATCACGCCGATGGCCGTTTTGATAGTTAGTGTTTACTTATTGAACACTTTGTTTAAGAAGTTTTAATCTATCACTCAAGCTACCCTCAAACGGAAATAATTTCCTTAGGCACAAGAATTCCTGGTTTGGCGGAGGCAATCAAGTTCTATTTACGTAATTAAACGATATAAACACTTGTTTTTTCGGAAATCGTGATTTTAAGAAGAACTTTGCTTAATTAATCCCAGTCTGATTCAAACTATATATGTTGAATTAAAAAAGGTGTCACATATTTAGAGAAGACACGACACGTAGACAGAGAAAGAAATGTGCCAGATTTATTTCATCGAAACATGTTAGAGGCATACAACAGAAACTGTCACGCCATACCATAAAAGTGTAAAGTCACCGAATATTTGGATGTTCATAACATCTTTTACATGTACTTTCACATACGCTGCCCCATACCAACAACAACTTATTTTCTTCTTCTTCATTTGACTATCAGAATCAACATCCTCAAAAACTCATTTTATTATTCCTTGTTTCATTAGCCATTCCGAAGAGGAAATTTTCACACCATTTCGTGCCCAGACTTTCAATACTCTAAAAGCAACTTTAATTGCCTCCACCCAACCATTTACCTATATTTTTTAATGCATTAATAATTGGTTTACTTTGCTCCTCTTTTCCACCACTCCTTCTAGTACTTGTGACACCACTGTCTTTCTTTCTTGTTCACATAAAATATATTTTTTTATATATTTTTTAACATCAAGCAATAATAAATTAAGCAAAATGAACAATCTCTCATCCTATCTTTGAAACAATGACACCTTCTCCTCCAATGGGGTAAGAAGAAAAGAGAGATGCGTAACGTACAACCTATAAAATTAATTGTGACACATACACATAGGGCACCACCACTAAGTACTATCAAGTTATGTATAGTGTGGTAGTGGTACAATTTGTGGGGCTTAAATGGTGAAAATGGAATTTAATTGAAAGATGGACATAACACGTTAGAAAGAAGAATATAGGAGAGTGGAAACTGATTGCATGAAGAACGAACAAAAAGTGATGATAATTGCAGAAGTAATGAATATACATAAATAGTTGAGGGATTGAAGTTGGGTTGCAATAGTGGTTGAGAACCTTTAATAACAATGACCCAACCGAAATATTGATGCTAATTAATGCAGTTATGGAAACTGATTTGGACGTACGTACCTGTCACGCTTTCTAAATACTACTAACTCTTCCATTATTAATTATCCACTATATTTATCTCATTAATTCACTGCTTAACTAACTAATTAATTTCTTTCCATTCCTAACTCAAACATCTTTCAGATCCTCATTATCTATGTTTTGTTTCCTCGGGTTTAATTAATTACCCCATACATCTCATGCATTTCATAATTAATTCCTTTCAGTAAAATCCATCTGCTAATGTTTTGAAAATATGCAAATAATTACAGTTTTGTTTCTCTAACTTTTTCAAAATTTAAGTATTTTGAATTAATTGTGGATACATTATTCAATTTTCAACCACTTTTAACAGACAAAAGCTGATGTTTTTATAATAGTTTTTGTTACTTTGTTGCGTGAGATATTGGATCATTTGTCTTTTTTTTTTTTTTAAGTTATTTTTTAATATTATTTTTTTTTGTGTAGTTTACTTAGCTTAAAAGTAAATAGTTTTTTTAAAGAAGTAAATCATATAGCCTTCTTAATTTTATTTTATTTTTGTTTGTGTGTAAACAAAACTTCTTTCTTTTCATTTCAAAGTTTATAACAATATTTAATGGTGAAATTTACCCATAACGAAAACTCATTAATATGTTTTAACAATTAAATCATATATATAATATCACATTAAAATATCTTAATTATGAAAATTGTACATGATTTTAATTTATATAAGAATTAAATTACAGGAATTAACAGTAGATTTAAATTTTTTATTCTAAAAAAAGTCTTTATATTATATAAGTGTTCGGGAAAATTAAAAAAAAATCATTAATATAAATATCCGTGAAGAAATTTTACAAATTGGTTTTCGACAAAAATTTATCATAAGTAAACAATAATTCTTCATTCTGATTTTCATCGACTTTCACAGTGTTCTCTTGTTCTTTTTTACTTTAAATACTGAACCATGGTAGTATAGTAACAAGTAGCTTCATACGTGGGTTATCTTGTACTTTAAAAACATTGCATGAAATTATTAAAAATATTTATAATACTATACTCTCGGGAAATTTACATTTTATTTTCTTTCTCGTGGATACCAACTAATCTGTGTTTTTATTTAGTCCATTCAAAAAAAAAAGAAAAAAATAGAAATGCAAAAAAAATCTATTTTTTTTACAATAATACAAATATTTAAAACGAATAAGTTATGAAAAATATTGTAATAAACTCGAATAGATAATTGTGGGAAAAACAATTCCATAAATCTAGAGAATGTTGATAGTTTGTATTTTGGTTTGTCTCCTTATAACTAGGGTAAGTATTACATCTCGAAATTGTAAAACTTTTAAATAAAGTGTTGAAATTTTTCATTTTTTCATCTAAAGTTTTAGAACCACATACTATATTTTAGTCTCTGAACATGTATTAATATTATCACTTAACTTTAATTTAATTTAAATTTTAGACTAATATAATTTAAAATTTACACTTTTAAATTTATTAATCTTGTTTTCTTGATTGTATAAATTAATTTAACAATATTATACACTTCTAAAAACTAAGTGTGGTTCACTATTATGACAATGTACATTTTGTACTTGACAAATCCATTCCCTAAATATGATTAGAATCGATTTAATGTTTTGCTTTGATTTTCCTCTTTTCTTTCATTTGCTAGGGGATGTGGAAAAGTAGGAAAATTATTTATGATATCGTTAAATATTTCATTTGTAAATTTATTAAGTTTTTTGCTACGATAAAATATTATATTAGTATTCTTTTAAAAGTATCAAACAAGTTAGTAAAAAAATATTTAAAGAATTTAAATAATAGTTTTTTAAAAGATGTATAAAAATAAAGAAATCTATTTTTCTTATTTAAAAATTGTAAAATAAAATTATTCTTCATTTCTAAAAGTATAATAGCCTCTTCAAAAAATAATAACCTCTTTATATACGAGTTGAAACAATTTAATTACCTTATGTATATATATTTAATTTTGCTAAAAAATTTGTGTATATTTTTTCTTACAAAGTCACATAATAACTTCTCTACTTGTTCATATATCCATTATATAAAAACATCATATATAAAAAATTAATATATTGTTGTCATACAGACTTCTTCCCTCAATCTCTTTCAAGTCTTTCTCAAATTTAATATTTCAATCAATTGTAAACATTGTAGCTAATATTGAAATTTAAATTATAAGATTGTAAGATTTATAATTTTATTTTGTGATTTAGATTTCAAATATAATTGTAATATAGTAAAATTACTAAGATCATTAAACAAAATCGTAAAATAAGATAAATTATTATTTTTATTATCCAATTTATTTACTTTCTCAAATGAATGTATTTAATTCAAATAAAACTCAAACCTAATTTAAATTTAATACAATTAAAAATTTATTGTCATGTATATTATCTGCTGCAACATTACTCGGTTAAACTTGTGTTATGATATTAATATTTATGATTTTATTAACCCCGTACAATTTTAACTATGATCTTGATTTTAACTACACATAAAGATATTCTTAAAATATGTCTGGAGCCAATTCATTGACAGATATAGTCTTCAATGCAGATGCTAATATATTTCTATAACTATGGAAATAATAATGATATAACAATACACTGATAGCGATATTTTATCACTTCTAGTACCTTGTTATGTTTGCTTAACTAATAAATTTGTTGTCATCCTTCATTAGATATTTCAAAGTCTTAGAACAATTCTGGCAAAACAAAGCCATAACTTCTTTTTTTCTCTCAAAATCAGATAAGAAGAAATTTCCACAGTGAAACATATTGCTAATCAACATTAATAGCCATGTGCAACTTTCTTTCACAGAATGTGCAACGTTTTGCTTTGGTATCACCGTCATTTATTTGCATGGTCCTCTCTCGATCATGTGGTGAAGATGAAGATGTCATATGGAATAACTTCAAATCACTTTTCACCTGATGAAGTCACCATATTTTAGTCCAAAAGATTATCACGCCATAGCTATATAGCTCATTGCAGAACATATTATATATATTATGTATGTATATGTGTATTATGCATATGTATAAGTGTATTATGCATGTATATATGTATTAATTCTGGTACCTTTGATAGTATTTAGTATTTGTCCTATGCTTTACTGTTCAGCCGTCAAAACCTACTTATAGAGATCACATGCTTAGGTTCCATCTTTCAAGTCCAAAAGAGAAAAGTCTGCATAAACTGTTATTCAAAATTTCATTCAATATAAGGATGAATAGAACTCAATTTATGTCTTATATGAAGTTAATTGATGTAAAGTTATGTGTTATCTAAAATTTAAATATGACAGATAAATTTTAACGATTTAATTATAAAAATGTTATCTTATATTTTTTTACATTTGATTTATATATATATATAAAAGACGTAAATTTTGTGTTAGAGTTTCTTTCTGTAAGAAGAATTTATTTTAAATCAGTAGCTTGTAACACAAATTATGAATTATGTTGGAGAGTAAAGATTTTTTTTTTTTCAACAGTAGGTAAAAGTGTTGAATTTTTCAAATAGAGACCTAGAGAGTCATCGGTGTGTCTATGGGGAATTACAGTGTTACATTTTATTCAAAATTTTTACTATAAAAGGTGGGTGAAGATGTATACATTTATGTACACAATATTGCGTTTGGTCAAATAATGTTTTTAAGGAAAATATATAACTAAAAAAATTTAATATAGGTTTTATCATAGTTTTATTTATTTATTTATTTCTGACCAAATTAATTAGTAATTTTCTATTCTATAGTGTTGTGTAATAGAGGACTATAAGCTAATTTATTGTTTTGAATTTTATGATTATGTTATTATATGAAGATTCCTCGGAGGTTCTTCTTTGATGAACTAATGAAATTTGGAGGTCTATTTTCTCTCTTCTTCTCCTAATAATAATGGAGAAATACTTTGCTTTCATGATTGTGTTCCTCATAGTAGTTGTATAAAAAGCATGATGATGTTAAAACTAACATACTTTCATTTTTATAACTTAAAACTTTGTGCATTATTTGTTTCTTCATTATCATACAGTGTTCTTTTGTTGATGTAACTTGATAATTCATTTTCAATTTTAGTGTTTTTTCTTTATAGAAAAAAAAATGCGGCTTGTGTCTAACTGTGGATATACTTGATTCAAATTACTATTTGATCGATTTCCTTTATTCAAAAATGTTTACTTGCTTGATATTGTTTCGTGAATGCTTAAAATACTTATATATATGAGGATATTTATTTTCATTTTTATTATATATGATATTTGTTTTTTTCCTTAGTTGCTGCGTCTTTCCATAAATTTAGTTTATACGATATGGTTAGAAATATAATATTTAAGACCAAAATAGTCTTAAGTAGGCTTGGACAATATCTATTCAACATTATGCTTGTCTACCAGTTCGGTCCATTAATGATAATAATAATAATAAATAACCTATATAATTATTAGTTAAGTTTACTTCATGCATAAATTAAGTAAAAAAATTAAAAATAAAAAAAAGGGTTAGTTTGTAAATGTCAAAGGACATATTGAATTACTATTTAATTTATATTAAACATATTTCTAAGAGATATTTCTCGTCATGGTTAAGTAAAATAGCATTTAGCCTAACCATATGTATAAAAAATAATCTCAAGTATGGTCAAGTAGTGCTTTAATACATTTTTGTAAATAGTTTCACTATTTCCACGTATTTATGTATTAGAAAATTCAAAATCATTCCTACACAGCTTATATATTTTTTAGGTATACATCAGTTAATTGAGTTATAGTTGTACGAGAAACACTTAAGCAAATGACCATTCATAAATGCAATACGAGATTAATAGTTTATCTTAATATTTCTAGAAAATTTCTTTCTTATGCTTTCAAGGAAAAGGCCATTTTTGTTGTTTGTCTTTAATCCTTCAAAATCATATATATATATATATATATATATATATATATATATATATATATATATATATATATATATATATATATATATATATATATATATATATATATATATATATATATATATATATATATATATATATATATATATATATATATATATATATATATTATATATATATTTTTATATATATATATATATATATATATATATATATATATATATATATATAAAGGAGGAAACATAGAAGTAGATCTTTTCAACTTTTTACATGAAAAAAAAATGAAAAATAAAATTAAAAGATACCTTATAGTTTTTACTTTTTTTCATGAATAAGATATTTATAATAGTGAGGTATCCATTATAAAATTTCAAACATCAATACAAATCAAATAATTTGGTGACTAAAACATTAGTACTGGTTTTCCTAATCTTAAATAAGATATTCATATTAAAATGTAAATAAGTTTAAACTTCGAATAACACTGAAATAGTTAACAAAAAAAATAAGAAACTATTATTTTGATAATTACCAACAACATCACATGTTATTCTTTTATTGTTATTAATAGGAAGACCTACAAAACAATTAACCCTCTGAGTTGAAAATAGAAATAGGTTCGAGATTCTTATTTTTAAAAACATAATTAAAAAATTGATCTCATTAATTCTTAGAACCTACTTCAATTATGATTAGTTGACGAGAGTTATGCAAAAGTCAAGACTCCCACTGATATAAAAGACAAATAAAACATGATTAATAGTGATAGTCATATTTGGATCATAATACATGGTTAAAAATTGGAAAAAAAAATAACAAATTAAGCAAACCATTCAAAATGGTGTAAAAAAAAATTGTGTGCATTTATTTGTATACTATCACAATTTGAGACTTAGATTTACATTAACTAAGTATTAACAATTTAATATCTAAATTTTTTATCGACAAAAAAAATGCACAAATATTAATAATAAAACACTTAAATATTAAATTCTTCTTGTATATATCTAAAATAATTTGTTAATTACTAACATTATGTATCAAAATCTTATTAATTTCTATATAACTTTTCCAAAAAAATTCTACTCAATGCTTTACAAATATAGTTGGAATCAAAATATAGTTGGGATGAAAATTCGAAATCTATTACTTACTTTTAATTGTCCTAATATAAATTCAAGTCAGAAACATGTCTAAGAGAACATTATGTTTTGCTTAGGAAATAAAAAGAAAGTGATGATATTTTGATTAAACAAAAATAGTAGAAAGTTGAAAAAAAAAATAAAGAGAAAGTTTATAAAAATTTGGAAATTGTATCGTACGACTCAACGTATCCAAATAAATAATAGGAGAGAAGGTCGCTTCTACCCTTCTTTACTTCTACAAATCGATCGGCTACTTCAAAGAGTGAGTTACCATTCACCCATACATCTATTAGGCATTTACATTACTAATTGAAAATGTTTACAGGTAAAGCACATTTTTAGCTTTTGAGTCGTGATTAGGCCAACCATAATTAAAAGTAGAGCTGTCAAAACGGGTAACCCGGCCTGATCCTCTACGGGTTGGTCATTTAGTGAGCCAACCCGACTCGTTTATTAGCGAGCCAGAAAAATTCAAACCCGGCCCGACCCACCAAGGGTTGGTGGGTAAACAGGTTGGCTCACTAGCCCACTTAATTATAATTTTTTAAAGGTTAAAACCATTTAGGCGTCCGTATTTTCGTAAGGTATTCTCAATTTGGTCTCCATTTTTTAAACCTTCCCAGTTGAGTCCTTATAAGTGCTAATTTCAAACAAATTAGTCTCTGCCGTTAAAGATCGTTAACGGTGTTAAAATTGTGCAGAGGTGGGTAGATGACGTTGTTAAAATTCTCCTTTTGAGGTGTTAAAATTGTGCAGAGGTGTTAAAATTGTGCAAAGGTATTCAAATTTTTCCATTCTCCTCTGCACAATTTTAACACCTCTACACAATTTTAGCAGCTCAAAAGGAGAATTTAACCACGTCATGTACTCACCTCTGCACAATTTTAACACCATTAACTATTTTTAACGGCAGAGGCTAATTTGTTTGAAATTAGCACTTATAAGGACTCTATTGGGAAGATTTAAAAGGGGACCAAATTGGGAATACCTTACGAAAATAGGGACGCCTAAATGGTTTTAACCTTTTTTAAAATAAAAAAAAAAATTACAAAGTTTCTATAATTCAAACCTAAACAAATTTCACTCCCAAATTTCACTTCCAACATGGATGTTTAATTAATTTTGAAAATAGAGAACCAAAATAATTTTTTCAAGAAAAAGAATAATCAATATTTTTTTATTAAATTAAAATTAAATTTTAATAAAATAAAATTAGGTATGTGGGTTGGTGGGCCAACCCGGCCCACCACGGGTTCAACCCACATGAGCCGGGTTTAAATGTGCCGGGTTTAAATCTGACCCGCATAAAAAAAATATAATTTTTTCAAACCCAACCCAGCTCAAACCCGTGGTGGGTCGGGTTGTCTCACATGTTGTGACCCATTTTGACAGTTCTAATTAAAAGTCAATATCTAAACCTATAAATACAGAGGTAAAGTATGGAGATAGGTGATTGCATTTATTGTGAATTTAAGACTTACTGTGATAACTAGGGAAGACAACGGGTCGGGTCGAGCACGAATAATGCCTACCGCAACCTGGCCCGACAAAAAAAAATCACCCGCTACCCGTCCCGCTACCCGCACGGATACCCGCTTAAAAAATATCCGTAGATATTTTAAAATCCACGGATACCTGCAAATATTTAAAAAATATATATTTTTATAAATTATTAAAATAAAATTTAAATAGAATTAAAAATATATATAAAATATAATATAATATAAATTAAAATTAAAGAGGTCTATATTTTATTAGGATAAAAGAGAATGATTGTACCTAGACATCAAACTCATTGATTAATCATTAGTGCGATATATTTTTAGGCAATCACACCCAATAATCAAGAATTAATACTATATATTTAATTGTCCATAAATGACAATTAATTCTGATCTATATACCTTATATAGTACAATTTTATTTATATTTAACCTTATAAAATATAAATTAATGTTAAAGAATGGAAGGAATTAGATCTCATTACCCATAATTTCTTTTCCAAACCATAAAGAAATAGAAGAAAATAAATATTGTTATGAAAAATTGATAAAGTAGTCTCTAATATAAATAAACTAAACATCGTAAACAAAATTCAAAAGAAATTTATTTCTATATTTTCCTTTTATTTTTTTTAAACCAAAAAACTTTCAATTTTTATTTTAGGTTTTACTTATTAATTTTTTTTCAACTACTACTATTCCTTCATGTTGCCAATACATTGTCACGTGACTTTTAATATTATTATTTATGAATATTGTTAAGTAACGTCCTAAGATAATTAATTAATAAATAAAAGTATTCTATTATATAAACTGTTGACAGCACATTAGAATTCACGACAAAAATGTATTAATAATCTTTTAATAAAAGAAAATACTTTTCTATTAACCAATGCCCTTAAATATTCTTTTAACATTTCCATTAATTTATTCATCAGACATCTTAATTTTTTTAACGTCAAGATGTGGAAATATTACAGTTACATGTCGCCTCTGTTTTCAATTAACAAGGACAAGTATGCCAACTGTTCTCATAAATGTTTTGGAAATGCCACAATTGCAGAAGACTATACCACTAACCATAGTTTCTAAATGCAGTTTCCATGGATTTTTGTAACGACAGTGACTGCAACTCATTTTTTTTAGTAAAGAACACACACGGGAGAAACCCAGTAAATAAATAAATAAAAACAACTACCAGGAGAAACACAATCAAATAGAAAGAACAGTGGAAACTGTAAAACTATCGTTACCTTCCTGTAAATCTCGATGCTTATAATCATTCTACTGATTCTAGTAGGAGATGGTTTACTAAAGCATATTCATTACTTTCACGGCTTATTAATATCTTCACCAAAACATCCATAGCTGCACTAAGAATATCATATATATACATTGTGTGTGTAAGCTAAAACAACTGGTTTGCACATTGACCTTGTTTCCATTTTTCGTAGAAAGGTACATCTGCTTTAAATGAAAGCTGTTGTACCACTTAATTTCTGCATTTGAAGCAACTGCCTAATATGAAAGAGAGAAGACTAGCCCAAGAAAATTGACAAAATCCAACCAAAACTTTTAAAATTCCAAAGATGCTTGTTGGGCCAAAACAATACAGAGATCAAATCATAGTAATATCAATTTATTCTAACGCCGTTACGAAATTCAAGATATATAGGTTCTAGTTAGCAAGAAAAACATTGGAAAAAAAAAAATCTTTAAAAGTTTAGTGATTAGTAGTTCAATAGAAACGCTTTCACATCCCGCAAACTAGCATTTCAAATCTCTTCAAATAATCTCAATCTTCTTATCTTTCTTTTTTCCTTTTGAAAAACTAAGAATAGCAATCATTTAACCTATAAAAACACTTGGCAAATGCAGAGAGAACTTAAATATAGTATACAACTATTAAAGGAAAGAGTTGGTTACATTAGTCTACCAACATAGGTAGCTCGGGGATATTGCCGTTGCAGCTGTGGCCACTGAACAAAAAGTTGATCGGCCATCCGAAACTTGTACAGGAGCAAGCCACTCAAGGAGAGCCTTCTAACTCTTGCAATACTCTCAACATAGAAAATTGACGACCATTTGATTCCCACTACCTTCATAAGAGAAGCTGAGCGATTTCAGTAGCATTACAAATTATCAAATGAAGTAGATAAATTCAGTTATAGAAATAATAAAAAATTATTGAGGGGAACAAGAACCTTAAATATAAATGCAATTGCACAGAGGGGAATGCAAGTTCCAGGTCCATTACAAAGTATCTGGATAATAGCATACACAATTAGCTCAAGTTGTAACAGACTAAAATATAATAACAGAATCAAATCGTTTTGATTTAGTACCACTTCAGGTCTAATTTTAATCATTAGCCACAGCGCATGCACCATTGCGATTAATGTAGTCCAAATTGAGGTTATATATGATTGGCCAACTTCCCTACTCCGATATATCTTCATGAACTGGGCAGAATGTTTGACGCTTGTTGCATTCTGCAGTAAAATTTATTTCTGATCAGAATCTGTAAACCAGCAACAAGCAGAAGTGAAAAGACAGACAGTAAGATATATTCTCTATTTCGGGTCCCAAGTCTACAACTGCAAAAGATTCAAGAAGAAATCAATAAAAAAATGATACCATAAAAAAAAAATACAGCCATTCAAGTTAATTTATTATTTTTAAAAATTCCACCAAGGTAGCAGCTATTAAGGACAACAAACTTCTTGTGACAATAAGCTATTTGTACAGTCCTAGATACTCGTGAAAAAAAGCCTATAAGGGACTGGGCAGCATTGCTTTGGGTCTGCCTTATTGCAAACAACAGTAATCACGTTTGTATCCGGCAGCAATAATTACTCTCACATTCAATTCTAGAGGAATTCAGCCAATATTCTATCCCCAAAGAAAAAGTTTTATTTCCCTATAACTACCAAATGACAATATATGACAATATTTTGAGCACCAATTACTATAGGCATTAACATACATAATTTTGATCCATATCTAGCAAAAAAGGGGTATCGTGTTAAAAACTATCCAATTTTATATTGTAGAACGCCCCCTGCCCCCTGCCCAACCCACACACCAGAGTAAGAAAAGATAAATAGAGATCACCGATAAAAGGTACTTCTTGAGACAGTAAAATATTGAACCTCGGTAGCAAGGGAGTTTTCCAACAACTGAGCTTTTTCAAGACTCATATTATCAGTAGCAGCAGCAATGTAGAATCTTGGATTAAACCTATCTTTCCGTAACACTGCCAATAGATTAAGCATCTCAGCAGTATGGCCACCTAAAGTAGATAAAACTATTAATTTGTGGAATTGCCATGAAATGTTTTGATATGGATGGAAAAGAAAGGAAAATAAGGTAAAACCTGATCCTAAAATAATGAGGGTACTGACAGGCTTTGAAGCCCTTTTGCTCAAGGGCCTGCGACTGTGATATATGACATAAAGGAGACGAACCAAAATCAAGGAGACAACAAAAATGGCACTTGAAAAGACAGCAACTGAAGACACATTAGAGAATCTGCAGCCGTTGCATTTGTCCATCGGGGGTAGGTTCAAGATTTCAGTCAGAGCTACACTTACATCTTCACTGCAGAATTCAGGAGAAAATCAATGTTGTATATATGATTAGTTTCATAAGCAATTAAGCTGGATTTTATACTTGCAAGTTGTAGTTACATAAACACATACATGGAAGAAGGGATGCGTTACACAAATACTCACAAGACCAAAAGCTCCCAAGATCTCAAAATAAATAATAATAACCAGTTTGAACAGCTTGAGAAGGAATGCTAACAAAGTATTAAAGAATGTAAAAACTTGGCCAAAGCCCGAGACACTATGGTTGGAAACCAATAACCATATCATGTGGTCTAGTTTTATACCAAACTATTTTTTACAAAAACAAGTTTGGTGTTTTTCAGAACCAATTTGAAAGTGATTTTAGAAACCAGGAATTGGTTGGTTCGTAGACAATTTTAAACCTGGTTCAAATACAAACCTGGTTCTGATCTAAAACCAGTTCCAAAGCATGAACCAATAACCTGGGTTTTAGGTTCAGAACTAGTTTCAAAATATGTGTGGAATATTTTTTCCCAACAAAACCAATTTTAAATGGAAAAAAGGGAAAATATACCCCGTACCAAAGTTTTGTTGTTGAATCATGAAAGTGTACATCAGACAGTGTTATCAATGGGCGATATGGCAGAGGGCTGACATTTCGCCGTATAAACACGACACTGCAGCCTATGGCGCTGCCATAACGGGCATCCCTTCACAAATTAGAGAATTAATAGCTCCCAACTCTTAGCACATCATAATTGAGAGAAATAACTCTATTAATATTAATACTGGATTTCAGCACGATAATATTTCAAAAACAAATTTCAACGAACACCAATAATAATACAAAATGAATTCAAATCAAGCAGCAATTCCCAATCTCCGAATTTAAAGAATAATACGAGGGGAGTAATTATAAGATTAAGAAGAATAGTTTACAAAAATAAATTCCAATAAGAAATAACAGCAGTAGAAATCTATGAAAATATTACTCACACTGAGATCCAATAGAAAGATTAAGAAAGAACGGATCTTAACGAAGACGATGGTAGTGGGATTTATGGCGGCGTAGGAACGCCTCTGTTCTGTGGTCTGCTCTTGGTGCCGGTCACCGATTCCGTTCCAGGGTATCTTTTTGGTTACTCAAGATGTAAGTTACTGAATCCGTGTTGAAATGTACAACATGTTCCACAAATTTTACCAAAGGAATCATAAGTATATTTAAGAGTTACCGAATTGAGTTAAATTATTCATTATATTATTCCCAATTACTAGAAAACCTTATATAATGACATTCAGCGTAATTAAATTATTTTACTGTTTTACCTTTAATAATATTTTCAAACTATAGCAAAAAATTCATAATAAATATGTTGGTATAATAAAATGAGAGAACTAAAACATAATAAAGTAAAAGTACAAAAACATAAAATAAATTTACATCTTTAAATTATACACTTTAAACCATCACACAACTTTCTAAATCTGCAACAAAATCAATAATCAAAAGTATCATAATTTATTAAAAAAAGAAAATTAAACTCACTTTGCATGGCTAATTATGATGCTAATGTTTTACAATCTGTGTTTAACAATAATATAAAAAACTTATCAATTCACTCTTATTTATAATTTTGACACTTATTCATCTTTTTTATTTCATAAATAATCATCCCATCTTTCTTAATTTACACACTTAATTTAGTGTTATTATTATTATTACTATTATTTATAATTCATTTTATTATTAGTATTAACATTATTGTTACTATTATTATTATTATTATTTGTGTTATTATTATTATTAGTATTATTATTATTAGATTATTTGATATTATAATTGTTTAATAATTATTTTAAGAAATAATTTTATTTCTTAAAATAATATCTATTTATATATAATAGATAATATTTTAAGGAAAAACCGAAAACGAAATTTATCATTTAATAAAAAAATTACCACTTAATTAATTATTTTGCTAAACAGTAATTTAAATCAATAATAATTACAGAATTACAATAATTATTAAATTACAATTATAGATAATAGATAATTATAGATAATAAATAATAGATAACATAAATAATAATTATATCCTAATGAAAATTTGAAAATAAAATTTACCACTTAACTACAAATTTACGGCTTAATTAATAATCATATTAATAATAATTGAAAAAAAAATTACTGGTTTACAAGAATTATTGACTTACAATTATAAATATAATAGATAATTATAGATAATATATAATCAATAATATAGATCATAATTTGATTTTATTAAAAAATTAAAATTGAAATTTATCACTTAAATACAAATTTACCACTTAATTAATAATTATATTAATATTAGTAATTATATGTGTCACTCTCAAATTAATTAATTGCAGAAGTTGAAAAAAAAATCATTAATAATTATATTAATATTAATAACTAATTGTGTGACTCTCAAATTTATTCAAAAAATCAAATTATACATGTGAATCACATATAAATATTTTCTCAAAAATCGTTCTTAATTTCTTTTCTTTTTTTAAAATTTTGAGAACTTCCTTACTCTCTTCTCTCTTTCCAAAACATAGTCTTTTCGCTCTCAAACCTCTTTACTATTTTCTCTTATTTGAATCTCAATAAATCATTCTCTCCTTCAAACATAAACATGATGTTGGATTGGTGTTAAACTTTTTTTGAACTCAATGTTGTTAGACTCAACTGTCACCACAACTGAGAACGTAACAACAATGAACATAATAGAAGTGTAAAGTGTATAATTATCGATTTCTGCATTCAAGTCATGAATAAAGGAAGAGGATTAACAAAAAAAGTATTGCACCCTTTTCATTTTTCTTAAGTTTGGGTTTTTTTTATCTTTCCAGTTTTTGAAAGTTTATGATTTTATTGCACTACTATTGTTAAAAATGTTAACTAAATACTCACAAATTCAGAAGTAAAACAAAACTAGGAGTGAATAAAATTAGTTGAACTACTATTAAAAATTCAGCCTTAACTTAATTAAAATTTAATTTAGACAAACGGGATAAATTACTTTTTATTCTAACAAACTAAATTGAACTAAAATAATATTTAAAAACCTTGAAAAAAATTGACTAATTAGATAAGAAATATTTGTTTTTATTTAAGAATATAGACTTTTTTATAAACAACAAAATTAAAAAGTTGAAATGAGTAGTTATGTCAAAAATTGAGACAAGTCAAGTCGAGCAAAATGTCAGAATGAATCAGGTTCAAAATTTAGTTGAGTTCGGTAGAATAGGAAAAATCCAAATCCAGTTGAGTTATCTTCAACCTAAAATTGACTAAATTATGTTGGAAATGCCACAAATGAAACCCTGTCAATTCGATCTCAATTAAAATTTAGCCGAGTCAGCTCTGGTCGAGAACCAGTCAAATTTGGTAGGAAGGTCATGATCAAAACTCAATCGAGTCAGTCTTAACTGAAATCGACTAAATTTTGTCGAATTGACCCCACCGAAAATTAACCAAATTTGGATGGGATAACCATAATTAAAACTTAGTTGAGTTGGTTCTTGCCGAAATCGCCCGAATTTGATCAAGTATGCCCTGGTTGAAAATAAGTGGAATTTGCTTAGGATGACTATGAATGGTCAAAATGGTCCCAACTGAAAATCGATTAAATTCAATCGAATCAACCTCGCCAAATATTGGTTGAATTTGATTGAGTTGGACACTACTAAACCTCAACTGAGTTAGTTCCAACCGAATTTTAATCGAGTAAATCCTTGCCAAAAATTGGTCGAATCTGACGAGTCAATTCCAATTAAAAATCAATGGAATTCAAATGAAAAATCAACAAATCTGGATAAACTGTCATGTCGAATCAATAGTAGCTCAATTGAATTACAATTTTAAACACTCTAAAACAAATAAAAAATAAAAAATAAATTAGTTTTAAGTGTAATTTTAGAAATTCAAATTAAACTATAAAATAATATAATTTAATTTTTATTCTAAAGAATTCAAATTTTTAATTTAATATAATGGAGTTAATTAGTAATTAAGTACAATCCATCCCTAATAAACTGCGCCCTTATATTGTATTTAGATGTTGACGAGAAAGCTAAAAAAATAATAATTAGTTAATTCGGAAAAAATGAAAGCCCACATGGTAAATTAGTTAAGGGCTAAAACTCAACAGAAAGAAAAGTAAAAAGATGAGACAAAACATAAGGCGGCTAGAAATTGCAGGTAAAAAATTACCTTTAGCTCACCTCGCACCAAACAGTTTGAATAATAATCCACGGAGAACAGAATTAGCTGCAAATGCAACAGCATACTTCACACCACAATAACATTCCTCCAATTGGTTCCCCATGAGAGGGAAACAGCAACGTGGAGCGGAAGACTCGTTCTTCGCTCCAAACGCTTCTGCCGCTCACCACAATTTGGGCTCACCAAACCACCGCAGGCCCACACGTAGGAACCGAGGCTCACACCAACCGAACTTGAAATACCGTGTCGTCAACAAGCCTGAAGCGGTTTCTTCCTTCAACTCTCACTCCGTTGAGGATGGCAACCTGGACGTAACTGTCGCATCCCTAAATCACCATGGCGAGGAAGCGGATGGTGCCTCCGAGCTTAACACCGTTGACGGCACTGATTGCGTGGCTGGGGAAGAAGGCGGCGACGACGACGACGACGACGACGACGACGGTGATGGAGAGGGCGATATTCAGACCAGACTTGATAAGCTGCTCTGTAAAATCGAGGAACCTGATTTGTCCGAGGAGCAGATCAGAATCAATGATCAATTGCAACAAGATGAGGTAGAGATAACGCTGTAGGAATTAAATCTTCGATTGCTTGGTCACGGTTGTTTTGTGACATTATTGGTTTGGGCAAAACGATCGGAATTAATGTTTTATCCTCGGGACAAAACCTAGAGGTTCTTAGGTGCTTTTGGTAATGTTCTCCTATAGAACTGTAGTTACACCTCTATTTGCATTGAAGTTGAGAGAAAAACTTGGAATAACTGTTTAGGTGCTTCTAAAAATGTTCTCCAATTAGAATTGTAGTTGCACCTCTATTTGCATTGGAGTTAGGAGAACGCTACACCACTTCTTATGTGCATTTCGTAATGCTCTCTATTTTCAGTTTATTTCGGTAATTATGTTAATTATTTTATGTGACCCTTAATCACGATGAAACTTTAATTTGATTGGAGAACAACACCAAAAACACCTCAGAAGCTGCAAGTAAGTTTGCTTTTAATGTCAACATAGGTTATCAGTTAAAACTCAATTCTCCCTGAAAAACAGCAAAAAATAACGGTTAAGACATTCGTTAAGTTTGGATGTATTGATTTGAAGCAGAATTATTATGGCATGTGATATCTATGTTGCAGATACTTGTGGTGGAATCAATTTATGGAGAAAATGTTTTCGGCCTTGAGAGATGGAAAGGCTTGCGTTGTTTTCAGGTCTTGCTAAAAACCTAATTATTCAGATTTGGCTTTGTTTCTTTACAATACAAATTTTATAAAACCTAATACTGACTCTCTTTTCTTTTTGCCCTCCCTCAGATACATATACACATTGATGTTTTGGGTGAAATAGCCATCACTGCTAAGTTGAACTCTCTTAATCAACTTGAGACTGTAAGCAGCAGTTCAGATGAATTCTTGTACACTTTCAAAGTCCACTATCTTCCCCCGGTTGTTTTGACTTGTTTATTACCTAAGTCGTACCCTAGCCACCAACCACCTGTTTTTACACTCTCTGTTAAGTGGTTGGAACCTGCGAAGATTCTGAGACTGTGTTCCAAGTTGGATTCAATATGGGCTGAACAACAAGGGCAGGAAGTAATTTACCCTTGGGTAGAATGGTTGCATTGTTCTTCTCTTTCTCATCTGGGATTTGATGAAGAAATCACTCTTGGGCCTTATGGCATGAATGTTGTCCAGGATGAGCGTGTTGTTTCAGGAGCTGAATGCATTGATATTGATATTCCTTTTTTACGAAATTACAATGATAAGAGACACAATGAGAACTTCCTCAAAGAACTACATCAATGTAACATCTGCTTTGGTGAATATGCAGGTAATTTCTTATTATGCCTGACTCAGACTTAGTGCTTCACAAAGATGCAACTAATTTTGAATCATATCATTGTATCTCGTGTCACACGAGAGTTACCTTCCCTTGTTGAGACTCGAAACTGTGTGTCTGATCATCACCATTCATAAACAGTTTCTTTGAACTTCATTGGTGGTGAATCATTAGCAGTTCTATTAATTTTAATAATCGAAGCTCTAGTACTTAGCAGATCATCTATGAAGCACTGATACAATGAGCATTGGGTACAACACATATCCAATAGCAGTTATTCTCATCTTGACAAAACTCATTTTTCCATTTTTTTTTTCTTTTTTTTTTGTTTCCAAAGCTGATTCTGCTTAAAAGTGCTAAACTACTTATCCAACCGTTCACATATCTGACTAACCTTATGTTGTAGAAGGCTTATCGAAATGGTTCATTTTGTTAGAAGAAATCCGTTGTTAGCTTCTTCTCATCATAATCCAGTTCATGGCTTCATGCTATTTCAATTGTGACTTCAATCCCTTTACTGTCTTTGGCTCTTTGCTCTGATAGAAATCTGGATCTTACTCCTTGTCTTCTCCATAACTTTTGCCCCAACTTATGGACTTCGTTATTTTTTATATGGAAAAGCTAATGCTGTATCATATCACTGCTTGAGCCAATGCAGTTCTACTTCTTTCTATTGACAGCAAGGATAATATCATCTGCATTGTTGGCTTCTAATTTCCAAAGACGCTTTCATTCTAGTGTGCTTTATTATTTATATGCATGATTTGATTCTACTTTTTTAAATGTTTGGTCAAATAGAGTTAATATTGACTATAGTTCTTATGTCTGCCCCTCTATCTACCAGGTTCTGAGTTTATCCGGTTACCATGTATGCATTTTTTTTGCCTCAAATGCTTGCAGACCTTTGCCCAGATACATGTAAAGGAAGGAACTGTTAGTAATCTTCAATGTCCTGAAGCAAAATGTACAGTTATGATTCCACCTGGCCTTTTAAAACACTTGCTAGATGACAGAGATTATGAGCGCTGGGAATCCATGATGTTGGAAAAAACACTTGCATCAATGTCTGATGTTGTTTACTGTCCAAGATGTGAAACCCCCTGTATAGAGGATGAAGACCAGCATGCTCAATGTGCAAAATGTTATTTTAGTTTTTGTACCCTTTGCAGGGAACGACGCCACGTTGGCATAGCATGCATGAGTCTAGATATGAAGCTTCAGATTTTGCAGGTATGTTATATTTGGATCCAAAATGGGATGAATTGTTTAGTTGTCAATTATTGTCATAGACTCACAGCTATGAAATGTCTTTTTGGTGAATAGATAGTGGTATATACTCTTATAACTAGCATCTACTTATATATTAAAGGCATATTATTGCTTTAAAATGTAGTTGAATGATGATGAGATTTTTTGAACTTGATCTACTCGTGAGAACTGGTATACTAATGTTAGATTGACGAAAGTCAATGTCAATAAAAAAATATTGAGTGGAGTAAGTATAATGATATTCACTCTTACTCCTGTAGTAAACAGTCCACGGCTCCACCCATTCCTAGATGCTTTTGAATTTTTAATTTCTTAATTACCAGCTTAGTCTTTATCCTTTTTCCCCATCCGCATGAGCCCAAGAGAGCAGGGAGAGATAAAGAAAACTAATAAGGGACACTGATTGAAAATGAGGGTGATACAAAACTATGTGATACGAGTTATAATTATAGAGCTTATTGTCAAATGTGAGGGACAATATCAAATGAAATACAATCAAATCATACAAATACAATGGAGATGCTGTAATCAAATTGGCAAATTACAAATCCCAAGCGTGGGAGTAATCAACAATACTATCGTAGGCAAAATAATTTATAGAGCTTTGTTAATTGTATGGAATAGTGTATTGCACTCCATCGTGTTGCTGTTTCCTCCTCTGTTCCTGAACCTTTGTCACCTTGCTAAAGGCAATCATGGCTGGAAATATGTTCTTCTATGCCAAAATTCAAAATTTTGACCATTTGTATCGGATACAGGAACTATTATTCTCAGGTGTTGCAGTTCTTTTTTCCCACAGATCTTTTCCCCCCAAAATCAATGTTATCTTTATGGTTTTTTCGGGGGTAAAACTTATAAACTTGCCCACCTGCGCACCCTAATAATCTAATGAGCTCTTCTCTCTCCCTCTCATGACTTCTATCTGCGCTAGTCTGTTATTGGTTCTGCTTTGCTCACATACATTTTTTTTTTTCTAATCAGCTGCTCATATACATCTAACTACCCTAGCTCCGTTATCTGGTTGCGTCACTGGCTTATAGTCTGTTGTTTCTATCCAGTTCACTCCCGCACTGTTCCTTGCTCTGTCGTACTTAATTTTTGTTAGGATCCAATTGTAATGTGCGAGACTTGATTCTCCTATTCGAAATGCAAGATTTTAATTTGGAATCTCTAGCATGACATTGTAGTTTCTTGGTCATTTCGTTGTGGTGATGTATATGAGTCTAGTATGTTGCTAGTTTATATTGCTCTTGATGTTCAAAAGGGCATGTATTTTGAGTCGTGTCTTTCTATTCTATTATCCTTTATCTTGATTTTTGGCTGTAATTTTTAACCAAAAAGTGGCTTCCAGTTTTCTGATTTTTGTCTTACTTTAGGACCGTCAAAATTCATCCCATTTAAAGGAAGATCAAAAACGTAGAGAACGTGAAAAGATTAATGAAATGCTCAGTATGAAAGAAATTCATCGTGATTCCAAGCTATGCCCTTCTTGTGACATGGCAATTTCTCGAACCGAAGGTTGTAACAAGATGAAATGTGGAAATTGTGAACAATACTTTTGTTACCGCTGCAACAAGGCAATTGATCCATCAGATCCTTATGGACATTTCAGGTATTTGGCTTTTTAAAAGTAATACACTGGCAAAATCTTTTGCTTGCATCTGACAAAATTCAAATTACATAATTCTTATGGAACTCTATTTCGATCTTTCAAGGGATGGTTCATGTGAGCTGTTCCCAAGAGAAATGGTTGAGTCCTGGCAAGAACGAATAAATAATCGTCAGGTAGTAGGACAATTACAGGCTGAGCTTTTTCCTCAACGAGGCTTGACATGTCCTAATTGTCGTCAATTTAATGCAAAGGTGAGTGTTTGCTTCTTGCAAAAATATTTCATGGAAGTGTATGTTTGAATGAGATGAGAATTGTTGAGTTACTGAATTAATGCAGTTGATAGTGATTATGGATTTGGTTAGCCTGCGATACAGCTGAGAGGAGCTCTATTTTATTATCAACTACAGAAATGACCTTCCAGTTTTTATAGTGTATTATATATTTTGACATACGTGTAGTACAAGGAAAGAACAGGAAGGCATCCTCATACATTATACTTGAAATTGAATATTCTTATGTTTGCCTCCATTTGCACTATATCTGCTATTACTTTGAAATCATTCAAGGATTTTCCTATTCTCATTATATGTCCTTTGCTTCTCCAAGGAATACCTTTTGTGAACTAATGGTAAGGTTTACATTAGTAAATTGGTTAAAGGAGGGGGGGCTATTCCAGGGCAAACTGCTCATTTCGGGGTCTTAACAATCAAAGAGTCCCTGTTTGTATTGGTTGGAATATAGTTTGTTTGTCATCACTAACTACTTTCTCCATTGCCATTTTGAATTTAAAAACAGATTGGAAACAATAATCACTTGTTTTGCTGGGCATGCCAAAGCCACTACTGCTACTTGTGCAAAGAGATTGTGAGGCGTGGCACCAAGCATTATGGACCCAAGGGCTGCAAACAGCATTCCGAGGGCTAGTATAAGCATAATGCCTTAAGATTTTATTAATTTTTTCATTATTTTTGGTACTGGGAAACACCACAGGTTCAATAGGTTTTTTCAGACTGGTGAAACCCCCGTGATTAAATGCAAAGGTCGAAACCATCTCCAGTGAGTTTAATTCTATTTTCCGACAAAATAAAGTAGAGATAGGATGTGTTTCAATTCCGTACATTTTTTGTTTCTGTAAGAGAAAAAGTGTAAAAGGGATTAATTAGAATGATTTGTCAATTTTTTTGGGTGTTTCTTATTTGGAAAAGAAAAGTCCTATACATAAAAATACATGATTAATTTTTTTTTTTGTTTTGAGAAAATACTACATCTTCATGTAATTTTGTTGTACTTATTGGAAGCTTTTTATATCAAACTTGGGCATTAATTTTGAAAACTTCATTGTTTAAATATTGTAAAAATGAGAAACTAGACAGGAAAACAAGGCACCTTGTATCTTTTGGTCAGGTCTAAATAGTTAAATTTAATTTTTTTTATCTCCATTATCAGTGTTTTTTGTAAATTTACGGGTGACTGATATATTTATATTTTTTATAATGTTAACTTGAAGCATATATTTTATGTATTGAGATACTAATCATATATTCCCGTAATACATAATAAATTAGAAAAAATAAAAAGGTTGATCAAATTATATTTATAGTTAAATGTATAATTTTTATGTTTGTTATTTAATTATTTTATGATATAAATGTTTTTAACTATTACAATAATTAATTTATATCAACAAATAAATATAATATATAAAAAATATTCTTACTTATGAGTTTGAAGTTATCACTGTAAAAGACTCTCAGACTCATAAATTTTAGAAGTTTTGTAATTAGTTTTATTTAAAAAATATTATGAATAGTTGATGCTGTAAATTTTTATCTTGTTCTTTTTCTATCATTAGAAAATATCTTGTGCGAGTTGGATAAATCTAAAATTAAACCTATTTTTATTCTTATGTTTTAATTCAACCATGTTTTTAAGTGAAGTTCTGTTCTATTTTCAAAACTTGTATAAAATCCATATATTTTGTCTAATTCCAATATATATTAATTATATAACTATAATGTTATAATATATATAAACTATTTTTTCACTAATGTTATAATAAGTAATGAAAATGAATGAAGATATTAATTAATTTTTTCACTAATGTTATAATATATAAACTATTTTTTTAACTAATTCACTGTATGAATTTTTTTCATTGATAAGTGAAAAATTATTCGAGAAATTTACGAATTAAAACAATTAAAGCGTTTTAAGTAAGTAATAACCGTTTGATTAGAATCTAGAAAACTCTTAAAACATTAATTGTGATGTATATCTAACTGTGAGAATTATAAAGTAAACCTTTAACATAACATAACTTCTTACAGTATATACAGTATATAAATACATCATTACGTAAAAAGAAAAGGAGGAAAAACAAATGGAAATATAAGTATAAAAATATATAAATATAAATACAAATATATGAATAGAGAATAAAATAATTCTAATATTCCTCGAGCTATCGCAGCATATATATTCTTTAAGGTTTCAAAGTTTAGTTATATTTTAATTTTTAACATCATTAAAATAAGAAATAAGCAGTTAAAAAAAAGAAAAATAGTATAACAAGGATAAAATTATTTTATTATTTAATTATTTAAAAACAATTATGTGTATCAAATAAATTATTAATTACAATTACAAAACACTCATAACATTTTTTTGTTTTTTTAAATAAAATAAAACTACATTAATGATTATTAATGTCAGAATTTATTAATATCTTCATTAACTATGAATTTTTGTGAAATTTAATATTTATCAGTTATTATATAACGGGTGTTTATTTAGACAATGGTTAGCATAATCCAATAAATTTTATACAGATATATAAATATGTATTCAGTTGTTGTTGTTTTGTTTATTTATATTCTAAAATTAATATACAGTTAAAATAACATTAGATGAAGTATATATATCTTCAATTTAATTTTGAGATAAACTCCAAAGCTTTTATCATTATTAAGATATGAGTTGTTTATAATATTTTTAACATAAAATTTTAAAATAATGTTTATGTATATATCATTTGATTTTTTATTTTTATTTAACGTTACCCATTTCTTTTATTTTAATTTAACGTGAAACTTTCATTCAGAAATTAAATTTATAATAATATATGTGATGCTCTCAGTTCATGTATATAAAATCATGAATAAATTATTCTGAAAAAACAATAATCAAAACACTGTAACCAGAAATCATTATTTAAATTGATAATTTGCATGTAAAAAGAATTCAGAGATTTATAAATCTGGATAATTTGCATCTATAAATAATAATGATTACAATAAGTTATTCCTAATATAAAAAATTGTGATTTAGAATATTGTTTAAAATTAAAGGTGTGAAACTGGTTGAAGAGATGCCAATCCGATCCACCTAATAAATTTATATTAATTTTATTTGAAACGTAGTCTAATTCAGCTTATATTTTGCTCAACCAATGAACCAGTTTAATCCTATTATAAAAAACAAAATAAGTAAAAGAGTTAAATATAAATTTAAAAATAAAATTTGTTTTCAAAATTGTAAAAACCATTTTCCTCATATAACATACTATTTTTTTAATTATACAAAAAAATACTTCACTTCAAGTCCGGAATTCTATTCTTAAAGTGCTGAATTATAAATTTTAATTAAGAGGAAACTGACTGAAAAATCAATAAAGAATTCAGTTTAAAAAACAAAAATGTAAATTAGATATTTATTTTTTTTCATATAAAAAAAGGAGTAAGAGAGTTTTGAAAGAAAAAAAATTATTTATAAAGAATATCTCAGTTTACAGTTAGAAACAAATTCTAACATCAATAATAAGTAATGAAAATGAATGAAGATATTAACTAATTTTTTCACTAATGTTATAATATATATATATATATATATATATATATATATATATATATATAAACTATTTTTTTTAACTAATTCACTGTATGAATTTTTTGCATTGATAACTGAAAAATTATTGGAGAAATTTACCAATTAAAACAACTAAAGCGTTTTAAGTAAGTAATAACCATTTGATTAGAATCTAGAAACTCTTAAAACATTAATTGTGATGTATATCTAACGGTGAGAATTATAAAGTGAACCTTTAACATAACATAACTTACGAGTATATAAATACATCATCACGTAAAAAGAAAAGGAGGAAAAAAATGGAATATAAGTATAAAAATATATGAACATAAATACACATATATGAATAGAGAATAAAATAATTTCAATATTCCTTTGATATGTTTGTTATAAATAACAATTATGTTTGTTATAAGTTTAAGCAATTGATTTTCATTACTACCGATATATTTTCTTTTCTTTTCTTGTCAGGTTTAAATTTCCTTTGATATGTTTGTTATAAATAACAATTATATTTGTTATAAGTTTAAGCAATTGATTTTTATTACTGCCGATATATTTTCTTTTTTTTGTCAGGTTTAATTTCCTTTGATATGTTTGTTATAAATAACAATTATGTTTGTTATAAGTTTAAGCAATTGATTTTCATTACTGCCGATATATTTTCTTTTCTTGTCAGGTTTAATTTCCTTTGATATGTTTGTTATAAATAACAATTATGTTTGTTTATATTTTCTTTTCTTGTCAGGTTTAATTTCCTTTGATATGTTTGTTATAAATAACAATTATATTTGTTTATATTTTCTTTTTTTGTCAGGTTTAATTTCTTTTGTTATAAATAACAATTATGTTTGTTATAAGTTTAAGCAATTGATTTTCATTACTGCCGATATATTTTCTTGTCTTGTCAGGTTTAATTTCGTTTGATATGTTTGTTATAAATAACAATTATGTTTGTTATAAGTTTAAAAAATTGATTTTCATTACTGCCCATATATTTTCTTTTCTTGTCAGGTTTAATTTCCTTTGATATGTTTGTTATAAATAACAATTATGTTTGTTATAAGTTTAAGCAATTGATTTTTATTACTGTCGATATATTTTTTTTTCTTGTCAGGTTTAATTTCCTTTGATATGTTTGTTATAAATAACAATTATGTTTGTTATAAATTTACGAATTAAAACAACTAAATCGTTTTAAGTAAGTAATAACCGTTTGATTATAATCTAGAAACTCTTAAAACATTAATTATGATGTATATCTAACAGTGAGAATTATAAAGTGAATCTTTAACATAACATAACTTACATATATAAATACATCATCACGTAAAAAGAAAAGAAGGAAAAAAAATGGAATATAAGTATAAACATATATGAACATAAATGCACAGATATAAATAGAGAATAAAATAATTTCAATATCCTGCTGCAGCATATATATCTTTTAAGTTTTTAAAGTTTAGTTATATTTTAATTTTTAACATCATTAAAATAAGATATAAGCAGTTAAAAAAAGAAAGAAAAATAGTATAACAATGACAAAATTATTTTATTATTTAAAAAAAATTATGTGTATCAAATAAATAATTAATTACAATTACAAAACACTCATAACATTTTTTTGTTTTTTTAAATAAAATAAAACTACATTAATGATTATTAATGTCAGAATTTATTTAATATCTTCATTAACTATGAATTTTTGTGAAATTTAATATTTATCAGTTATTATATAACGGGTGTTTAGCATAATCCAATAAATTTTATACAGATATATAAATATGTATTCAGTTGTTGTTTTTTTTATTTATATTCTAAAATTAATATACAGTTAAAATAACATTAGATGAAGTATATATATCTTCAATTTAATTTTGAGATAAACTCCCAAGCTTTTATCATTATTAAGATATTAGTTGTTTATAATATTTTTAACATAAAATTTTAAAATAATGTTTATGTATATATCATTTGATTTTTTATTTTTATTTAACGTTACCCATTTCTTTTATTTTAATTTAACGTGAAACTTTCATTCAGAAATTAAATTTATAATAATATATGTGATGCTCTCAGTTCATGTATATAAAATCATGAATAAATTATTCTGAAAAAACAATAATCAAAACACTGTAACCAGAAATCATTATTTAAATTGATAATTTGCATGTAAAAAGAATTCAGAGATTTATAAATCTGGATAATTTGCATCTATAAATAATAATGATTACAATAAGTTATTCCTAATATAAAAAATTGTGATTTAGAATATTATTTAAAATTAAAGGTGTGAAACTGGTTGAAGAGATGCCAATCCGATCCACCAAATAAATTTATATTAATTTTATTTAAAACGTAGTCTGATTCAGTTTATATTTTGCTCAACCACTCCATGAACCAGTTTAATCCTATTATAAAAAACAAAATAAGTAAAAGAATTAAATATAAATTTAAAAATAAAATTTGTTTTCAAAATTGTAAAAACCATTTTCCTCATATAACATACTAATTTTTTAAATTATACAAAAAAATACTTCACTTTAAGTCCGGAATTCTATTCTAAAAGTGCTGAATTATAAATTTTAATCAAGAAGAAACTGACTGAAAAATCAATAAAGAATTCAGTTTCAAAAAACAAAAAATTAGATATTTTTTTTTCATATAAAAAAAGGAGTAAGAGAGTTTTGAAAGAAAAAAATTATTTATAAAGAATATCTCATTTTACACTTCAGTTAGAAACAAATTCTAACATGAATAATAAGTAATGAAAATGAATGAGGATATTAATTAATTTTTTCTCTAATGTTATAATATATAAAAACTATTTTTTTTATAAGCTATTTTTTTTAAGTAATTCACTGTATGAATTTTTTTCATCGATAACTGAAAAATTATTCGAGAAATTTACGAATTAAAACAATTAAAGCGTTTTAAGTAAGTAATAACCGTTTGATTAGAATCTAGAAACTCTTAAAACATTAATTGTGATGTATATCCAACTGTGAGAATTATAAAGTGAACATTTAACATAACATAACTTGTTACCGTATATAAATACATCATCACGTAAAAAGAAAAAAAGGAAAAAAAAATAGAATATAAGTATAAAAATGTATCAACATAAATGTATATATATATGAACAGATAATAAAGTAATTTCAATATCTCCTCAAGAAGTTAAAGAAAGAAAGAAAAATAGTATAACAATGATAAAATTATTTTATTATTTAATTATTTAAAAACAATTATGTGTATCAAATAAATAATTAATTACAATTACAAAACACTGATAACATTTTTTTAAAATAAAATAAAACTACATTAATGGTTATTAATGTCAGAATTTATTTAATATCTTCATTAACTATGAATTTTTGTGAAATTTAATATTTATCAGTTATTATATAAGTTGTTTATTTAGACAATGGTTAGCATAATCCAATAAATTTTGTACAGATATATAAATATGTATTCAGTTGTTGTTGTTTTGTTTATTTATATTCAGTTATTTTTTTTTCTTTTACATTCAAAAGCATGTAATAGTAAAATCATCATTTATTATTTAAATATTATAATAGTATTTCATATTTGACAATTTATGATAATTGAAAGAAAACTTATTAATTTTCTAAAAGAGTCGTTCCTTTGTTCGAAATGCAAGAATAATATTTCTTATTACAAATCTGTTAATGTAAATTTGAACCCTACTTTAAAAAAATGTTGTAAAATTTTAAACTCGATTGAATAACGTTGTTACTAAAGTAACTTGAAACAGAAAATAGGTAATGCTAGTTCAACATACGAACACATTTTCTTCAACCAGAGACCTCTAAATGAAAATCTCGACAATCAAAATGAAGTGTTATGTCTTATAATTTTTTTTACCAATATAACTTATAACTAGACATGTAGAGAGTTATTTTTATATTAAAATATGAAAATTATTTTTCTTATCATAAGCTGTAAATCCTACCTATCACAATAAAGAACTATATTCTTATAATAATATGTAAAAATTACAGCTTAATCCAATGATTTATAAAGTTGTGATTACAATTTAATCGAGTAACTTAAAAATAGGAACTAATTAACACCAACATTATTATTTAATTTTTACAAAATATATTTTTTCACAATTTATTAAATTACTCATAAAAATATATTTAAATTAAAAACTTAGATATATTAACACTTTATATATAAAAGTTAACTTTTTTTGGGAATTCCACAAGCCTCAAAATTTTCACACATTTAATATCAATTGATTATTTAACATTTCGATATTTGTACACTTTTACAATGTTATGTATTAGTATCAACGGTATAAAACATTAAATCAGATAAAAAAAGTTACACAAATTTTTTAGAATAAAAAAAAATCTTAAATAAAACTTGTTTAAGTCTTAATTGGAGATCTGTTTAGTTGAATAGTTTTATATCGCTTAATTATTGAGATTAATAACACTTTAAATATTAAATTTTTCTTCAACAAACACTTTTTAGAAACATAATTATTATAAAACTTCATATTTTAAAATAAATAAAATTTCAAATATAATAATTGATATTAATGATATTCACTCTATAGAGAAATGTTCTTAATTAAAATAACAAATCACCCATAGAATTTAAAAATGTATATACATAACAGATACGGATATAATTTAAATCTCCAGAAATATTAGAAAAATTATATAAACAGGAACGTCAACCAATATTTATTTAGTGAGAAAATTTTTGCTAAATAAAAGTATATATCAACTCGAGTTCATTTAAATAAGGGTTCTACACATGTATTATGCATCAACACATATACACACTTCTAAAAACATAATTACCTAGGTAGCTTCTTTGAACCAAATTCCCATATCTTTTCACAAAACTTTTCATCTTAAAACCGTAAATTAATGAGATAATGATACTTTGACAACATTTTTTTTATAATATTTTATTTCGTGATTGATCTAAAATTACTTTACAATCAATAATAATAATCATAAAAACAAACACAAATCAATCATAGAATAACACATGAATAATATTAAAATGTTATAAAAAATATCGTGTAATATCATTATCCAAACGAATGTACCTTACTTTTTAATACTAAATATAAAATTGATTTCTCCAATTTAAATAAATAAAGAAGGACGTTAGCTTCAAATTCTAAATACAAGAGAACATTACACGCAGGTTTAAAAAACTTACTTCAAATTTAGGTAAAGAACTTTATCATTATGTGTAAGACAAAGATTATCCTACTAACAATATTTTAAATTTCAAGAATACTTTCATATTTTAAATCCAACTTATTTTTTTTTTCTTTCTGAACCGGAAAGAAATAGACTTTAACACGAGACTATTACATTTTTGTTTCCTTCCTTATTTACGTCTCAACCATTTTATCTTATTTCTATTTCCATATAAGTCAAAGATAACCCAAATGCTACACCAATACTTTATCTCCATTCTAGTTTATTTATACCATATACAAAGTTATATAGACATATACATTTAAATTTGTCCCTTCTTAAAATGTGTAATAAATAATGATTTTAAAATATTAATTAAATTCCACAATTATCTCATATTACATGGGAAAACATTATATACTAATATATTAAAAATTACCTTAATTATTCTTATCCATGTTAGATTTAAACATTGATACATCTTACCCAGTTTTAATTATCTGAACAGAAAAAACCGTTATTCCTTTTTTTTCTTTAACGTTATAAGAGAAAGGAATAAATTGTTGGATACTAAAACACCGTTTTTCCTTTCTAGCAGACATGTTTTTTAATTTTAGAAAATTAAATCTGAATTATTTTTGTATATATTAAGTTACTCTTGCGATTTATTAATTAATAAAAGGAATACGTTTGAAAATTAATGTCTGAGAAAAATAAGGGATAAGTGTTGAAAAATCTTACAGGCGTTATTTTTGTGTGCTATGAGCTGTGACGGGGTTTTAGAGTGAAGGCGTCGGTCGCACGTGCGGCGTGTCGATGTTGTCACGTGCGGAACAGCCTTGCTCCAATTGGTTCCTCTTTAATTCTCGAGCGAGTATAACATAGCACTCTTCTCACTCACACTCACACGCGCGCGCACACACCTTCACTCGCACCCTCGCACTCGCTCTTTGGAATCACAGAAATCTCAGGCTCACAACAACACAACGAACCGAGAGAAAGAGAGAGAGGGTTTTATTTTAACGTTTTTGTTTGTTATTCCTTTACAGCTCAACCTGCATTTCTCTTTCACTCTAGCGCATCTCAGATCGAAATCCAGGTCATTTCGAGCAATCTCTCACTCTCGTTCTATCTTCAGTTACCTCGATTTTCTGAAAACTAAAAAACGCCACAAATTCGCAATCGCTGTTCGTGGCGTGTTAATTAGCTTCGATTCGATGGTTGCACATTCAGTCCTGTTGATTTGGAATGCTGAATTCAATTTCTCTTCACTCTGGTACTATAACTGAACTGTGAAGCTTTTCTAGCTATTTACCTAGTGTGCTTCGGTGCTACTTTCCGTTCTTTGGCTGCGTTTCAGTTGAAAATTTTGAACTCAGGTTGAAGCATTTGCTATGCTGCAAGTGCGCTTTTGTTCATATGCATCAAAAGTTCAAATATAGAAGCCTTATTTAGTATTTTTTATTTTTTTAATATATTTATTCATTCGTTTTTGTGTTTATATATCACAATTATGTTTGTTATAAATTTACGAATTAAAACAACTAAAACATTTTAAGTAAGTAATAACCGTTTGATTAGAATATAAAAACTCTTAAAACATTAATTGTGATTATATCTAACGGTGAGAATTATAAATTGAACCTTTAACATAACATAACTTACAGTATATAAATACATCATCACGTAAAAAGAAAAGGAGGGAAAAAAATGGGAATATGGTTCTATCTCGCCGCATGTGTTCTTATATGTGTTAAAGTCTTTCTGAAAATGAAACACAACAAGAGGCTACCACCAAGCCCTCCAACCATACCCATCTTAGGTAACATATTTTGGCTCCTTAAATCCTCCAAAAATTTTGCTGATCTTGAACCCGTTCTTCGCTCTTTACGTTCCAAATATGGTAACATAGTCACCATTCACATAGGCTCCAACCCTTCCATTTTCATAACATGTCAAGAAGCTGCTCATAGAGCACTCGTTAAGAATGGTACAGTTTTTGCCGGTCGACCTTTGGCTCTTCAAACAACACAAGTTTTCTTCCCAAACCAATTCACTGTCACCACTTCTCCATTTGGCCACAACTGGAGAATGATGCGCCAAAATTTAATGCAAGTGATTCAACCTTCTCAGTTGAAATCATATTCTCATTGTCGTAAGTGGGCATTGAATATATTAAAGAGACACATTACGGATGAAATTGAGTCTGGCAACAAGGTTGTACCGATGGATGAGCATTTCAACTATGCATTGTATGCTTTATTTTCGTACATATGTTTCGGAGAGAAATTTGATGAGAAAACCGTGAGGAATATCCAAAGGGTACAACATGGTTTTCTTCACAACTTCATTAAATTCAATGTGCTGAATTTTGCACCTTTCTTGTCCAAGATCGTGTTCAGAGGGCTGTGGCGAGAGATATTGAAAATTCGTGAAGATCAGGTGAATGTGTTCCTTCCTATCATAAAAGCACGCCAAGAGAAGATAAAGGGGAAGGTTGGTGTTGAAGATGAGAATGGAGAAGAGTTTAAGCCTTATGTGGATACCCTTTTTGATATGAAGCTCCCGAGCAATGGAAGGAAATTGAGGGATGAAGAGTTGGTGAGTATGTGTGCTGAGTTTATGATAGGTGGAACTGATACGACAGTGACTACTTGGGTATGGAGCATGGCGAATCTGGTGAAGTACCAGGAGGTGCAAGAGAAAGTGTTTGATGAAATTAAGGATGTTGTGGGAGGTGGTGAGGAGATTGAGGAGGAGCATTTGAAAAGGATGCCTTATTTGAAGGCTGTGGTGTTGGAGACTCTAAGGAGACATCCTCCAGGGCATTTTATATTGCCAAGGGCTGTGACAGAGGACACTGTTATGGATGGGTATGAGATACCCAAAAATGCAATGGTGAATTTTCTTGTGGCTGAATTTGGGTGGGATCCTAATGTGTGGGAAGATCCTATGGAGTTTAAACCAGAAAGATTTTTGAAGCATGGTGGAGATGGTAAGTTTGATCTGAAAGGGACAATGGAGATTAAAATGATGCCTTTTGGAGCAGGGAGAAGAGTTTGTCCTGCTATCAACATGGCAACTCTTCACCTTGAATACTTTGTGGCCAATTTGGTTAGGGATTTCAAATGGACTCTTGAAGATGGATGTGAGGTTGACATGACTGAGAAGCAAGCCTTCACTATTGTGATGAAGAATCCATTGAGGCCAATTGTGTCTCGCAGAATCACTTGAACGCAAGTATATATTATTTTTCGAGTCATTATACGATGACACACTTCTAGAAACCCAATACAAGAGTAAAATATTGATAAAAAAAGTTTATATCTTTTAAGAAAGAAATAATAATATTAGATGAACTTCCTTTTACTTTCATCACTTAAACTTCTTTTTCTATATGAATACTAGAGTTTAGTAGAATCAGGATGACTTTTTATTCTCTCAACTCGAACTCAATGCAACCGTATCTTATTGAATATGATGCTTTTTCTTAAGAATAATCATATTAAGAAAATTCTCAACCATAATATATTTGTATCACATGATTTCATAAGTATTTGGTATTCAAGCCTAAATTCTATTCATTCTCACACACACCCTTACCCCAAGAATTCTCATACCATCCATTCTTATTAAGTCATAAAAGTTTATCATAAAAAATTTCATACTCATAACCAAGTTGAAATTAGATATTAGTTATTCAAGTCATCCTTTAACATTAGACACAAATAAACTTATAAGACTCTAGCTTCGAAGATATATATGGTGTCAATATTCTTGTAAAACCTTGCACCTATCATAAATTTTTAATACAATAGATTCAACATCAACAATATTTTCTCTTATCCCAAAACCAATATCCTTATCACAAAAACCATCATGACAGGGTTAGTTCCTTTCCATCCTTTAAGTCAGAGTACTATTTTGTATTGATCTCACAGACTATAGGAATCTCTTTCGACTTTCACCACCTAAATCTTCTTTTCCATATGGGTATGAGAATTTAGTAAAGTCACGATAACTTCACGTCGGAATCCCCACACAAATGTATACATTACACTATACAATATGACAATTTCTCCTTATAAATATTCATATTCATTCAATTCATCCAACATATGTCAATATAATAATGTTAGGTATTTATCAGTCACACAACATACTTCAATTTCAAAGCAACTAATCTATATCTTATTTGCTGAAAGTAAAAAGTTTTACTTAGGTATTACGCCTCTTAGCACCCATCTAGTAGTCTTTACTTTGAATTAGTCTTTTCACTTAACAATTTGAGAACTTATAAACTATTTTCTTCCGATTATTCAAACTAAGACTAAAATATTTCTTTTCGGGTTGAAATTACTATCACCATAAACATAGTAAAGCGTTTTATCCTTGTGAAGGACGACTACAGGAAATAAGCTTAAAAGTCTCACATCTATTTTGAAGGTTTATCACTTTTCCTTGCCAATACCTCTTAATTTATTTTATGGATGAATAAGACTCATTTTGTGTTTAAGTACTTCACAAGTAAAAGTGCAATAGAATTATTAATACCGCACCGCACTAAATAAAATTAAGTTAAAAACATCTCACTTACATAAATAAATATTAATATAAATAAATGAATACGAGGATTGAACACCTAGATAAATGTAAACAATAATAATAAATAAATAGGAATGAGATTATAAACACCTTACTCATAAAATAATAACAATGAATAAATAAGAACAAGGTTATAAATACCTCACTAATAAAATAAAAATAATAAACATAAAAATGAGGTTATAAACATCTCATTAATAAAATAATAATAAATAAATCAATCAAAATGAAATTATAAACCCTTCACTAGTATAATAAAACAATAACCATAAATAAAAATGAGATTACTACCACATTACTAATAAAATAATAATAATAAATAAAAAGACGATGTTATAAATATCTCACTAATAAAATAAAAATAATAGCAATAAAAAAGTAAAATAAAATAAAAATAAGAACACCAAAATAAAACAAATAAATTTAGAATTTATAAAAATAAATAGACATCCCTTACCTCAAAACAATTTGTCTAAGTAAAACTTCACTTTTCAATATATTTAATAATTTGTCCAAACTACTTTAAAATCTTAATCGATAGAAAAAGAAAAATAAATTAATGTAATTATCAAAACTCTCTTGTTTCACTTCTTCTTTAATATAGAAAATTTATATTATTATGTTAATTATTTTTTTTTCTTTTACATTCACAAGCATGTAATAGTAAAATCATCATTTACTATTTAAATATTATAATAGTATTTCAGATTTGACAATTTATGATAATTGAAAGAAGACTTATTAATTTTTTAAAAGAGTCGTTCCTTATTCGAAATTTGAAATGTAAGAATAATATTTCTTATTACAAATCTGTTAATGTAAATTTGAACCGTCAGAATGAATAATATTATTTTAAAAAATTGTTGTAAAATTTTAAACTCGATTGAATCACGTTGTTACTAAAGTAACTTGAAACAGGAAATAGATAATGCTAGTTCAACATACGAACACATTTTCTCCAACCAGAGACCTCTAAATGAAAATTAAGACAATCAAAATGAAGAGTTATGTCTTATAATTTTTTTTACCAAAATAACTTATAACTAGACAATATGTAGAGACGTTACTTTTATATTAAAATATGAGAATTATTTTTCTTATTATAAACTGTAAATCCTACCGATCACAATAGAGAACTATATTCTTATAATACTATGTAAAAATTACAACTTAATCCAATGATTTATAAAGTTGTGATTACAATTTAATCGAGTAACTTAAAAATAGGAACTAATTAACACCTTAACATTATTATTTAATTTTTACAAAATATATTTTTTCACAATTTATTAAATTACTCATAAAAATATATTTAAATTAAAAACTTAGATATATTAACACTTTATATATAAAAATTAACTTTTTTTCGGAATTCCACAAGCCTCAAAATTTTCACACATTTAATATCAATTGATTATTTAACATTTCGATATTTGTACACTTTTACAATGTTATGTATAGTATCAACGGTATAAAACATTAAATCAGATAAAAAAAGTTACACAAATTTTTTAGAATAAAAAAAAATCTTAAATAAAACTTGTTTAAGTCTTAATTGGAGACTTGTTTAGTTGAATAGTTTTATAGTTTTATATCGCTTAATTATCGAGATTAATAACACTTTAAATATTAAATTTTTCTTCAACAAACACTTTTTAGAAACATAATTATTATAAAACTTCATATTTTAAAATAAATAATATTTCAAATATAATAATTGATATTAATGATATTCACTCTATAGAGAAACGTTCTTAATTAAAATAACAAATCACCCATAGAATTTAAAAATGTATATACATTACAAATACGGATATAATTTACATCTCCAGAAATATTAGAAAAATTATATAAACAGGAACGTCAACCAATATTTATTTAGTGAGAAAATTTTTGCTAAATAAAAGTATATATCAACTCGAGTTCATTTAAATAAGGGTTCTACACATGTATTATGCATCAACACATATACACACTTCTAAAAACATAATTACCTCGGTAGCTTCTTTGAACCAAATTCTCATATCTTTCCAGAAAACTTTTCATCTTAAAACCATAAATGAATGAGATAATGATACTTTGACAATATTTTTTTTACAATATTTTATTTCGTGATTGATCTAAAATTACTTTACAATCAATAATAATAATCATACAAACAAACACAGACCAATCACAGAATAACACGTGAATAATATTAAAATGTTATAAAAAATATTGTGAAATATCATTATCCAAACGAATGTACCTTACTTTTTAATACTCAATATAAATTTGATGAGAGAACCGTGAGGAATATCCAAAGGGTACATTATGGTTTTCTTCACAACTTCATTAAATTCAATGTGCTGAATTTTGCACCTTTCTTGTCCAAGATCGTGTTCAGAGGACTGTGGCGAGAGATATTGAAAATTCGTGAAGATCAGATTAATGTGTTCCTTCCTATCATAAAAGCACGCCAAGAGAAGATAAAGGGGAAGGTTGGTGTTGAAGATGAGAATGGAGAAGAGTTTAAGCCTTATGTGGATACCCTTTTTGATATGAAGCTCCCGAGCAATGGAAGGAAATTGAGGGATGGAGAGTTTGTGAGCATGTGTGCTGAGTTTATGATAGGTGGAACGTACAATTTAGTCCTTCAACTTTAGAAAAACTCTGGTTTTAGTCCTTTCTATCAAATTTTTTTAACTTTATTTGTTGTTTCAAGCACGTTTTATTATAGCATTTGGATTGTTTACACTGTTTAACACATTTTTGCTTCAATGTTAACTGACAAACACGTTTGAAACAACAAATAAAGTTAAAAATATTTGGTAAAAAGACTAAAACCAAAGTTTTCTAAAGTTGAAGGACTAAATTGTACCTTAGTTTGAAAGAGAGACTAAAACTAAAATCGTCCTAAAATATAAAGACCAAAAACATATTTAACCCTATAATTTTTAATAAAATTTAACTAAAAAAATATTAGATTTTCTTTATAAATTTTAACTTCTACTAAAAAAAAGTGCACTGGAAGGTAAAGTATCAATATTTTTCATTTACACGGAAGTAAGAGAAAAAGAATTATTCAAATAATGTAAAATGTAATTAAGTTTTAATTAATTATAATCATTTAAAATGTTTTTTTTATTTAAATATTTTCTTTACTTATTTGTGAGTATATTTCAATGTGCTGCGAATCACAATAACTTCAAACTAAATATTTCGTTATTCATTGAAATTAAATTAATTTTTTCATTTATTAAAATAAAAGTTAATTTAGAAAATAAAAATATTTTTAAGTAAGATTACAAATAAAATAAAATTAAATTGCATTCGTAATTATTCTTTACAAACGTAAAAACAAAAATATCAGTATACGTGTATTATTATTTATTTTCATTTTTATTTATTAATTTTTAAATTTTTCATTTTCTGTTTTTCTAAAAAAACTACAACATTTTCTGCTTTATTTATTATTGATAAATAAACTATTAATACTAATAAACAGAATTATTATTTTCTATTTATCTCTTGCTAACTACATATCTCTTCACCTTTTTTTTATACATTTATTTCTTATTTTATTTTTCTCGCTCTTCCCAATCTCCCTGTATCTAAAACAGGAGTACAGAATTACATTACATCATAACATCAGGGTAAACCCCCAGATACCGAGATTTCTGTTTCACCTTTCTATACATAATCCTTCAAGTTCAAAAAATACTTCTTTTGTTAGTTTGTTTAAGAAAACCCTGATTCATTTTTTTATTAAACTCCTGTTCTTGTATGTTTTCAATGTTTTTCGCCGCAGTTATGCACCCTCTTTTTTACCTTGTACTTGTTTAGTTGTCCCAACTGGGTATTGATGGGTGTATCTTAATGTCGTTAACATGCGTTCGTGGATGTGGTTTGCTTCGCCGCCAACGCCAGTGCTTCAGTTTTGTTTCTTCCTCTGCTTCTTCTGCACTGATGATGGAAGACCAAGTGTTTGATGAAAGTCCCAAGTGTTATGCTAGTTTTGTGATTGACAGGCCTGTGCTCCAAGTTCCCGCAACAAGGAGGGGTTATTTTCCTTTAGTGTCTAGGGTGCTCAAATCACTGAGTTGGAGGGTGGCTCGAGAAGTAAGGTTTGGGAGTTGGGTTGACAGTCATGGGTTTCCTCATTCAATCAACTGTTTTAGGATTATGGTTCATGTGTTTGCTTTGGCCGGGATGCGTTTGGAAGTGTTTGCTTTGCTTCGAGATGTTGTTGAGTTCTGTAACGAGGCCAACTACAACACCTTTGAATTGTTTTCAGCTTTGCTGGATTCACCCCATCACGTTGAAAGATCTGGCGTAGTATTTGAAGTGCTTATGAAAGTGTTTGCATCCAACTCTATGTTGGAAAATTCTCTTAGTGTCTTTGTGAATGCTAAGAATGTTGGACTTGAGCCTCATATAAGGACATGCAATTTCTTGTTGAAATGTTTGGTTGAAGCGAATAGAGCGAAGTGTGTTAGATGGTTTTTTGAGGAATTGAAGGACCGTGTTCCATCGCCAAATATTCACACTTATACAATCATGATGAACTTTTATTGTAGTAATGTTGGGTGTGATTCAGATATGAGACAGGCTGCTGCGATTTTAGGGAAAATATATCAGATTGGGGAAAAACCAACTGTTGTCACGTATAGTACTTATATTCATGGACTTTGTAAAGTTGGTTGTGTTGAGGCAGCGCTGATGTTAATTCGCAATTTGAACAAACAAAATCAGCCTCTCAACAGTCATTATTTTAATTCTATAATTTATGGGCTTTGTAAAGTTGGTTGTGTTGAGGCAGCGCTGATGTTAATTCGCAATTTGAACAAACAAAACCAGCCTCTCAACAGTCATTATTTTAATTCTGTAATTGATGGGCTTTGTAAAAGAAGTGACGTGTGTGAGGCTTTGCAAGTTTTTGAAGAAATGAAGAGGTCTGGGATATTGCCAGATGTTTATAGCTACAGCATATTAATTGATACGTTCTGCAAGAAAGGGGACCTAGAAAAATCTTTTGAACTGTTGGAGGAAATGCAACGCTCCCAGGTAAAACCATCCATTGTTAGCTACACCTCCCTCCTCCATGGTCTGTGCAAGAAGAATCCGTCACAGCTTGCAGTGGAAATATTCCGCAGGACTGTTGCTTCTAGTTTCAAATATGATCAGATTTTTTATGAAACTTTAATTGATGGATTTTGCACGCAAGGTGATGTGGATTCAGCCATCAAGCTTTTAAAGAAGATGACCTGCTATAATTGGATTCCTTCTGCTTCTAGTTACCGCAGTCTAATTAAGGGATACTACAAACTAGGACTATTCGATCAGGCATTGCGTGTTTTTGAAACCATGCTACGAAATGGTATTTGGCCAGATACTACCGCATGCAATTATATTCTTGATATATTTTTTAGGGCAGGTTACTTCAACGATGCCTTGAAGCTGTTGAAGGACTTCGAAGAACATGGATTTAACCTCAACCAACATTCATATAATGCAATCATCTGTAAACTTTGTAAAGAAGGTTACCCAGAAAGAGCATTGGAGCTCCTGCCTAGAATGCTTAAAAGGAATGTACCTCCGGCATTTGTTAATTATAGAACTCTTATATCTGGCTTTGCCGAACAGTCAAATATAAAAAGGGCTGTGAAGTTATTCACCAGAATGAAAGAAATAGGGATCACTTTCAACATTGCCAGATATACAATTATTATGAGTATATTTAGTCATAGTGGCAGCATGCAAGAAGCATATGCCATTTTTAAGGAAATGAAAGAAAGGGGTTTGCATCCAGATCAGATTTCATATGCAACTTTAATAGCTGGCTTTTGTAATATTAGAGAATGCAAAAAGGCCTGGGCATTATTTGTAGAAATGAAGAGGGTAGGCATATTGCCACATGTATTTACTTATACTTGCATGATTGATGGATTTTGCAAGTCAAACCGGATATATTCGGCCACCTCGCTGTTTGATGAAATGAACAGATATTCAGTTATTCCTGATGTTGCAACTTACACTGTCCTCATTGCTTGGTACCATAAGCATGGGGACATTGGCCAAGCACAGAAGCTATATGATGAAATGAAGGAAAAGGGTGTTTTGCCAGATGATAAAATGCATAATATTCTAGGTCTGAAGGCATGTAAAGTTCAAGAAGGTTAGGCAGCTGTATTAGGGCTTCCATCATATCCAGCTGGTATGTGTTTTGACGTAATTTCTTGTATTTGACATTTTTATCATCATATGACCTGTTACTAAATGCTAGCCTGTTAATTGATAATCCACTTCAAATGGTAGTCATTATAAAATCCTCTAAGGCTGTATCACTATTGACATTCCTCTTAATATATAGGTTTTGTCTTCCGAGTGGGCTGGGCAGGGTTTAGTATACTTAATTGTTATTTACGCACTAGTTTATAACAAATTCCCCACTAAGGTAGTTATTCTGTGACTAATATCTGAACTGACATTTTGAAAGTCAATAAAATTATATGTAAAACGTTACACATAATTTGTGTATGCACGTGAAAATTCACATATACAGGCACACCATTAGGTTTTTGTTTATGCAAAATAGTGTGTAGAACATTTCCAAAACAGAGCAGGAATTACCAGTGTAAAAATGAAATCGAATCATATTCATCATCCTCCAACTTTGTTGAATGAAATTTCAAGATTAATTACATGTGTTATTCTTTAAGATTTTTGTGTTTTCATTTAGTGTATGAACAGTTCTTTTTTTCATTAATGGTTCCTATGCTTGTTTTCATTTTTGTGAATTACCAAAATTCTTTACCTGTTACAATAATAAATGGACCCATTTTATCATCAAGTTGAAATATTCTGTGGATGTTGGTGTTGATTAAATGATGGAGTGAATTATTCTTTAGATATAGAATTAATAGTAATAATGATTATAGTACTGAAAGTATAAAAAAAAATATTACTGTTAATCCATTATTATAATTTGTCAGAATTTTGGCTTGTTTTCTTCTTTATCATGTTCATGGCTTCCTGCTATTTCATTCTGATATTTCTTTTGATCTAAATCCCTTTGCAGTCTTTGGCTCTTTCCTCTGGTGGAAAAATGATCTCACTCCTTTTCCACTCTATAATTTTTGCCCAACTTATAGACTTTATAATTTTATGTGAAAAATCTAATGCTATATCACATCACTATTTGAACTAATGCAGCGCTACTTTTTTCTATTGACATGAAAAAATAATATCATTTGCATTCTTGGCTTTAAAGACATTTTCATTCCAATGTGCTTTATTTTTATATGCATGACTTGATTCTACTTTTTTTTTTTCGATTTTTGGTCAAATAGAATTAAAAAATATTGAACATGGTTCTTGTGTCTGCCACTTTATCTATCAGTTTCTGAGTTTATCCGGTTACCATATAAGCATTGTTTTTGCCTCAAATGCTTGCAGATCTTTGCCCAGATACAAGTAAAGGAAGACACTGTTTGTAATCAATGTCCTGAAGCAAATGTACGGTCATGATTCCACCTTACCTTTTAAAATGCTTGCTAGATGACAGATTATGAGCGCTTGGTGTGCATAGCATTGGAAAAAATACTTGCATCAATGCCTGATGTTGTTTATTGTCCAACATGTGAAACTCCCTATGTAGAGGATGAAGACCAGCATGCCGATGCCCAAAATGTTTTATTTCAAGCTTTTACACCCTTTGCAGAAAATGCAGCTACACTGGTATAGCATTCATGAATGTAGATATGAAGCTTCAGATTTTGCAGGTATGTTGTTTGAATCCGAAATTGGATAAATGGTTTAGTTGTCAGTGGTTCTTATAGACTCACAGTTATGAAATGTTTTTTTGGTGAATGCATAGGTAATAGACTCTTATAACCAGCATTTACTTATATTTTACAGGTATACTATACATTCTTATGTAGTTGAATGATAATGAGATGTTTAAACTTGATCTACTTATGGAAACTATTCATCCGATGTTAGATTGATGAAAGTCAATGTCAATAAAATTATTGGGTGGATTAAGTGTAATGATGCTTACTCTTACTCCTATAGCAAATAGATCTCCTTAGTGCCATCCATTTGTAGGTTCTCTTGAACTTTTAATTTCTTAATTACTAGGTTATTCTTTATCCTTTTTTCTTCATGTGCTTGATCCCATGAGATCAGGGAGAGAGAGAGAACACTAGTAAGGGAGATTGATTGAAAATGAGGGTCGTACAAAACCATGCGTGATGCATGTTCTATGTCTAGAGCTTTATTTATCCTTTTATTCATCTGCTTGGTCCCATGAGAGCAGGGAGAGATAGAGAACACTAGTAAGGGAGATTAATTGAAAATGAGGGTCGTACAAAACCATGTGTTATAAATGTTCTATTTATAGAGCTTATTATCAAACGTGAGAGACAATATCAAATGAAATACAGTCACATCATACGTAAGAGATACAAATCCATTGGAGAAGCCGTAGACAAATTGGCAGCATACATATCCCAATTGTGGGAGCAATACAGTACTATCTGTTCAGGAAATATGTGAAGTCACTAGTTAGTTAGGCTTATTTTGTAGGCTGCCACATGTCAGTAGCTTGGAGGATAAATTTGTTATGGGTCAGTTGAGTCAGTTTTGCTATAGGTGGCAACTCTGATCTGCTGGGATGTCTTATGATTGATTCATAAAATTCTTGTAGTTCTTCTCTTCATCTCAATAAAGTTTTCAGAACCTTTACGTGGCTCCTATTTCTCCCTCAAGTTCTTCGAGTCTTTCATATTCCTAGAACTAGAAATTTTCATGACAATTGGTATTAGCCTTCATGATCCATTTGGAAGTTTTTCTGCCATGGTGGAAGCTACTCGTAATGTGGTGCAATCAAGGATTGGAAGAACACATGTGTGCAAGATCAGAGTCTTGGTTAATGGAGCTTGTTGGGTCATTGCAGAACACTGTCGATGATTCCCAAATTCAAGAATTGCTAAAATAGAATTCAGAAGATATTCATGGCCCTTCCACTAGTGTTGTCTCTAGAGGTGAACGTCCTTATGTTTCCTCTTATTCTTGTGGAACAAGATTAGCTAGAATAGATTTTCCTCATTTTTCTGGTGAAGTTGTCTTGTCAATCAATGGATATGTCAATACAAAAATTATTTTTTAATTCATAATACACCTGATGATGTTAGAGTGGAACTGGAAATTGTTCACTTGGAGGGTCGTGCATCAGAATGTCACACAACATTAGCTGGGTTGCAACTTATTCTCCATTGATTTTGTGGGAAGAATACACTAAGCTGTTGGTTGAGCGGTTTGGGGAGGTGTGTGATGATACCATGATCGAATTGATGAGATTGAGGCAAAAGAAATTTGTTTTTGAATATAATGAAGAATCTGGTTCCATTGTTAATAGACTGAATCTTAGTAAAGAATACATGTTGAGTAGTTTCTCAGGGGGCTTGAAGAAGGAAATCCAAATGTTAGCATGTGTTAGACCATTAAAGGTTTATACAAGGAAGAATAAAAGAGGAGTCATCTAAACACGTGTAAGGAGAGTAGGGAGCAAGGCAGACACGTAGGGGGTGAGACAAACACGTGTTAGGAGCAAGGTTGGTTTTGGGTTGTTAGAAGAGAGAGAGAATAAATAAGAATCAGAATAGGGAGAGGGGATGGGGATCTTTTTGGGTGCCTTTTAGGTAGAGACTGGAGCGTGATTCCAGTGGAGGAAGGGAGGCTTCCTTGGGGAATACTATTTTGTTTACTGTTCATCCATACTTTTACAGATAAATACAGTTTATATTCATACCTTTCTTTCTTAGTGTTGGGAGTGTGTGTGGATTGTTCCTCTGTTACGTTCCTTGAGTAAAGGAACCTAACAGGTTTGGTCCGACCTGCCGGATCGAAGGAAACTGGAGCGAAGAAAAATGGAGGGGCGAATGGTGGCGATGGAGTCGACGGTGGAAGAGTTGAAGGCGGAGATGCGAGAAATGACCAACGAGTTTCGGCGAGCCTTTCGACGACGCTCCAAGAACCGAGACCGGAGCTCGGAAGGGAGTCGAGATTCTGTTAACGGCGAACGCGAGCGACGCTCGTCGGAGACGTCGGAGGAAGAATCGGAAGACGAACGAGGGGAAATTCAACGCAGCTGGATGAAGCGTGTTGAGCTTCCAACTTTTGAAGGGACTGACCCCATGGGTTGGATAGCAAAGGCGGAGAAGTTCTTCGACATACAGGAAGTGACGGAGAAGGAGAAGATGAAGTTGATTTATATATGTATGAAGGGAAGTGCGAGCTATTGGTTCCGCTTCTGGAGGAAAAAAACCAAACACCCAACCTGGAAGTTGTTTACGGAGGCGCTAACACGGAGGTTTGGAGGATTGAATCGGGACACCATCTTCGAAAAGCTTGCTGCAGTGCGACAGCGAGGGAGTGTAGATGAGTATATTCAGGAATTCGAAACACTCGTAGCACAAACAACCGGAGTGACAGAAGAGCAACTATTGGGATATTTCTTTGCTGGGTTGCAGGAGGGGCTGCGAAATTTAGTGCGACCGCACGACCCACGCGACTTGCTGACGGCGATGGAGAGAGCGCGCGACGTTGAACAAGACGGGTGGGTGCCACGAGTGAGTGGTGGAATTGGAGGAAAAGGAGGGGCGTCGTGGGGAAGATATTCGAGTTCCGGAACAGTTGCGAGAACGGAAACATATCGAGGCTCGTCGGAGGGTTCTGTGAACGGCGGCGGAGGCACTAAGAAGGACGCTAGTGTGGTTACGGGAAACTCGAAGGCAGGGAGTAGCGGAGGAGGAAATGCAGGAAGAGGAGTACGCACTCTGCCATACCCAGAGTTTATTAAACGACATGAAGAAGGTCGTTGTTTTCACTGTGGTGGGCCTTACAGTCCGGGCCATCGCTGCGCTGAAAGGAGTATGCGTATTATGATACTGGCTGACGAGGATGAAGAGGAACAAGCAGAGGAGAATGTTGAGATTGCACAAACGACAATGGAATTGTCAGAGTTGTCCGCCGGAGGGCTCACACCATCTAATACGATGAAGTTACAAGGCTGGGTGCAGGGGAAGAAGGTCCTGGTGTTAATTGACAGTGGAGCTAGTCATAGCTTTATTTCTTCTAGTTTAGTGGAGGAATTGGGATTACCGTGGGTCAATACACCATCATATAAAGTGTGTTTAGGCGATGGGCAGAGAAAAATGGCCAGGGGATGTTGTGTTGGAGTACCCATGAAATTGGAGGGGCTGGAAATTAGAGATAAATTATATTGGTTTGAGCTGGGAGGGGTGGATGTGATATTGGGGGTTACTTGGCTAGCCTCCCTGGGAGAAATCAAGGTGGACTGGAGAAAGCTCATTATGAAGGTGGAGCAAGAGGGAGAAGAGGTGGTGATCAAAGGGGATCCATCCCTGACACGTAAAATGGTGACACCAGAAGGCCTTTTGAAGGAGACCGAGATTGAAATCATGACATTCGTTTGGAGTCTGAGTCAAGCAGAATTGAGAGAAGGGGAGATGGAAGATAGCGATTTAAATCATGATGAGGAGGTCAAATTGGAGGAGATTATCAGTGAGTTTGAAGGAGTGTTTAAAGAACCTCAAGGGCTGCCACCGAAGAGAAGAGTTGATCACCGAATTCCTTTAAAAGAAGGGAGTGAACCTGTGAACGTAAGGCCATACCGCTACCCCCATGGAATGAAGTCGGAAATAGAGAGACAAGTGGAGGAGATGCTGAACTTGGGAATTATCAGGCCTAGTAACAGCCCCTATTCTAGCCCAGTTATATTGGTGAAAAAAAAAGATGGAAGCTGGAGATTTTGTGTGGATTACAGAGCTTTAAACAAGGTCACGGTGGCGGATAAATATCCTATTCCCGTTATTGAGGAGTTGTTGGATGAGCTTCAGGGGGCATCCTATTTTTCAAAAGTGGATCTGAAGGCTGGATATCATCAAATAAGGATGAAGAATGAAGACATCCATAAGACAGCTTTTAGGACGCACCAAGGACATTATGAATTTCTGGTTATGCCTTTTGGGCTAACAAATGCCCCAGCCACCTTTCAAGATATGATGAACTCGATTTTGAGATCCTTTCTAAGGAAATTCGTATTGGTATTCTTTGATGACATTCTTGTCTATAGCAAGACATGGGATGAACATTCACAACATTTGGTGCAAGTTTTAAAGGTGTTAAATGAGCACAAACTCCATGCCAATAAGAAGAAATGTGAATTTGGCAAAAGACAGGTGAAATATCTGGGGCATAAGATATCGGCAGCAGGGGATGAGATGGATAGAGATAAGGTGGCAACGGTGTTAGATTGGCCAGAACCTAAGACTATCAAGGAGTTACGAGGTTTTTTAGGTTTGACGGGATATTATAGAAGATTTATCCGTGACTATGGGAAGATGGCAAGACCCCTCACCGAATTGCTGAAGAAGGGGATGTTTAAGTGGACAGTAGCAGGATCCGAGGCCATGAAGAAACTTAAAGAGGCGGTAACAACAGCTCCAGTTTTGATCCTGCCTGACTTTGATCAAACATTTTGTGTAGAGTGTGATGCATCGGGGAATGGAGTGGGAGCAGTGCTGTCATAGGGAAATAAACCCATAGCCTTCTTTAGTAAGGCCTTATCAGAATCCTCTTTAACCAAATCCATCTATGAAAAGGAGTTGATGGCGTTGGTGCTTGCTATACAACATTGGAGGCCATATTTATTGGGCCAAAAATTTGTGGTTTTCACTGATCAAAAGAGCTTGAAGCACTTACTAGAACAACGGATAACTACCCAAAGTCAGCAAAATTGGCTAGCTAAACTCCTTGGATATGAATTTGAGATAAAATATAGGACAGAAGCATCTAATTGTGTGGCAGATGGACTTTCACGAAAAGGAGTAGAGTGTGAAGAAGAAGAGAAAATGTTAGGGATGATATCCAAGCCATACTGGGCTGATTTTAAAGAGATCATGGAAGAGGTGGAGAAGGATGAGAACCTCAGCAAGGTGTTAACAGATATAAGAACAGATCCAGATTCCCATCCTGCATACACTCTGGAGCATGGCAGATTACACTACAAAGGGCGGCTTGTTTTGTCCCCACACTCGGTTTGGATACCAAAGATTATAGCTGACTTTCACAGTGGGGTAACAGGAGGACACTCGGGGGTCTACCGAACCTACAGAAGAGTGGGGCAATCATTACACTGGGTGGGAATGAAGAAGACAATTACAGATTTTGTGGCTGCATGTTTAGTATGTCAACAACACAAATATCTAACAGCATCTCCCCAAGGACTTTTACAACCCCTACCTATACCACAAGCAATATGGGAGGAGATTAGTATGGATTTTATAGTGAAACTACCCAAGTCTCATGGATTTGATACTATATTAGTGGTGGTAGACAGACTCAGCAAGTATGGACATTTTATTGCAATTAAACACCCTTATACAGCTCGATCCATAGCGGAGGTGTTTGTGAAGGAAGTGATTAGACTTCATGGGATACTGGTGACCATTGTTAGTGATAGAGATTCGACTTTTATGAGTGTATTTTGGAAAGAGATTTTTCGTTTACAGGGTACACAACTTAGGATGAGCACAGCCTATCACCCAGAGACTGATGGCCAGACGGAAGTGTTGAACAGGGTGTTGGGAACTTATCTGCGCTGTTTCAGCTCCGAACAGCCCAAGATTTGGAGCTTGGTATTACCTTGGGCTGAATATTGGTATAACACCACGTACCAAGGCGCGACCAAATGCACTCCCTTTGAAACGGTGTATGGAAGACCTCCTCCTACATTGACACGTTACATACCAGGAGAAACGGTGGTGGATGCAGTGGCTCAGGATTTGCAAACCCGTGATGAGGCCTTGCAGCAATTGAAATATCATTTGGCACGGGCTCAGGACCAGATGACTCATCATGCTAATAAGAAGAGGGTGGCGGCCAAAATCAAGGAAGGTGATTTTGTATTCCTTAAAATCAGACCTCATAGACAAGCATCTATGCCCACAAAACTGCATCCCAAACTTTCAGCAAGATATTATGGGCCGTTTTTGGTGGAAAAACAAATAGGATCAGTTGCTTTTAGGCTGCAATTACCAGAATCTTCAAGAATACATCCTGTGTTTCATGTTTCTCAATTGAAACTAGCGATAGGAGATCATAAGGTGGAGGGAGTTTTGCCAAATGAACTGCAGGAGGATAGACACACTTACACTCCTCTAAAAGTTCTTCAACGCAGGAACCAGCAGGAACTTGGGAAGGTGATACCCCAAGTCTTAATACAATGGCAGAAGGATGATGTTGAAGGGGCTACATGGGAAGAAGAACACTACATCCGCCAGCAGTTCCCTCATTTCAACCTTGAGGACAAGGTCGATGTTGGGGAGGAGGGTAATGTTAGACCATTAAAGGTTTATACAAGGAAGAATAAAAGAGGAGTCATCTAAACACGTGTAAGGAGAGTAGGGAGCAAGGCAGACACGTAGGGGGTGAGACAAACACGTGTTAGGAGCAAGGTTGGTTTTGGGTTGTTAGAAGAGAGAGAGAATAAATAAGAATCAGAATAGGGAGAGGGGATGAGGATCTTTTTGGGTGCCTTTTAGGTAGAGACTGGAGCGTGATTCCAGTGGAGGAAGGGAGGCTTCCTTGGGGAATACTATTTTGTTTACTGTTCATCCATACTTTTACAGATAAATACAGTTTATATTCATACCTTTCTTTCTTAGTGTTGGGAGTGTGTGTGGATTGTTCCTCTGTTACGTTCCTTGAGTAAAGGAACCTAACAGCATGTTTCAGCCTTCCACTGTTAGAAGAGCCTTTACTTTGGCAAGAATGTACGCAGCCTACCAATTCCCTTTCTATTCAACCTACTTTGATCCCTAAGCCTCAAAAAGTAATCTTATGATCCAAACCTATATCCACTATTAACCCTCTACATCCAATGCTAGTTATAGTTTTGGTTCTAATGTGGGAAATGGTACTAAAGTCAAACCTAATTGGAGTCTGACACTTGCTTATATGAGTGAAAGTGGGACTAAGGGACTGGACTTTATTTGTGAGAGCTATATTCTCAAGAACATAGTTTGACCCATAAAATAGTTTGACCCTAAAACGATTCAGGTGCGTCTTTTGGAGGTTGAGGAGGAGAGGGACTTAATTGAATCTATAGACCCTGTTAGTAGCTCTTTTAATGATTGTAATCAAGGGTCACCTCAGATATTAGGAAATGCATTGACTGGTGCCACAAATTTCAGGATCATGAGAATCATAGGGTACAAGCAAAAGAAGCTTTTACACATTTTGATTGACAATGGATCTACACACAATTTTCTGGATGTTGATATGGCTCAAAAATTGGGGTGCAAAATTGAGGAACAGACTCTAATACAAATAGTGGTAGTTGATGGTTCTAAGTTGACATTTCATTAATGGTTAAAGGGTTTACATGGACTATCCAGAAGGCAATGTTTACTTCATATATGTTTTTTTGTTCCAGTTGGCTACTTTGATATGGTGTTAGGGATTGAGTGGTTGATTACATCAGGTGACATAATCTGAAATTTTGGCAAGATGACTATGGAATTCAGAATCAAAGAGAAACACATGTATTGAGGGGCCATCTAATAATGGTATCAAGTTTGCCAAGAATCAAAAGTTTGATAAGACTTTAGTGGCAGGAGTGCACATTTCATTACTACAATTCTGTGATGAGGGAGGGAGGTTTGCTGCAATCACTCACCACTCATGAAGATCAGTCAGTAGTATCACCTGCAATTTTGATCAGCTTCTCTAGCAGTTTGGCGACATTTTCCAGGAGCCAACTCAATTGCCACCATTTAGGGAAGGTTTCACAAAGTGCCACTTGTTCAGGGAGCTAATCTGGTTAATAAAAGACCTTATAGGTATGCAAAAAGCCAAAAGGATATCATTGATAAACTGGTACAAGAATATTGAAATATGGGGTCATTCAAAATAGTATCAGTCCATTTGCTAGTCCTGTGGTTTTGGTGGGGAAAACGAACGCTCATGGAGGTTGTGTATAGATTGCAGGGAATTGAATAAAATCACTGTGAGGACTAAGTTTCCTATTCCCTTGGTTGATGATTTGTTAGATGTTCTTCTTGGATCTTCAATTTTTCCAAGGTTGACCTTAGGTCTGGGTATAATCAAGTGAGGATGGATTCTCGAATGTACACAAGACAAATTTTAGGACATGTGGAGATCACTATAAGTTTGTAGTGATGTCATTTGGCCTCATTAATGCTCCAACAACCATTCAAGGGTTAATGAATTAGGTGATTCAAAAGTTCTTAAGACAATTCTTATTGGTCTTTAATGATATTCTGGTCTACAAAAATAGTATGGAAGAGCACTTGGATCATCTTAAATAGGTATTGCTTACTCTTAAAAGCAATTACTTTTTTGCTAGGCTGAGAAAATGTTATTTTGTTGTCAATAAAGTCGGATACCTTGGTCATTTCATCTTTGGTTCAGGTGTATCTACAAATCCAAATAAAATAGAAGTTATGCTCAATTGGCCTCTTCCATAGACTATTAAACAACTGAGAGGGTTCCTTGGTCTTGCTAGCTATTATAGGAGGCCAGTGAAAGGGTATGGAGTAGTAGCAAAACCCTTGACTGGCACGTTAAAAAAAATGGATTTAGTTGGACTCAAGATGCTAAACTGACATTTCAGAAACTAAAAGAATTGTTCAGTTGTACTCCAGTTTTAGCTCTTCCTGATTTTTCTGAATTTTTGTGGTGGAAGTTGATGCCTCAGGCTGTGGGATAGGGCAATTATTATACAAGAGCAACACCCTATATCAGCAATCACTGCCTACATATGAGGATTTATTAGTTCTTGTCTTTGTTATTCAGAAATGGAGACATTACTGTTTGAACATGCATTCTATCGTCAAAACTGATCATTACAACCTTAAGTGCATATTGGATCAGAGTTTGTCAACAGATTTTCAGCAAAAGTGGCTAGTTAAACTCATGAAGTTTGACTTCTCAACTATAAAAAGGGGCAAGACAATGTAGTTGTTCATGCCTTTTCAAGAAGAGATGTGGCCTAATACAATAGTCTACTTACTTTGTAACCTGACTTGGTAGATAAAATTCATTTGTCATGGGTGAAAGATACTAACTTAATCCAAAAAGTACAAGAGGGATCAACTTGTCATAAACACTATCAATGGCAATGATCTAGCATTAAGGGATGATATATTATTGAAGTGGATGCATGCTTCTGCTGGAGGATGACATTCAGGAGTCAATGTCACCATGAAGAGGTTTAAAGTTGTTGTGTATTGGAAAGGGTTGATCAATGACATCAAGAAGTTCATCTGGCAATGTTCAATTTGTCAGCAATGTAAATATGATACTGCAGCATCTCTTGGTTTACTTCAACCTCATCTGGTTCCTGAACAAATTTGGCAGCATGTCACTATAGATTTCATTGAGGGCTTGCCTAATTCATTTGGCAAGAAAGTGGATATTTGTGGCGGTAAACAGGTGAGCAAAGCTTCACATTTTATGGCTTTGTCTCATCCTTATACAAGCAGTGATGCGGCTCAATCTTATATGGATAATATGTTTAACTTACATGGGTTTTCTAGTACCATCACTAGTGATAGAGATTCTATTTTTTATCAGTTAGTTTTGGCATGTCATTACAAGGGTCCAGGTTCAGCTTTCATCCAGTTACCATCCTCTGACTGGTTGTCAAATTGAGGTGGTAAATAGATGATTGGAAACTTATATAAGGTGTACATGTAATGATGGTCCTCACAAGTGGTCAAAGTGGCTGCCCTTAGCTGAATGGTAGTACAATAGCTCCTATCATACTGCTACTAAAGCTACTCCTTCCGAAATGATGAATGGACAGCCAGCTCAATGAATCTTCCTTACCTTAGAGAATCAAAAGTGAAATTGGTGGACAGGAGCTTGGTCAAAAGAGAACAATAAATAATGAAGTTAATCAAGTGCCACTTAAGAAAGGATGAAACAAGTTACTAATAAGCATAGGAGTACCATCGCAGTCTGTTGTTTCTACCCAATTCACTCTCTCACTGTTCCTTGGTCTCTCCTACTTATTTTTGTGTGTTAGGATTCAATTGTAATGTCCGAGACTTGAGTGTCCTATTCGAAATGAGATTATAATGCTCTGTTAATTAGGCCTTGGCCTCTTGAACTACAAATATCTAGCTTTTAGTGAGGTTCTCATAAGGTTTTTATGAGTGGTGTCAAAGTTGGTTGATAATTTCTTGGAGAAGGATATCTATTAAGGGGTTCAGCAGAAAGGTTGAGTGAACTGGCTTAGAGTGCAGTCGCCTCTGGGGCAAGCTTTGATAGGGACTGTGTTTGGAATCTCTAGCATTGCATTGTAGTTTCTTGGTCATTTCTTTGTCATGATGCGAGTCTAGTATGTTGCTAGAGTTTATTGCTCTTGATGTTCAAATACTATGAGACGTGTCTTTCTATTCTATTATCCTTTTTCTTGATTTTTGGCAGTAAATTTTTAACCAAAAAAAGGCTTACAGTTTTCTGATTTTCGTCTTAGTATAGGACTGTCAAAATTTAAATCATTTAAAGGAAGATTGAAAGCGTAGGGATTGAGAAAGAGGAATGAAATGCTCAGTATGAAAGATTGAAAGCGTAGGGAATTCCAAGCTATGCCCTTCTTGTGACAGTAATTTCCCGAACTGAAGGTTGTAACAAAATGAAATGTGGTAATTGTGAGCAATACTTCTGTTACCGCTTCAACAAAGCAATTGATCCATCAAATCCGGATGGACATTTAAGGTATTTGGCTTCTTAAAAGTGAAAGCACTGTCAATTCTTCTGCATGATTTGTATCTGCCAAGATTCAAATTACAGACTTCTTTATGAACTCACTTTTTTTCTTTATTCAAGGGATGGCTCGTGTGAGCTGTTTCCCCGAGAAATGGCTGAGTCCTGGCAAGAGCGGAAATCATCGCCAGACAGTAGGACGATTCCAGGCCTAGCTTTTACCTGCGTGGCTTGGCATGTCCTAATTGTCGTCAATTTAATGTAAAGGTGAGTAAAGTTTTCTGTTTGTTTCTTACAATTACTTGAAACTATCTGTTTGAAGCTTCAACGACACTATCATTGTTGAGTTACTGAATTAATTGAGACTGGATTGATTGAGATTATGAATTTGGTTAGCTTGTGATACAGCTGCCGGGAGCTCTATTATAATATCTACTTGAGAAGTGACCTTCCAGTTTTTAGTCTACTATATATTTTGGAGAGATACACCTATGTTAGATGAGTTTTACTATTATGGATTTCTCAACCCTTAATGTTAATCTTCTTAAAAAAAATACGAAAGAAAGAAAAAAACAAGTGATGATTCCTGAATAAAAATTATGTCAACGCAAAAAACAAAAGGCAGAATATGATTAATTTGAATCAGAATTTTATTAAATGTATTACCTACTTATCTCCTTTTCTTTGGCAACATCACAAGTGCAGATGGTTATAGAGGAAAAACTAAGGCAAATGTGGTTAATGGAAGGAGATATTCGCAGATCCAATGTTCTTGTTCTCTAGAATTACTCGTGTTTCCCTTTTCAGAGGTGTATAAATGTATGAACATGTGATTACTCCAGCACCTGTATATTTTCTTTCCATGGGTACTGGAACGGTTGTGTTATTAATATTTTATTGTTTGCTAATTATATTTAATAATTTCAGATGTATATAATAAAATTAACAACTAATAATAAATTTACCGAACTTAATTTGATTAACCCTTATTAGCAAGTAGGAATACGGTTGGTACCGAGAACTTGAAAGAAACGTGTTGTTAGCTCCCATTTATGTTGTTAATTTCAGTTAGGAGCAAGTAACTTATATCTATAACCCTAACAAGAGTCTTAATGTTGTTATGTTCCATATTATATAATGAGACCATAATTCACGAATCTGGTCTAAATAAGGAGAAAGGAGAGAAGTAGGAATGACAAATAAACATCACTTTCGTGAGCATTGTCGAAAATCTATTTTTGTTTTGATGGGAAATTTTGATATTGAACGGGCATGGATATGAATATGGTTATGAACATGGATATTGAACGGGCATGGAGATGAAAATCTATTTATATATATATATTTTTTACATTTACAATATTTTGATTAAATCATTCTATTCGTTTTCATTTTTGTTGAGAAATCTCATATAGGTCTTCTTATTTTTATTTGTCTGAATTTAGTCTTTAATTTGGTAAAATAGGTGCAATCAGACTCTAATAGTTAACTATGTGAGTCAACCTTAAATAAACTAGGTATGTTGGAAAAATAGGTATGTTCAAATTTCGTAGTTTAATAAACAATTTTGTGATGTGAATTTTTTTTAAATAGAAAATAAGTATTTGATAAAACATATTTTATAGCCAAATTAGGGATTCAACTTGTGGTTTCATTCACATTTTTAGGGATTGAAAGAACAATTAACGAAATTATGGTTCATTTAGTATATTTTTTTGTCATCATTAAAAGTTGGTTCATTGTAATAATGAGTTTGTTATAATAGAAATGGCATTGAAGGTCAATAAATGTTCTTTTATTGCGGTTTATAATTGATTGTTCGGTGATTTTTGACGTGATGTATTATAGTATTTGTGTAAACCAGATTATTAGTGTTGAACTATGATTGTTTAAATGTTGGGGATGAAGAAGAACCGAGGTGAAAAACATGGAAGATGAAAGAAAACTAAGATAGAGAACTTGGAAGAAGAATCACTAGTTTAGGGTCTGACGGCATAACTCACATGCTCCAACTAGAATAAGGAAGAAGAACCAAGATGAAGAACGCGGAAGAAGAAGAACTAAGATGAAGAACGTGGATGAAGAACCACTGACCTGGTGACATAACTCACATATTCCAACCAAAACGATGAAAAATTAAGATGATGAACCACTTATTTAGGACTTCAACCAAAGAGAGAAATTAATTGACACATATCTACATATCTATTTTATTGCATTTTAAAATCAAATGTCACCTATTATAGATGTCCACCTCATTATCTCCAAATGTTGTTTTAGTCGATTTAACAACAAGGGTCTAATTGCACGTATTTTTTCAAATTATGGATCAAATTCAGATAAATAAAAATAAAAGGACCTATTTGATATTTTCTTACAAAAATAGGAACCAAATTTTTATTTGAATATTTGTTTGCCTTTTATATTTTTTAAAAATGTTTTTAAATTTTATCATTAACATTTACAAATTTAATAAAGGTTTTGATTCTTATAAAATTTTATTTCGTATTCTAATTTGAAACATATACAATTATAATATATTTTTAAATATTTGATATTGAAGAAATAATATTATCATTATTTTAATAGATTGATATTGTAAAATATAAAATCATTATTCACTAAGGATGGGATGAGAAAAAAAATTTATATCCATTGAATTTGAGCTGGGAACAAGAATGATTTTTTATTTTTTTCTAAAAATGAGTATTGGATAGCAAAATTATTCTCGTCTCACCCAAGTGTCATCCGTGGGAGGAGACTTTGTAAGGATTCAAATGTTTATATTAGCCAAAAAAAAAAAAAAATTGAAAAGAGGCGTTTATAGAAAAGTTTGAAGTATAAATATTTTATGCTTTCAAGTTTGAAAATGTATACTGGTGAAGTTGTAAGTATTAAGGATGTTCATTTTTGCGTTTAATCTCGTTTCGGTTGAAATTTGTGGCTTAAATATAGTAAGTATTTGATTTATTCTTCATCTTGATTTGTTTAAGTAGTTAATTCATTTGAAATGTTTAATTTTGTTTTTAGTACATTAAAACGTATTTTAATATGTTAAAATATTTTTAGACTTGTTATGTATGCAAGGAAAAACAATCCATTGAAAGCATAAAGTAATAGATTAAAATCATTTAAACATTATTTTGAAGTTTAAAGGTATAAAATAGTATTTTAATTGATTAAAAATTTGCAGCAAGACATCATCTTAATGGATTAAAACAAATTTTAATATATTAAAACCAATATTATCGTATAAGTTATCTTAATCAATCTTTCTATATTTGAAAAAAATAATTAAATTTTAACGTAAGCTCTACAAGTTAAAAACACATTTTTCGAAGTTACATGGTTTCAAGATCATATATGGAACTAGTATTATGATAATCTTTGTATTATTTTTCCTTCTCATCTTGTACAATAACTTATTATTTAGGTAATATAGCTTTTTTTTTCTAATTGATTGAGATTGTCAAATGTGTTGATAAGGTTTTATAAACAAGGGTAAAAATTTGATTCACAAGAATTAACTCATTAGTTATGAGTTAAGTTAAAAATGAATTAACTTAATCAGTTTATTTTTATTTTTTTAGTGAGTCAAAAAATTATAATTTAGTTTGATTCATTAAAGTTGTTGAATTATTTAATTTTTATTTTTAAATAAATTGACTCAACTCATTATTCTATAGTCATACAATTAAAATGTTTATTTATTTTATCAAATATTAGTATAAAAATAACGGTTGAAAAATTAAATTATTAACCTAAATAGCTTACAAACAAATAAATTAAATAGTTTAATATTAAAAAAAAAAGACCAACTTATCACCTTATATAAAAGAAGCAGTGAATAATTATAATAAAAATTTATAAAAATAATTTTGATTAATTTAATCTAGTAAAACTTGTTTTACAATTTTGATTAATTTAGTCAAGTAAAGATTAATTTGGAAAAGAAAATTAAAGCTCAACATATTTCCCTCTTAGTTTATATCTAGAACAAGAGTGATAGTAGAATGTGTCCTAATTATCACCCATTATCATTAAAGAGAAAGAAGAGTGAAATTAGTTTTTCTGGAATTCTTGAATGAAATTAGTCTCTACAACAATATTGCATGTGTATTTGGGTGGGTGTGTATGAGTTAAATACATTTTTTATTCATAGGAAGATCTCGTGTAGAGATATTTTTCGAATCCAGAACCTCTTCGTTTACATGCCTACTCCAACCCAACAATTCACTTGGAAAATGAGTAAGAATATATTGTATCAAGATTTAAATTATTATTTAATGAAATAATAAGTACATTTTATATCTTCAAAAAAATATAATAATAATAATAATAAACACTTTCTATGTTTAGCACTCATTTAGTTTCAAACTGTCCACGCTTTCACATTCTTCTATTCCAAACTCCTTTACAAATTGTAAGGTTTATTAATTATTTATTTTGCTTTAATCCTTTTTTAAAATAACTAATTTATCTTTATGAGAAATACATCACTTACACTTACAACCTTTTTTTATAACTTGTTTGAGAAGACTATGACAAATAAAAACATACATTTACACATATATTAAAATAAGGATATTTTAGACTATGTATATCAATGCTTTATATTTATTAGCTTGCTTACATGAATCTTAAACATCAATAATTCTAGCATGAAAGAAATATTCAGTTTTCTTTAACCATTTCGCTGAAGAAATTTAGTCCACAATATTATATTTATGAAGAATTTGTATAAATTTAACATCAAAACAAACTACCAAAAATATTACTAATTTATCTCCACTTATAATTTTGAAATCTATTACTTTTTTTTATTTGTGATTTTACATCTCAACAACTATTCCATTTACCAAAACACCCCTAACACATTACTTGATACATGAAAATACCATTAAGAGATATTCCAATTACATGTAACTTAATTTATAAAAATGTCATTTAGATTATTTTTATTATTAATATTATCATTATTATTATTATCATCATCAATATCATCGTAACATCCCAAAATATAGCATTTAACTATATAGTATTCATCACAAATTTAATATAATAGATCAGTCATAGGCAGGAGTATAAAGTAAGATTTACAATCATCCAAAATAACTATAGAGTTGAAACTTTATATAAACAAGGAAACTAAACAAAACTATCTACAAGAACTAATCTAAAACAAACTAAACATATGCAACATCTATGTCCAATGCCAGTTCAAAAGAGACCACATCTCCCTCTGCTCACACCCACTAAATGATCATAGCAAGGAGAGGAAACAACAGAAACATACAAACACAAATACAAGCAAAAAAGGTAAGCTAGAATATAAACAATTAATGATACACACACATTTAAACATTGTACAAAAGACAAACATACCAGAATATGATCAACAAAACACTTTATGCATGACACTATTATGACTGGATTGTCAAACTTAGAATGAATGCCTAACTATGACGACTTGTGCACTTGCGGTGGCTTCTACTGGTTTACAAAGTCATTGTCATTGGGTTTCTACCACACTCACAAGGTTAATTTGTTCCACGCCTTGGATCATACTGGAACTACCCAAGACTAAAACCTCCTGCTACTCTCACCACATGTATCAATCCTCTCTATTTAAAACGAATGACCATTTAAGTGTCAAGATAACCCCCAAGACTAAGTTCCATGCATTCAAACTAATGATACTTGAAACTACACCAAGAATTTCACCTTGGAACTCACTTTCACAACTTTGAAACCCTTTGAAACCATGTACATATATCTCTTTACTTTCACATTGCATACCAGCATATATAAACTTTAATCACACTTTAAAAGACCATAAACAACCAAACAAATCACTGAAAAACACCTAAAACATAAGCATATGAACACACAAAGTGGCACCCAAGCACCCAAAAGCTAGCGCCCAACGCCCCAAAACAGAGATTTAACGCCCATGCATTGGAAAGTTGGCACTTAACACTTGAAACCAGTGAGATAGCGCCCAAGCGCTAGGATCTCAGCGCTCAACGCCATGACAGATGCAAAACCAATAATTTTCTGACTTTAGGCACTTACCCCCAACTTCTAAAGACCCTAAGACCCCCCTAGACCTTGAGAAACTTCTAAAAACACTAATGTAACTCCAAATTATTACTCCAAACCCAAAATCACTTGTTTAAGCTACTCAAAAGTATTTTTTACACTTTCTAACACTCATAGCAATCCACCAACTGCATAACCAAGTCTAAATACACTTGTTAGCACCCTCCAATATCTCAGTTTCCTTCCAGCCATCCTACTTTTATTTTCCAAATACATAAAACCTCCAAATTGTACTAAGAAACTAAACCTATGAAGGAATTATCCCTTCCATGACAGCTTTTACTTATTTTAACATATAGACAAGTCCTAATTGGTCTAATAACAGACTTCTAACACTCCAAAATAGTTCACACTCTTCACCTCAATACCTTATTACTCAAAACCTCATTTTTACACTAAAAACCCTCCAAAACAATGAAACACCTCTTAGATACATATAAGATTTTACTCCTAAAACACTTACAACAAGTCTCAAATTAACTCATGGCAGCTCCTAAACAGTTGCTTACTCACCTCACTCTCTCTTTCTCAAACTCACCCATTAAAACCTTCATTTTTAGTCTTAAAACTCAAGAATTTGACCATAACCCACCCAAACACTTTGAGTTCAGTTTCAAATTCCAAAAAAAACTTTATCACAAACAATCATGACAACATAGAACATCAATTTCATGTCATTCCAATTATACACACATCATACTACCATATATCCCTATTTAAACATAAAGAATACTACACTACAATTACAATTTTATTCAATTCATCGTATTATTCTCATAGATACTATTTTAGCACAACAAACATAATCTAAACAAGTTCTAGCTTCCCTTACCTCACAAAGAACTGCCCAACTCAAAAGACGTCTCACTGATTCATTGAAACGTAAGGAATTTCTAGAAACACCTACGAAACATCAAATTGGGAACAAAAATAGTCGACCTTAGATTACCCAAGAACAAGTAAAAGAAGTGAGATTACACATGCAACGACAATCTCATTCTTCTAATTTCATATTAAGAACATAAAAAGGAAAAAATAGTTCAAATTTACTTGCTTTACGACAGAAATTGATCGACTAGATGTGGAGATAACTCGGTTGTGATCTCTATAAACTTTCTTATCATCAAAAAAATGATCAAGACATGAGAAATCTTAGAGAAAAGTCAGAAGAAGTAAAGATAAAGAGTTTTAGAAGATAGACAATGTTTTAAGTAACGAGAGGGGTTTAAAAAATTCAATTTATATTACCGATTTATTTTAAAATAAAATAAAATACTTGATCTCATTATTTTAAAACACCTATCAACTCTAATATTCTATTTTTTTGGTTCTTATAATAATAATTATCCTTATTATTATTATTATTATTATTATTATTATAATAATAATAATAATTACTAGTAATATTAGTAAATTTGTTGGTATTATTATTATATATTATTAGTATTGTTATATGTTATATATTATTATTATACTTTATTACTATTACTATTATTATATATTATTACAATTATATTATAATTTTGTATATTATTGTTATTAGAGGCGTAAGTTTTTTTTTTCTATTTTGATTCCTTCCTATATTATTATTATTATTATTATTATATTATAATGTAATGAATGTCTACCTTTTGTAGGTTTTTGGAAACTCATTCAAGGTTGTGGGGTGTTTCATTTGTCTCTAGGAAGAAGATGCAAATAATCACACCTAATGCAAGAGAAGTTGACTTTTGTTTTGTGTTTTGTGATTGCTATTTTTATGAGGAATTGACTGTGTTGTTGGTTTTGTGAAATTTGGTTTAGCAAAATTGATCAAAGCTACATGGTGCAAAGGCTAGCTAGAGTATAATTTGATATTCTGTGTCCTTGGTTTGAATGAGTCTTGATTATTTGTATTTAATTTGCAATGTTGACGTCAATTGGACAACTATGAGTGTGGGTATTATGTAATGAAACACATGCATACCATTATTTGTACAAACATTACTGAATCATGGAATAAGGTATTAAAAAACGAACTAAATACTTATCCAACTATTCATTACAATATTGTTTTAACTCTACTATTTTATTTGTAGATCTTTAATTATTCATCTCCTATGGAAGCTGCAGACATTGAAGACATTAGAAGGAACTAGACTTCTTATATTTTAAGTATTAGTAGAAACTTGACTACAATTCAATAGTGTATGTACATTAATGTAATATTTGGATGTATATATAGTTTCATGTATAAATGATGTATTAAATATTATTAGACAATTTAATGTTTGAAATGAATTCTATTTTGTTAGTTCCATTGAATTTGTTCATCTGAAGCTATATTGATTATAAATTGATTGGATGAGATCATAATACTCGAATATGATTATAGTTTCATTAGATGTCAATTGTAATAATAATTTAAAAAAAAAACATATATTATGACGTCATAATACAATCAACATATTATGATTGGTAAAAATATCTGTCATAATACACCACATATTATAACATGTTAACACATCTATGTCATAATACGTTTCGCCATATTATGAGTGATAAATGAAAATGTGTCATAATAAACTACGCATGTTATGATTGATTACAAAAATTACGTAATAATATGTTCAAGATATTATGACGTAAATTTCTGCTACATCATAAAATGTGTAGACTTACTATAACGTCCATAACTATGTCCCCGGCAACTATGTCATAATTAGTGCCATCAAAATGGGTTGAAACTCTTGAGCCAACCCAACTCATCACGAGTTTGAGCCGGGTTGGGTTGGAAAAAAATGTGAAAATTTTGATGCGAGCCAATTTTGACCTGGCTCGCTAAGAACCCGGGTTGAACCTGGGGTGAGCCAACTAGCTCACCAACGACCTATTTTTTTTATTGAAATCAAATTAATTAAATTAATTATTCAAAATGCACAACTTTTACTTCGTAGTAGAGCTTTTCGTGCTACGTTGTGTTGGTGTCAATCCAAAAGTTCCCCTCTACTATATATTTTTTTTAACGACTATATGTAGTTTTTTGGTCAAATGGTTGTGTATGTCTCATTAAACTAAATTGGCAAAATTTTATACTTGATAGCTTAGAATATATAACAATAGAGTTCTTTTGTTTCATTTTCTTTTATATCAATTGGTCCAGTTATTATTGTTGTCAATTTGATCGATAAAGTAACATGTTATAAGAATCTCTTAAGAAGAGGGTGAAGAAAAGTTAAGTGAGGCAATGAGCCAACTCGTTTAACCCATCAACCCATGGTGGGTCGAGTCAGGTTCAAATTTTTTTGGCTCGCTAATAAATGAGTCGGGTTGGGTTGGTTCACTAAGTGGACAACCTGTGGTGGGCCGGGTTGAGTCAGGCCAGATTACCCGTTTTGATAACTCTAGTCATAATAGATCATTTTTGTACGTAATAAAATGTGATTTCTACACTAGTGCATGCATACCAACGAATCTCAAAATAGTTTTCAAAATAAAAATCTATTCTTGAAATTATTAAGATTGAGGATGAGTGATTATGAATTGAATTTTTCAAAATACAGTCTACATATCTAAATATATCTAAATATATTTTTTAACTAGATTAATTATATTTGTATTTTTTAAAATTTAATTTGAATTAGATTAAATTTAAATTGAATGCACTTTGTCAATTAGATTAAATATAATAAGATTTATCTAATATACTTAACTATTAGGTCCATTATATATGGATTGGACCGACTTAACTCAATCTTAGATTTTAGTCGACTCAGATGGACATCAATCAGGGTTTAACTAGGACAACTTTCGACCAAGTTAACTCAAGTTAATATTTAGTCGAGGCTGACTTTACCAATGTCAACTCAATCAACCTTTTATCGGGGCGACTCAATCAACATTTGGTTTAGGTCGACTTAGCTCAACCTTTGGCCTGAGTCCACTGAGCTTGACCTTCGACCAAGGCTAACTCGATTTGACCTTTGATTTAGGCCAATTTGGTTTGACTTTTGATCGAATAAACTAAATTAACCTTTAAACTAACTGACTCAGCTTGACCTTTGACTGGGTTTCAAGTCAATAACCTCCAATTGAGCCAACTTGGTTGACCTTCAATTGGGGAAACTTGATCGACCTTCGGTGGGGACCAACTTTATTGGACCTTTGACTGGGGCCTACTAAGGCCAAGCTTCGACTTTCGACCTTGTCTGATTTAGTTGGGTTGACTCAGTCAACCTTAGATTTGGAGGACTCGACTCAACTTTCAATATTAGACTGACTTGGCTTGATCTTTAATCTAGACCAATTTAATAGACATTCGATTAGGTCCAAAGTCCACTTAATTAGACCATCTTCTCACTCGCTTTAACTCAACTTAAACCCATCTTGGTTTTAGATTTTCAAAATCAAAATTAAAATTAAAATTTAAAATAATATAAACCAGATTGTCAGGATATATTTTCTCACCTATAATTGAGACATCATTAATATCTTTCTACCAAATTAATTCATCTATCTTTAATTAACGAGAGTTAAGTCTATCATAAAAATTAGTTTTTCTCCTACATTAATAAAAATTTGAATATTTACTAAGAGAATCAGTTCTACTCAGTGTTAAGTAAAATAACATTACATCAGGATATAAGTACAAAAGTCTTCACTTAAAGTTTTATTAATAATGTTTTCCTATTTTTAGGAGATAAAATGAGTAATTAAAAAAAGGTTTTGATGAATATAGCAAACAATTAGGGGTAATCTTATGACAAAGACCAAGTTTTTCAAAACATTTCCATAAGAGACCAAATATAGTATGAATAGAAAGACAAATAAAACAATGTACTCTACGTATGATTCAATAAGATCAACTTATACTTGATTTTGAGAAACATTTGTTGAAAAATTAGAATGCAGACATCACTAGATTACATACAATACAAAGGTTCCTTAGAGGGCTATGTCTTTTCATTTAGTAAAACTTACTTACAATAATAATAATAATAATAATAATAATAATATTATTATTATTATTATTATTATTATTATTATTATTATGTATTAAAAGGCAGTGCTATTATTTGTGTAGCATGGGCACCTAACATTTGAATGTATAAATATGATGTAGGTATGTTGGGAGGGTACAGAATGAGTAATTGGAGGACGCAAAGTCCTTCATTCAATCCATTTCCTCTTTCTCTTCAAACCCATTCCTTTTTCTTTTTTTCTCATTCTCAAATCTAATTAATTAATTCCTCTCTCTTCTCCAACAACTTAGGGTTTCTTTTTTTCCAACAATGCCACGCATATTTCCCTAATTACCCTATTTTTTTCCCTTTCTCTACTTAAAGTTCAATTTCGCGACATGGATAGCGGTGTGTCCGCTCCGGCGGCGCCGATTCCGAACGCCAACGCGCCGCCGCCATTTCTGAGCAAGACTTACGACATGGTTGAAGACCCTTCCACCGACGCGATCGTGTCATGGAGCGCAACCAACAACAGCTTCATCGTGTGGGACCCACCCGAATTTGCCAGGGACCTTTTGCCCAAATACTTCAAACACAACAACTTCTCCAGCTTCGTTAGACAGTTAAACACTTATGTGTGTTTCTCCCTTTTCTTTTCTCCTTCTCTTTATGTTTACTCCACTCTGCTAATAATAGTTGGTTGATTTAGATGATGTTGTGTTGTGTATTAGTATGATTCCTAAGTTTGATGGTATTTAACTATTTGTTTGCTTATTTAATATATGGAGGAGGGCTATGGTGGGATAAGGATTTGTGATTTTGTTTATGTGTATGAAAATAATGACAACAGTTTTGAGATCTTATCCTCCTTGTATCAGTAAATAGATGAAGCAGAAGATGAAAATAGACTGACAAAGCTCTTCTCAGGTTTATCAGTTACTTTATTATTACTAGTTTAGTGAAGAATTGTATATCAGGTGTCACGTATTGTGTGAAGGATAGACCTGTCACCTGACGAATTGTTGTGAAGAGGAATTTGGGATCTACGAAAAGATTCTTGCTGTAAAGTTGTGATGATATCGACATATCGTACCATGGTTTGCTATTGTTTTTTATTCAATTACATTAGACCTTTGGTTCCAGAGGCTGTTTCTATGTTTCTTTGTAGATACTTGATTAATTTTTGTGTAAGCAGAAACTTTTGATACTTGATAGTGCTGTTATCAATTCAGTTTTTATAGGAAGAATCATAAAGATGACCAGAGGATTAGGATTTGTAAACAGCAAGCCAGGCCTGCTTGATAATTGATTGCATTTAGGAAGATTGTGCAAACTTTGCAACTATATTGTGGATTTTATCAGTTGTCATAGAGGTAGGTCTGTGGGTTTCGGATAGTACGAAGATGTTGTATTCATATGAAGCACAAATACACCACCTGATTGAACTGTCACAGTTTTTCGATATGTTCTACATGTTAAACACTCCTCAATAGGTTCGCAATTAAAAAAAAAGAAGAATTGCCTGCACAGACACTTCTGTTAACACTATGAGACTTCGATATTTAGTCAATACTTCCATGTGAATGTTATGTTAAAAAACATTTTTCGAGCTTTAGGAAATTCAACTTAGAGTATAATATGAACTATTAAAAAGTTGTATTCCTCTTGCTTTTTTGTGAGGCTTATTATCATAGAAAAAGTTGAGTGTACAAGAATATGTAGATATTTTTTTTTTTTGTTAATTTCAATATCTGGTTATATTGTGGATATTTCATTTTATTTTAGTACATCTGTGTGTATGATCAAGCATATTACTTTTAAACTACTTGCAAATTTCTTATAATACGAGGATAGTGCTATGTAGTGTATTGCTGAGTTAAGCATAATTTATAATATCAAAATACTAATGAGGCTTGAATCAGGGTTGCAGTAAGTTCTTTCCGGTCTTCCTGTTAACGTAGCAGGCTACCTGCCAGTGTATTTGGTTATTGCCACTACTTCAGATTTTCTGAACTCCGTTGGAAAAGAAATGTGAATTTCATTTTAGTTCAGTTCCTTTCTTGAGATTCCAGATCTGCTTCACATAAATAATTTATTCTTTTTGGTGGAGATTAGCTTTGTCATATTTAATTCCTGCAGAATTCTTGAAAAGGCTGAAGTTGTTGATACACGAGTTCCATTGCTTCTTATTGCAGAAATGAATGAGTTCAGTAGTAAATATTTAAAATAAGCTGTGTACATGAGACTGTCCCCAGCCTAATTGAGTAATTAAGTGGTAGACTTTTTGGCTGTAAAAGTGGTGTATATCCGTTGTGGGATTAGTAAAACATCTACATCTAGATTATCCCCTCACTGAACCCGGGTTGAGAGTGTAGTACATAACATTTCAGCTTTCATTTCAAGCTTGGTTCCAGTTGCTCTTGTGGAGGAAATCCACATGATCATATTGGAAGTTAGAATATTTTTTTTCATGGTTAGACTTTCTTGCATCCTTGTGCTATGTTGTTGTTGAATGTGCTTATCATCTAAATCTATTTTTTAGGTTTAGCTATGCATACTTTACTGTTTTATATATCAATCAAGTTCTGTGCTTTTGTGGAGTGTGTTGACATCTCTCCTGTCTTTTTCTCTCTAACATCATCGATTGACTATCATTATCAGGGTTTCAGAAAGGTCGATCCAGACCGTTGGGAATTTGCAAATGAGGGTTTTTTGAGGGGTCAAAAGCACTTGCTTAGGAATATAACACGAAGAAAACCTGCCCATGGTCAAAATCATCAACAGGCTCAGCAACCCCATGGACAGAGTTCATCAGTAGGGGCATGTGTTGAAGTCGGAAAGTTTGGGCTTGAGGAAGAGGTTGAGAGGCTTAAAAGAGATAAGAATGTGCTCATGCAAGAGCTTGTGAGATTGAGGCAGCAGCAACAGACAACTGATAACCAGTTGCAAACAATGGTTCAGCGCCTTCAGGGAATGGAGCAACGACAGCAGCAAATGATGTCATTCCTTGCGAAAGCTGTCCAGAGCCCTGGATTCTTTGCTCAGTTTGTACAACAAAATGAGAGCAATAGGCGCATAAGTGAAGTCAACAAAAAGCGTAGGCTCAAGCAGGAAGGTATTGCAGAAACAGTGAGTGCTGCTACTCCAGATGGACAAATTGTTAAATATCAACCTCTGGCGAATGAAGCTGCAAAAGCCATGCTTAAACAGATCATGAAATGGGATACTTCTCGTGTAGAATCTTTTAATAAAAACCCCGAGGAGTACATCATTGGTGATGCTTCATCATCTTCCAGTGGAATGGACAGTAGTGGCTCTTCAGGCTGGACTTCCGGAGTCACTCTTAAGGAGGTATCTCCAGCTTCGGTGCAGTCTTCACACGTTCCAGCTGCTACTGGGACCCAAGGGCATGTTCGCCCGACTGTTAAACCTGAAATTCCGTCTGTACCACAAGCAGTAGCTTCTGAAAATGTTACAAAGGATGGAGGACATGGTGCGCCTTCTATCCCCGTTTCTCAAGCAGATATGGTGATCCCTGATCTTCCTCCAATATCAGAGATGGTGGCAGGAAATATGCTTGATATTCCCGAAGAAAATTATATGGCAACTGAATCGGATGAGGGATATATGGATCCTTCACTGGGCGATGCCGGGTCATTTCCCATTGATTTTGAGGTTATTTCACCTGATAACATTGATGATTTCTTAGGAAATCCTTCTATTTGGGATGAAATTTTGCAGACTTCAGTACCAGAGGATATCGACACCAATATTGCCGATGTACCCAACGGGAACGAGGTCCAGCCAACGGAAAATGGATGGAGCAAAACTCAACGTATGGATCACCTCACAGAGCAGATGGGTCTTCTTTCTTCTGATACAAAACGAGTTTGATTATCTATGAAATTTATATTAATCTATCATTTTGTCCAAGGGCTGACCCAAACAATACACGACTGTAGTGATGTCTATATTATATATAATTACACTCCCACTTGGTCACTGAAAATCAATGTTTCTCGTTTGGTCGTCTATGGATTTAGTTTGTCCTGCATTTAAAGCAAAATCTAACTGACTATATCATATTTGTATTTACATTGATTTTTCATTTGACTTGGGGTTGAAAGCAACTTACGGATTTATGTCCTCGTCGTTGACCACTTGGGGAGTGTTTGTGGTTACCTAATCAGTTTTTCCAATGTTATAGGCATTGGGTGAGGTTGAGTTATGTGAATTCAGTTGCAGTTTTTTTTTTTTTTCATTTTTTTCTAGTTTTTATTTTGCAAGGAGGAAAATGAGAGAAAAGACGTTGATAATGATTGCTCGATGTGTCTGAAAAATGCATGGTGGTTGACGGCAGTGGTACGATATTAAGCTGTTTGCCGTTTGATTCTTGGTCATTCTTATTTTGTCCTCTCTATGATTATTTTTCAGCTATTGGAAAATATAAGGAATGAAATTGAAAGGCATTAGTCACCACCGTTGGAATAAATTGTTTATGATATAAGATGACTCGTAAAAGGAGTATGATTGAGATGATTGCACATTTGAATTAACACTTATTTTACGCAAAGATAAATAAGGTTGGCCATAATAAAATTAGTTCAACGGTTAATATTCATGTAATTGAATTGAGAATTCTTACTCTTTAGTATAAGTTAATTTTAGTTTATAGAGATAATTGTTGACTTAACACAATATTCAAACATTTATGTAGTAGTTTGATTCCATTCCTATTCATTTAATTATTTAAACCGTGTCTTGAAGTACATAAGGAAGAAAGGAGTAACCTTGTTATAAAATAAGTAATCATGATATTTTTCATTTGGCTTTTCTGATATAAAGAAAATATTCTTTTTATCAGCACACACATAACATTAGTCTCAAAGTTTGGAATTAGATTCTAATAGTCTGTTTTCAGGGATGTACTATTTGCAAGAAAAGAAATGTGATAAAAGTGTAAATTTCAATTAATAAAATAATATTAAAACAGTAAAAATCATAATTCATCCATCCTTTAAACTTTCTCTGCATTATTAAGGAAAAAATAATAATGTTTTTTGCGCAAAGACATAAACATCAAACTTTTTTTCAAGCTTATCTTTTAAATTTCGAGTACAATCATATTATAAAAAATACAACTTTTAAAAATGAAATAATTCCTTTTAATGTTATGTCATAAACAATGCTTTCAATTTCGTGAATCTTATAAGAGAATAGATTTATTATTAGTCATTTGAAATTAAATTATTCTTCCATAAAAATATCAATATAATATGTCTTTTAAAAAAACATATTTTAGTGCAAGTGTTTCCATAATTCAATAAAAAATTTTAACACAACAAATTATTTTATAAATAAAACACTTAAAATATCATGATATAAAATATCTTTATCATAAATGCATTAGAGATTGAAGATGTTAAAGCACTAATATAATAGAAAAATCAATTAGAAAAAACCAATTTATACTTAGATTTCTTAGGTTTAACTTAATCATGTCCATCACAAACATATTATTAATATTATTTTAACATTTATAATAAAAGAAATAATGACAATAAAATAAAATAACATTTTTTCCTAAAAATATTAAAAAATATATAAATAAAAAGATATTGATGAAGCCAAGCAATTCTTATATAAAAAAGCATAAAATTATAAATAAAAAATGTTAAAAAAAGTTTAAGACGAAATATAGAACAAAACACAATATGTGTTTCTTTCGAAAACATAATAATTCGTCAAATTAATCAGGTATATAAAAGAATATTTAAATGTAACTATTTATTTTCTTCATATTTCCTATTAAATGTATGATGTATGCATCTTCCTATTATGTGTATTACAATTAGTTGATTTAATAGTAATTAATAAAGTAAAGTTAGAACATTAGTAAAGAAATATGTTTTTTTTCTATGTAATAACTTTTTAAGATGGATGTTATAAAAATATATATAAATTCTCAATCACTCGTAGAGCTTTTAAGGTTTTATTAGAAACTCATAGGTACTCTTAACGAAATACCTTCATTTTATTGATGATAAAATTAAACAAAATTCTCCTTTTTGAGAAAGATATTATAACTCTATTTGGGATATATCAAATAAAGAAGTGAGCTTGTTGAAAATCATGAAATATAAAAATAATTTTTTAAGCACAAGCACACAATAGAAAATATTATAAATAAAAATATATAAGAAATTTATTGTGATTGGACATTACACTATCTAAGTTGACAAATACTCAAAGAAAAAAATACTATTACTCATGTAATTTTTTTTGGAAAAAATCGCAAACCATTCTTATGCCATTTTTTGCATATAAAATTGCATTGTGTAATTTTTTTTAAGAAAAATTACACTCACACCATCAATACCTGGTTGCACTTTTTCATATTCATCCAGCAGAATCCGTCAAAAAACAACATTCATCGATAGAATTTTGTAGTTTCCAACAAATATTTTGGTCGTCGATAAATTCAGTTTTTCTTGTAGTAACTATAACATTGTTTACATATTCAAAAGCACGAAGATGACAATAAAGAATCTTTAGATAAATGAAGTAACAATTATGCAGTAAAGAAATACTTTTATATATAGTTAATTTTTTGACTTTGTAATTTTAATTTTGATAAGTTAATCCTTAGTAATGACTTCATGATAATTATTTTATTCATGTACTCTGGATTCTTACAACCTTCAATTATAAATTTCTTTAGGTTATGTTTCCACTTAATGTGTGATCTCTTGTTATGGAATGTTGTGATCTGAGGATATATATTTCAAATTTCTCATATTTAAGCAATTTATACAAAATTAAAAAATTTATTTCACATAAAACAACAGTTTAATAAATGTTGCATAAACCCAAATTTAATGCATATATTAATTAGTGTGGTCTAAAGCATAAAACAACCATTTGATAACTGTGATCAAAACTAGATTGAAAACCGTGGTCATTCCTAAGATTTAATCTACGGTTCCACAGTTGGAAAATCATAACCTAAATTTTAGGCTACGATTTTCATGTTTTTGTTATAGTAACTAATACATGTGAGATTGACATATTAATTATTTGAGCAGTGATATTTTCTTACACACAAAACGATAAATTAATATTTTAATTATAATTATATTATTAAAGTAGTGTGAAATAAATTAATATTTTATTCGTATCAAACTAACTTTTTCCTAACTATTTTACTGACTTAGAAATTCACATTTCTGATTGGGATGACTGTTTTCTACACATGACACCTATAGTATTCCATCAGAACCCATCAATTTGTATTTTAAAAAAGTTAGGATTGCATGTTTTATCAATTACAAATTTGGCTGAGAAAAATATAGTGGACCTTTTATTCAGTGTTTCGGTTGTGCTGTTGTGAGACTCCACTTATACAATTTTTCTCGAATATCCGGTCGCATTTTCCAGCTCCTCCTAATTACGCGTTCTGGTTCCTCCTGATTAATTTGAAACTTCCTTCAACCACGCACGGTGGGGTACAAGTCAGTGTATGATCAAAAGGTAGAGATAAAAAGAAAGTAAATATTAAGAATAAATGTGCATTGAATGTAACCAACTACCTTTTATCTTTGACCTTTATTTATAGTTTTTGTCATGGGTCTGTGATTAGTGAGATCTAAACCACGGCCCAATTGCTGGTCCAATATTGTTAATCGTGTTTTATCTTAATTTAATTCTAAATGTTATCAGCTGCTTTAACGGGATGACCCAATATTCTAGTGGTCCCCGTATCATGAACTCACATGTCTTCTTGAACTACGATTAACCCACCGAACGGTTCTTTATCAGTTCGTCCGATTCATATGGTACATCTAATTTTCCCTTTAAATTTAAAACTTTGTTTAAAGAATTTTAATATCTTTTACATCAACAACTTAAGATTTGTACTGATATTTTTAATTTAATAAGTTATTAAATGTACACAGTTTTTTGCACGTAACTTTTACAATTCGAAATTATGCATATCTAATAAGAAAAAAATGCTAACAACATACACTTTTTAGACTCTATTCTTGACTCAAATTTTATTAAAATCCTCTATCCTCATTTTGTAATTTTTATTAAAACGTGTTCGAACTCGCCTTGAAAAAAATGTGTTTGCTCCTTCGTGTACAAATGAAAAAATCTTTAGGAATAGTTTATTTTTAATTTTAATTGAGTCAAAGTGTGTGAAGTTCGTTAATTTTTAATTATGGATTGGAGTAGTGGAATAAAATTAGGATAAAAATATTAGTGGATAGTTAAATAAGTTTCTCATTATTTTTCCATCAATAATATAGAAGTATTTTTGCTTCACTTGTGCTACGTTTCTCTATTCTAAAAAAACCAAACAATTGGTATCAAGAACTTTTTTTCTTGAGGGACCTATGAGAGAAAAATCCGAAAGCATGGAAGGAGATTCAAATTTTTCAACAATAGCACCATCAGTCTTTGATGGTGAAAATTATCAAATTTGGGCGGTACAAATGGAAGCCTACCTAGAAGCTCTAGATCTATCTATGGGAGGCAGTTGAAGAGGATTATGAAATTCTTGTTCTACCTTGGCAATCCAACGATGGCTCAAATAAAAAATCACAAGGACGGAAAAACCAAAAAAGCTAAAGCAAAGACATGCCTTTTGTTGCAGTTTCACTAACCATTTTCACTCGAATAATGTCTCTAAAGTCAGCCAAAGCCATATGGGATTATCTCAAAGAAGATTATGATAGAGATGATCGAATTAAAGGCATGAAGGTGTTGAATCTCATTAGAGACTTTGAATTGCAAAAGATGAAGGAATCTGAAACTATGGAGTACTCTGAGAGGCTTCTGAACATAGCAAACATAGTAAGATTGCTTGGTTTTGAATTTAAGGACTCTCGTATTGTTGAAAAAATTCTGGTTACCGTACCTGAAAGATTTGAAGCTACCATAACCACCTTAAAAAACACTAAGGATTTTTCCAAAATCACCTTGGCAGAGTTGTTGAATTCCTTGCAGGCACAAGAACAACGAAGGGCTATGAGAGAAGAAGGCTTTGTTGAGGAAGCCTTGCCTGCTAAACATGAAGACAGTTGGAAAAACAAAAAAAAAAAGGAACCAACAACGAAACAGAGAAGGTGTTGTTAGAAATGAAAGCAGGAAGCTCCAAGAGAAAGTATCCTCCTTGCAAGCATTGCAACAAGATGGGTCATCCTTCATTCAAGTGTTGGAGAATGCCTAAAGCTAAATGCACCAAATGCAATCAACTTGGGCATGAAGCTGTCATATGCCAAAACCAAAATCAAAGAAAATGCTCAAATTGCAAATGAAGAAGAGGAAGATCAATTTTTTGTTGCAACCTGTTTTCAACCAATGCTTCAAGTGAATCTTTGTACTAACCACATGACCTTTGACAAAGCACTCTTTAGAGATATGAGGCCAACTGATGTCACCAAAGTCAAAGTCAGAATAGGCAATGGTGATTATATCTAAGTAAAAGGAAAGGGGACAGTTGCAATTACAAGCTGTGCAGGCACAAAATTTATTCGAGACGTTCTTTTCATTCTTGAAATTGATCAAAATTTATTAAGTGTTGGTCAACTGATTGAAAGAGGATTTAGAGTTATTTTTGAAAACAAAAATTGCTTGATTAAAGATGCAGTTGGTCAAGATACATTCAAGTTAAAAATGAAAGGCAAAAGCTTTGCTCTAAAACCATTGGAGGAGGAACAAAATATTTTTTCAGGAAAATGTGACAGAAATCTGACACAAGAAGTTAAGATATCCTTATCATAGTTTGGGTGCAAGAGTTTCTTTTATTTTGCAGTAATGGCTGCAACATTGTTTTTTATCCTTCTCAAAGTGGTTGTAGTTTGTCATGGAGGCAAAACAAATTCTTTCATTAGAAAGGTCAATAGGGCTGAGGTCATGCCGAGGAAACAGTTTAATACGTTTGAAACGAGGAGGACCTTCTTGACTATGAAGACGAAGAAGAAAAGGAGTAGTGCTAATAAAATCAAAGGTGAAACTGTCAAAAAAGTTATGTTAGAATTCACAGTTCAGGATTAAGATATTCTTTTCTGAAGCCAAATTGACCTTTCGTAGACTTTTGCAGTTCCTAAAGCAATGAGAATTAGGAAGATGTTTTATGAATAGTTTATTTTTAATTTTAATTGAGTCAAAGTCTATTCCTTAGTTTTAAAAGTTAGTTAGTTTTTAATTATGAGTTGGAGTAATGGATTAAAATTAGAATAAAAATGTTAGTGGGTATTTATTTTTTAAAATTTTAAATACTGTAAGTTTCTCATTATTTTACAATCAATAATTTGCTTTACGTGCTATGTTTCTTTATTCTAAAAAAGCCAATATATATATATATATATATATATATATATATATATATATATATATATATATATATATATATATATATATATATATATATTTATTTTTGTTATTATGCAGTGAGCAGATACTAATTTATATATCTTCATAAAAAAATTTATCTGCAACTATTATTCTTGGTTTTTTTTACCCGCCCTGCACACTCATCTTTTCCATATGGGAAGATAATTTGTTGCACACCTTCTATATTTCATTTTTCATAATCTATTTTTCCTTATAAATATAAAAATACATTTTTTCAATAATTATATTATCCTTAAAAGTAACTAGTTAAATGGCTGATATAGAGTGTGAAAACATCTTTTCTCAAATTTCTTTCAAAGCAATGGCAACATATTATTTATCAAAGTTCAAGTTTGCACACTCACATTAAATGATCTCTGCAACTCTTGTCATTACATAGGTTAAAAAAAAAAACATGCAGAATTTGTAAATGGTGAGTGAAAACAACAATGGTATTTGGTTTGGCCTTGAAGTTAGGGTTTTGATACGAAAAATCTTATTTTAATTGGATCCTGACTGCTCGGGCATTAATTCTATTTATTTCATGATTTGGGGTTATGTCACTGCTTTGCATGCTTATGACTTGATTATAGGCATCTCCATTCTCCACAATCGCACCATCATTCCTTTGTAATGATTTCTCCAACTTACAGACTATAGTTAGGTGTGCATGATGGCCACCGCAGGGTTAGAGATGCACATGTTTAACCAGAACCATGAAATTTGAGATTTTAACTAAATTTGGAACTGAATTCAAGTAAATTGTTAAAAAAGATAAATAAACAACAATTATCACGACCATGCAGTGATATGTAAGCTCTGATATATCACCACCAAAACCTCACCTGTCCATTCATTTCGGTAACACTTGTCATCACTCTTGTAAGCCAAAATTTACAGTCAAGCACGTGGCTTTCTTTTATGGAAAAATTTCCCTTTCTTCCATTTTTAAACCCCATTTTTTATTTTTGCTTTGTTTAGGCTCAGAGAGTGTTTTCCAGTGTGAACCACGTAAATGACATTGGTTATCAGAGAGAGGAGACACAAGCAAGCTCTCAGGCTTTCATTACCAAAATCTCCTTCAATTCCATCATCAAATTCAGATTCCCCTCACCAAATTCATGTACACTCTCCTCCAGGCATCATTAAGGATCTTTCGCATCTTGAAAAGCGAGAAGTTCTTGGTCATGGTAATGGTGGCACAGTTTACAAGGTTTATCACAAAAAAACCAGCTCTTTTTATGCCTTGAAAGTGCTACGTTTGAATGAGAATGGCTTTGGCATTCGTCAAACCGCTAAACTGGAGGCTGACATTCTAAAAAGAGTGGATTCACCGTATATAGTAAAGTGTCATGCAGTTTTTGACAGTTGTAACAGCAATAATGATGGCGACAACGGAGGTGACATTAGCTTTGTTATGGAATACATGGAAGGAGGGTCGTTGAATGATGTATTGAGAATACATCATAGACTGTCAGAAAAGGTTATCTCGGTGTTGGGTAGGCGTGTTTTGGAAGGACTTAGGTATTTACATGGCATGAACATTGTGCACAGAGATATTAAACCATCAAATTTACTTGTGAACGATAAAGGGGAGGTAAAGATTGCAGATTTTGGAGTGAGTCATGTGGTGGAAGGTAGGTTAGAAGGAAATGAGTACGATGCAGGCACTTGTGCTTACATGAGTCCAGAAAGGATTGATCCAGAAAGATGGGGTGGTGAAAATGTAGATGAGTTTGCAGGAGATGTGTGGTCAATGGGAGTAGTAATGTTAGAATGTCTTTTGGGTTATTTTCCATTGATTGGAGCAGGGCAGAGACCAGATTGGGCAACTTTGATGTGTGCAATTTGCTTTGGTGAGAAGCTGGAGATGCCAGAAAAAGCATCACCAGAGTTTCAGAATTTTGTGAGGAGGTGTCTTGAGAAGAATTGGAGGAAGAGAGCAACAGTGTTAGAACTTCTGCATCACCCTTTTGTGAGTTAAAAAATCCGTTGCTCTTGTAAAGAGCTTGGTGATTATATATATGCTCTTGGGGGGTTAAGTTCACTACATTTTTTGATTCTTACTTTTAGCTTAGTCTTGACTTTCGTTATTTGTAGACATCACAAAATAATTAGGGTTCATAGCGTTCAAATTTTGGAATTTTGAGGAGGACAGAATATTTTTTTTTTTGGGTTAAAGTTAGAAATTAAATGTCAATAACATTAGAAACTTACTGGCAAAAATTGTGGAAATTATAGTGTTTGCAAATAAATCATGTTCTTTGGACGATGAATTGAAGAAATAATTGCATTGCATGTTCAGGATTACAACCTTTAGCAAAGATCTTAACATGTAGTAATTAAAAAAAAAAAGATCTAATAAGACACATTTTAAAACAAAGTTGTTAATTTTTAAAAGATATTTTATAATTGACACGGTTTTAAATTTATTTTCCCTATGTATTCATTCTAAATACTACGAGTATTTTTGGTTAGTATAGTATAGAATGCTTAAAAAAAATTAATGAAAGTTAATTTAAATTGATATTTTTTTCTTGAAATATTCATCTAAATTCTGTTAAAAGTTTCTTAGGTATACAAGTAGAAACACATGTTTTTTCAGTATAGTAAATAAAAGTATTGAAAAATAGCTGTTAAGGGATGATTTTATTTGTCAATTTTACCGAAATTTTAAAACAAACAAGAGTGAATTCGTTAGCCACTTGTTGGCTTATCCATTACAATACCTCCAGTTTGCAACAATCAACTGCAATTAATAATTGATCCCTCAAAATTAGAACAATAATACCATATAAATATTAAAAACACCAGCTTTCTCAATCCGGACTAGAAAGACTAACACAAAATGTGACTGACTGACGATCTTGCACGGAAAGAACCGTTCTTTGCAATAATAGTGCTCTTCCAGAGTCTGAAGATGTAGAGTCACAGCTGTGTTTTCAGGTGGAAAAGACATATGGCATAACAATTTGTATCTGTCTGCAGATCATAACCATAATCAATTCAGTTTGGAGGAACAGTGCTTTGAGGTGAGTGTTCCAACTATTTTGGGGGAGTCAAATTCCAATTTTTTGAAACTTCTGTGGGCCTATAGAGATGACCACCTGCAAAACAATGTTCAGCACAAGCAAAGCCTAAGTAGTGCCTCGGGCTCGGGCTTCCAATGCAAAGCCAAAAAACGGGATACATTCTTCGTCTCCTTTCTATGACATAAAAAGGAACCGGATACTCAACTAGACAAACAATGATACGAGGACCATAAAATGAGCTATTATTGGCTACATATTATTCTACTTATGTCAAAGAAATCAGAAAATGAAATGTTATGGTAAACATGCAAACCAAAGTTGAAAGTTTAGAACACCGATTGAAAAGCATAAACTAGTAAAATATAATTCAAAACACAGAAATCACGTACAGGTGTTGTTCTAGAGATAAAAGTCTCCTATAGAGAATATTCTGATCGTAAACTAGACATAACAATATTCCTTTCTTATTTACACACCCTGCTATCAACTGTACCTAATACATAACTTCCATCAGTTATTTTCTATGAATAACTGAATCAAGGGAGCTTCAAATTTGAACGCAGAACAGATACTGAGCAAGTAATGCGGGATGTTGGACTCAGTACATAGTGAAGCAGTAAATGGTAACGTAAACAATAGAATCTCACAATATACAAGGTATACACGACACAAAGAATAAGAAAAAGAGGACTGATGAAGCTCCAACGAATGGGACGAGAGGGAGCTGTGGATTTTTGTAACTAACTTCGCTAGATGGCAACGTTAGAGAGTGAGTGAGTAAATATTGATTCTGTTGTGGATTGCATGGAGGGAATACAAGTTTGGGAGAGATGCCATGCGAGGGGAGAAAGAGAACTGTGGAAATAGACTTTTGAAACCAAGCTTGGTCTCTCAAAATTCCTAGTATACCTTTTGTTCCATTCCTTCCATTTAATAAATAATACACAAGGGGGGTGGAAGCTAGATACTACACTAGTATCAGTTATTCCTCAATATTCAATGAAATTCTCTTCTTACTTTATAATTACCGATAAAAATCTTACACAGGACAAGCTCTTTTCTGTCAAATATTCTAATAATACTATACTGCTTATAGGTTCTAACTTCTGCTCACTACTGCTCCTAATTCACATGATTAGTGACTATTACTCAAGAATCATATCAAGATAGTTATCATCAGGCCCCATAAAAAAACTGTCACATGGACTTTGATATGAACAGATGAGTTTAAAGTAAAAATCACAGCACATGTAGACAATTATCAGAAATCCATTTTGGCACAATAAAGTAAATGTTTTCTAAAATTTATTATTATATCATATAATAAATATACTAGGGTATCTTTGGATTCCACTTCGGGGTGCTCCATACTCAGTTTGAAGAGTTAACTCAAATCTATGACGCGCGTAGTTTTCATCAAAAGTACATTTGCACACAGAAATTTTGCCATAGACCAAGTTTCATAAAAGCAAAACTTGGGTATTTGTTGCAAACACAATTTACAAAATGGAAATTACTCCAAAACTAGGTGTCCAACGTTAACCCAAATATGCGCTTAGTTAGAGCCAAAGGCACTCTGTCGAGTTCTGTTTGTTCATATGTTCATCAAAGTATAGTGGAGTACACAACAGCATAGAAACAAGCCAAAACCCACACAGGTTGTGAAAAATATGAGTCGATGAATATAAATGTGATTTAGAATTCAGATAATATCATAATATACATTTTTTTTTACCGTCATACCAAGGGCAAGTCTAGGAAAAACAGTGAGGTTGCTACCTTGTGACTTAGAGGTCACAGGTTCAGATCATGGAAAGAGCCTCCCCGATTGGGTTAAGACTGAACACATCACATCTACTCTCCCTAACCTAACTAGGCGGGGAACCTTGAGTAGAGCAATAGGCTGCCCTTGCTATGCCAATGCATAACTGCATACGTATCACATGAAAATACACATTAATACTGATATCTAACACCACGAAATCAAGGATATGAGCATCAAACCATCGACTGAAGTAGGTAGAATTAATTGACTAAATGCAAGGGTAAACTAAGATTTTTATGGTGGTCTCATTTTATGTTTTAATAAACAGAACAAAAAAGTACCTAAATTTCGTTCCAAAATATTCTAAGAAACTCTGAAGATATCATAACAAAATCATTAAGAGATCCAAAAACAAGCAACCTCGATGTGATATAAGGTGAATCCGCGACCGAGGCCCTTCAAACTTCCAGTTATCTTCAACCAACGATTTAACCTCCTTGTCAAGTGCAGCCATGAGATCTGATTTTAAAACTGTGAAATAAGAATTCAGAATGTCAATATGAAGACCTCATGAGCAAGTTCAGGAAGAACAAACAACAGAATACATTTAATTTCAATCCAAAACTACACGGAAAGATGATGTTGCACTCCAAGTAAACCAAAGTTTTATCTTTCCCTTTCCTTCTTTTCAGAACCAATACATGGTGAATGAACATAGGAAACCAGATCAGAAAGGACTGACTGATATAAATCCTAGCCATAATGTAATTTAAGAACACATGTTAATTCAAACCCGAGAAACCCCAAAGGAGAACATAAAACAATAAATTAATAATATATACCGAAGGCCAAAATTATTAGCTGTAAACAATAATTGAGAGTAACTCAGGAATCTGAGTGATTGCAATGCTAAATAAGTACAGCAAAGAAGAAGGAAGTAAACTTGAGATTAAAGACACTGAAAAGAAATCATATCAAAATAAAATAGTCAGAAAGGGACCGTTCGATGAACTTCACCCTAATAGCTGACGGGTATGATATTCATAACAATGGCGAAATAAGGGCAAAGCTTCAATTTTGAATGAAGATCACAACAAAGGAAGTAGATTGAATAAAGCCCACCTGACATGGCTTCGTCTTTACGCTCAACCGATGACATAGGATCACACGGAAAAATAAAATCGTCAACGGATACAGTGGCGTTGCTGCCGCTGCCTCCTCCACCACCACCTGCAACCGCCGTCGTCGATAGCGAAGAATGAGCCGGTGATGAATTATTCATCGTTACCCCAAAATTGATTTTTCAGCGTTTGGTCTTCTGAAATATGAATGAGAACCGGTACGTTATTTATGTTTTTTGAGCTTGCGATCAGTTTCGGAACTCTGTACTCAAGTTTTGCTACGCTCAATTATCTAAGGGAACACCAAACGATCGAGCCAGCAGATCCATTTACAAATTTGAATCAACACATTTTCATTTTGTTCCACCCACGTCCACACAAGGATTTCAAATTTTGAAAAGTTATTCTTAATGAAACTAAAAATTTGAAAAAACTTTAGGAAGTCAATAAAACAATATTTTTATATTTTTCTGGTTGAATTAGATAGTCCACGTGTGTTAAATTGGTTCTGTCTTAAAAGATTTTAATTTTTGAAAAAGGGTCTGAATTAAGTTTTTTTTTTAATTACTAATAACATTAATATAGTGATATTTGTGATTTTTAAATTCTTTTTATTTTTTAAATTGTTTTTTTTAAATTGTTATCATTTGTTACTCGTACAATGTCACGTGATAGAATACGATATATTATTGTTTTAATTTTAATTAGTTTTTATTTTTTTTTTTAATTTAATTTTAATTTTTTAAATAAAATAAAAGTATTTCAAAATTAAAATAAAATTTATTATTTATATAAATCTTATACCGATATTTTTATTAAAATTAACTTTTTAACTTATTACGTTATTATATATTATTAACCCATATTTTACTAATTATAATTCTATATTATTATATATTATTAATTCGTATTTTATTAATAATGACTTTATATTATTGGATATTATTAATTTTAATACTTTTTATTTCAAATCATCCAACTCAATTTACCATTCTTAGAAAAGAAAATAAATGTAAAATTATCACAGCAAATCCTAAGAAATCTACCTATACTTAAATTGTGTTATCAAAGCATACTCTAAACTCAACCTTCATAGTAAAAATAGTAATCACATATTATTTTTTTAAACTTTTCCAATGATAACACTGGTCAAACAAAAAAGAAAGATGTATATAAATATGAATTTTCTTAACTTTACACATTATGTGAATCTGAATAGTTTATCAATTTAAGACATTATGAACTTCTATAGGTAAACATCTAATCCTCTGTCTTATGCACGTGATTGATTTCTAAAACTAGAGATGGGCAAAACTTTTTGAGTTCTAGAAGAGGTTCACGGGAGAGGTGGTAAAGGAAGAGATGAATTGCAAGGACTGTTTTTGAAATATTATAAAATTAGATTTGAGGACTGTTATAATTTTTTAAAATTATGATAATGGCTTGAGTCCTCTGAATCTTGGTTACATGAAGTGTTCAATTTAACTGTCCAAATAAGGTTACAGTATAAATGGATCCAAAATACCCGGATCAAGCTAAGTTACAAAAAGAGTGTTTTAAATTAAATTGAGTAATTTTTTTATATTCATTTACTAAGTAGTCTATTTAATATTAAGATTATGTTAAATTTTTTTTTTTTTAAAAAAAGTGTTTTGAATTAAAGCGAGTCATCTTGTGTCGTTCATTTAGCATGGAGTCTATTTAACTCGATCTAAATAGACTTCAATCGAATTGATTAACTTAGTTTATAAAATAATAAATAATTTTTAAAAATAAATCAGTATATATATATATATATATATATATATATATATATATATATATATTAGATTATTATATCTAAAATTAAAATTAATTTTATTAAAATTTTAAGAATTTATAATGAATAAGTAGTCGGAGAATGTAGAACGATTACAAAGTTCCAAAATCGGGAAAGGACACAACTCCAAGGGGGAAAATGAAAAAATAAAGTATATAGATACTGCTAAGTAGAGTCAACAATGCTATCTTTCAACTTGCATTTACAGGTAAAAGAACACATTAATATTTCTTTTATTAAGGAAAAAAACCAACACAACAAGCAGGTTGTGACACATCCTTAAAAAGCCCAAGCACCAACAAAGAACCGAGAAGATATACCCGAAAGCAAAATAACGATAGACTAATGTTAATATTCCCACGTCACGTACTGAAACCAGATGAGGCAAGGTCCCGGTCATTCATGACATCACTCAGAGTTAATCATCAGCGAGGGAGATCCTATCTGCAGCTCTGTAAATAGTGCATTTGATTCATAATAAAATTGAGTCTTTGACTAAGCAGCAAGGACAATGATGACGATTAGAAGCACGATCCCAAATATCACCAAAAGCAAGCACGTCTACATATAAAAAAAAACAAGAACATTCGTGTTTAACAAAGAAATATACATAACGATTTAACAGGATAAAGAATAGGTGGAATCAAAGGACAATACACTGTATCCGTCATTCATAATTAGAAATTGAACATAAGGAAATTGTTATATATTAATCATTCATCACCATGCCATAACCCAGCCCCCTAAAACAAGTTCCTATCTCAACATGAAGAAAAACGGTATCCAATATGGAAACAGAAAACCATCCAAGAGGCGACCAAAGCCCAAAATATTGACTTAAACTGTGTAAAACAAGGGCTATGTTATTCTAATAAATATGAATCATATATTATGTAGCCTCTCGAAAGTTCAAACTGAAGTTATGAAGGCTTCAATTCATTTAGCCAACAAAACATCTATATCTATTCAAGAAATTCTGCATCTAAATTTATGTGATGACCACAAAGGGGATCTAAACCTAAAAACCCAATAATAAATAAGAGACATTATATATTACCAAAGATGAATTTGATCTTTGCGTCTTTGATGCTTTGGCTAGTTGAGATTTTGCTCGTGCAGTTGCTTCATGAGAATGCTCGATATTGGACCCAATATCATCTACAGAAGTGGAAATTTTTTACATTAAAATAACGTAATCAAGTCTAGACATTAAAAATATATTTAATACAGGAATATGTGCACTTAGAAAAGCGAATGGGCGAAAAAGTAGGTTACCAATCATTGTTCCTTGCTCATGGACAAGCACAGCAAGATCTTTGAAAATCTCATTCACTTCACCAATTTGCTGATGGATTTCTTGAATGCCTTGCTCTCTTTCCTCAATGATAGCCTCATTGAATGCAATCTCATTATCTAAGAATAACACTTCCTGTCTGTGTGGCATCAATAATACAAGAGCTTAGAAAATAAAATAATGCAAATGATCAAACTTAAAAAGTAGTGTGTTCAAATATTACAAATTCATGTTCAGTTATTTTTTCTATCGAACTTCAAAATATGTGGTAGACCGGCCCATAATCAAATCACCAAATCCTTTTGCCACACCAAGGGAAAAACAGAAGAGGACACTTTTTAGTATCAATGCCATTACAGATGAAACGTGAAATTAGTTGAATTTGAAAAGCAACCTTCAGATAAATAATTTGATGCTAAGTTTTTAATTAAATCAAATGATAAGTGGATCTTGCCAGTTATAATGTTGCAATTTTATCCAATACCGATAGTAGAAGTAGCGCTCTTAATCTTTTAAGAAAAATAATAATCTCATGAAAATAAATCTGCAAATCACTCGTTCACTATAAATGAGAAATCACCTTCTAGATTCCACAAGAAGGGCCCTCTGTTCAGGAGTCTTATCAGAACTAATGGCTGCTTCGCCAGCTGTATAGCTGCAAACAGGAAGGAAAGTACATATCATTAGCAGTCTACGAATAGGCAATGAAGATTAGAAACAACAACAAACAGGTAACTAGAGAAACACAACTGTTCACCAAAAGAAACCTTTTAGTTCATTGTTCCAAACGTTCAAGCAATAAAGTTGTTTCTATATACAAGTCACATACACAAACACAAGGAGCATCTTGCCTCATACACAGTTAAACTCCAACTACGAAAATAGTTATGCGCATAATTTTTCAGTCAAACTGTTTCTTATAGAAAGGGGAGAATAATGTGCCGAAATAGATGATTACAAAATAGAAAAAAAAAATAGATCTTCCTATGATCCTATCAGAGAAATAAAGAGCAGTTCTCTAATTTACAGCTTAATTTAATCAAACAGAATATTTTACTTACAACAATAAAACCAAATCAATAATATTTGTTGACACATTATAACAAACAATCCAAAAGCAGTTCATTATACCTGGATGGAAGAACTGCTTGTGGAACAAAAGGTGTGTAAGCTGTTTCCCTCTCAGCTGCAAGACGCTGAGCCTTCTGAAACTCTTTCAACACCGCCTGAAAATCTTTTGCAAGCTTAGCATCTGCTATCTTCTTATTCGCCTGCAAATACAAACAAGTCATTGAACGCCAATTCTTCCCTCAAGGAAAAAAAACTCAAGATCACACCACCAATAATTCATTACATAATTTATAAAAAAATACGACACATGCATCTACTCAAAAGTAAATCCCAAAACTCCTTTAATCTTCTTGACCGCGTGATATAAAAGTGCCAGCTCAGCAATAAACTCAGTAGTTTACAAAGAAGCTCATTCATTACAGAATCTGATAAAGACAAAAACAAGTCTAAGAAGCTTTGCATGTTGAATTAAAGTTGAAGGCATTACATTAACTTCAGCATTGTGATCAATCTCACTAGCTTGCTTAAGTTTATTCGAAGTATCCTTCACCAATTGTCCAATGTGCAGTCTTGTCTTATGCCTGCAAGATGCTAATACGCGTCAGCCAAATCACCGTAATAGCAACAAAGCTTAATCCAAACGCTGTCTCAAACGACAAGCAATTCGCATTCCGATCAATCAAAACAACAAAATCGAGGCAGATAGAGAGAAAGAGTGAATGAAGATACGACAATGATGATGATCTTACAACTTCTCGCGGAGTTCGGGCGTGTCCTTGGGGGTTCCGAGGGTGTTGACGAGACGCTGGAACGTGGAGACGGCGGTGTTGATCTGAAATATGCCAGAAGCCACCGCTTGCGTAGGGTCTTGTTTGCCGTTGATCAGGTTGCGCCCGGAAGCGAAAGGCCGTCCAGCCTCGACGTCCTGAAAGCTCATTTTTGTATGATTAATTAACTGAATAACTCTGTGTAACCCTAAGCTTTTTTTTTTTTTTTCTGTTGGAGGAGAAGATTCTGGAATTGAAAAGAGAAGTACGATTAGTGTTTGGGTACGAGGATTGGGGGAATGTGGCGAATTCCGGAGACCGAGATTTGTAGTTTGCAATGATCAAAATCGTTAATGCGATTTAGAGAGTTGAAGAATGTTGGGTGGTGATGATGTGTGAGTGAGGATTTCATCGGTATAAATTAAAATATGGAACTCTCGGTTGTAATTCCCTATCGGCACGTCCACGTGGACCCACAAAACACGTGTTCTTTCCAGAGGAGCAGATTATATAATAACATGGGGACTTTTCTGCTCTCCTTATTTTAATTATCATGACTAAGTTATATAATAAATAATTCATATTTTAAGTTTTTCTGAAAAAATTTATTTAAATTTTTAAAATTTTAAAATATGTGAGTTGAATATATAACAATAGATTTTATTTTTAAATATATAACGTGACAATTATTTTATACTCTAAAACAAGAAATGAGTATTTCTAAATTGGATTAATTATGAATGTTTGTATGAAATGAATGATTTTTTATAAAGTTGAATAAAAGTTAATGATTATATATGTCAAACTTATGATAAGGGTTGGATCACTTAAAAATAATATTGACTTAAACATGTTTAAAGTGTGAGCCTCAACTTTCTCGTAGGTTTAACTTATTTTTTCACAAATTTTTCTTCAACTTTTCAAAATTCTTCATTTGATATATAACATACTAAATTTGAAACAAACTTAAATTTTTTTATTTTATTATAATTTTTTATCAGTGACATACCTTTTATACTGGACCTAGTAGTAACAACATAAATTTACATATTTAGGTAAGATTTGATAGTGGATGTAAATTTATGCATTTATGTCATACTTTAACATAAATTTTCATCTATTTTTTTATGTGATTTAAATTTACATATCCTGCAATAATGTTGGACAAATATTAAAATAAAATTTATTTATTATGTTTTTTATCGACAAAATGTTAATTGTTAATATTTTTGTTATATTAGTGATGATTTTAATAAAATATTATTTGTAATGATAAAATGTTAAAAATAAACATATGAATTTTAGATAGGATTGAATAAAATAGTGAATAATTATAATAATAGAAGTTATATAAATAAAATATTGTTGTGAAAGATAGATTCAAAAAATGAAAGCTTTACAATTATAAAACACTATTTTCACATGGTTTATAAGACGTTGATCTAAAACATAAATGGTTAAGGAGTAATGAGTGTGACGTTCTACTATGACGATAAATAAGAGTATTATACAGAATACAGCACATATAATTTTATGGTCATGGGAGATATTAATAGTCTTTTAACTATTGAAAATTTATATTGCACTGAGTTTGTTATATATACTTCAAAGTATTCTTAACAGTGAATATCCTTTATTTGTCTCGACAACGATAATTTTAATTTTTAAAAATATTAATGGACATTAAAAAAGTGATTAAAAAAGTGCGTCGATACTTAATATATATATATTTAGAAAGAGTAAAAAGGATAAATTCGTAATGCAATAAGATGAAAGAGGTAAAAAGAAAATATAAATATAAATATAATAGGTGTAGATAAAATGAAAGTATATGAATATCATTGTTCTTTAATATAATAATTATCTTTGTTGTGTATACTTTTCAACATATCAAATTGAATTTGCGTTTTACTATACAAATTGGTCTTGTATTTTTTTAAAACATTTTGATGAGTGTTGATGAAATAGTAAACTGAAAATAATATGAAATTCTTATAACATATGATATTGAATTTCTTTTCTAACTAACATACTTAAAATAAGTATATAGATTATTAAAACCGAACAATAGTTTTATGATTAAAATAATAGATTTTTTTAGACTTATTTTAATTGTAAAAATAAATTAAATTTTTAATTAAATATTTAAGATAATATATTTTTAAATAATATGCAACAGTTATGATTTTATACTTGTAATCAAGTATGAAGAAAAACACTATAATATTATGGATACACAATTAAAAGTAAAGAACATTATGTATTAAATAAAGTGAAGCTAGGCCTAATAAACTTTAACATTTCAGTTACTTTAATATCTTAAAGTCTATAAAAAACTTGTCATTATGTAAAAAATTATTAAAAAATAAAATAAAAGTAAAAAAATATAAAGTATAAAAAATCACATCAAACTCATTACAAAAATTATATTTTATGAAACATAATTAAACTATATCTATTATATAGATAAAACATTAAATTACTTATATTATTATTTATGAATCAAAATTAAATTAATTAATTTCCTCCATGAAAAATATAAGAAAGTTTTATATGTTTATAAAATTAAAAATACCAGTTTTATCTTTATCTAAAAATTTAAAATAATTATTCGTTAATTTAAAAGATCATAACATTCTAAAGAAGGATATTTTTCAATAAAAGCATTTAAAAAAATTTCTTAAAAACATGTTCTAATTCATAAATAACCTAGTAAATACGACACAAATAAAAAAAATTATGTTTACATAAAAAAAACCTTAGTCATGACGTTTTAGTACACTTTTATATTATTTTTAATAAAGACCTTTTTAGTTCTTCAATTAAAATAGACAAAATCCCCACCAAAATAGCAAATAATATGATTATGCTGCTTTAAACACAATAAAAGTTGCCCAAATATGAATAATTCACGGGTCCAGGCTGGGAGTTAGATGAGTCTAATAATAGTGGCCCAAATATGTAGAATTCGTAGTTTGTTTGGTATTATTAAAGCAACAATAAGGGCCCGTTACAAGTCCAAAAGAAAGTAGTCCAGAATTGTCGTAATCATGCCAGATAAAAAGAATACTTCATTTGTTACAACACTACCATTCACAACAACTGGAAAACATTCAAGAATAATGTAAAATATTACGTTAGTGTTCCGGTTCTCCGGTCGTGGAACTCCTATACAATTTACCTCAGTCGTCTGGTCACTCCAAGTTCCCCTTCCAGCACTTCTCCTCGGTTGAATGTTGAGCCTCCTTCTATCCAAACCGGCCAGATATTTGCTAAAGGCACTCCAACATTCAAGTCAGTAGGCAGTTAAAGGTAGAGATAGAAAGAGAAAGTGAGTAATGAGAGTAAATGAGCATTCAATGTCACCAACTACCTTTCCTTTGACCTGTATTTATAGTTTCTGTCATGGGCCTGTGATTAGCTAGATTTTAATTACGGCCCATCCTTCTTAATCGTGTTTTACCTTAATCTAGTTTTAATGTTTCATTGGTCTTAATTGACTCGTGCTACTCCATCCGATTTGGACGGACGGTTCATCACCGGACGAATCCGACACTTTATGGTAATGTAGATATTCATGAAAGCCCTTATTGTGAAGGTTGTCGTCCACTAGTGAAACCGTTCGCTGCACTGATGTGATATCATAGCGAGTCTATTCCATCTTCACCGGCGACTCTGTTACCGTGAATGTTCAATTGTAACCAAGACCCTCGTTGCGAAGGTCGCCGTCCGTCAATGAAACTGTCCATCACGTCCGGTCTCTATAAGTTGAGGTCACATCCGGACGTCTATGATGGTCCGTCCGGTCCATAAGGTACAGTTAGTTATCTTTATATAATAGTATTTGTTAATTGACTATGATAATAATAATAAGGGAGTTACTCTCTCCACCACCACACACCACTTCCAGTAACTCCCTATTCCTCTTATACCCTTCGTTAATATTTAAGTTTTAATGAATATGCGTTGAATTTATCGACATCCGTTGAAGTGCATATATGAATATGCGTTGGATTTATCAACATCCATTGAAGTGCATATATAAATATACGTTGGATTTATGGACATTCGTTGAAGTGCAACATATATGCAGAAGCCATGATCGGCTGGCTGAGATATACCATGTTGAAAATGTTGTTGAAGAAGTTGCTACCATCCTCAGGATCAAGGCCTATTTTATCAAAAAGGGAGGGATTCAAAATATATTTACCCTTCAAAATTAAATAAATAAGTTTTCTATTTTTATGCAATTAATTACTAGACCCGTGAATTTTGCTCCTCTAATATATTTTACCAATTATAGAAAAGTATTACTGAGTTCGAGTTCTGTCACCTTATTACTGAACTGCTTAAGTACTTGGTGTCCAGGGGAGTTAGTCCTGATCTAGAAAGTGATTCAGGAACGCCTTTGGTTTGGGTTGCTGGTCATGCCCAACCAGATGCAGTCAATGTACTGTTGGAACATGGTGCAAATGTATCCTTCTTTTACTCTGTTGCCTTTTCTTAATATTATTCACTGGAAGCTTTATCTTAAGGAATTTTATTTAATCAAAAGTTTCTTGTTTCTGAATGAATTTTGAATGGAGTGTATTTCCAGGTGTTAGTATATATTATTCTGTTTTGTATTTCATTTATATATATAAGGTTTAATACCTATTTTGGTCCCTCCTTTGGGAGGGTTTGTTCAAAGTGGTCCTCCCTTTTTTAAAAAGTTCACTATAGTCCTAGATTTCGCAAAAACTGTTCAAAGTGGTCCTTTTTGGTTACGGCGTTAACTTGACTAACGGTAAAGCTACCAGGTGTGTAATATGTGATGATGTGGCATTGTTTTGTCTTTTAAAAAAATAAATAATTGTGACGTGTAATTAAAAAATGAATTAGGGGTAATTTTTGGTGTGTAATTAAGTAAATCATCCTGTTACAGTACTGACTCATGGTTATTGTTCCAAATTTTAAAAGCAATGGTTAGGATTTCTGGTTATTTTCTCCAAAGTTTTCGAAAGTTAAAAGGCTAGGGTTTGGAATGGCTTCTTCACAAAGTGGTTGTTCTTGTTCGAAGGCAACGGGCAAAGGAGCTTCGCATTCATCACAGGGTGGTGTTTCGAGGGGTGTTGGGATAACCCCTATGTGCTTCTCGTGATGAATGACTAGGTTGTATTGAGGTGTAGAAAACGAATATGGTGGAGTGATGCTGCGATTTGGGTTTTTGCAGATTAGGGGTTTTCTGATTCGAGATTTTAGGGTTTTCTGTACAGTTTGTGTGATTTTTTTGATTTGGGATTTTAGGGTTTTCTATACAGTTTGTGTGATTGAGGTTGAGGAAAAAGGAAATTGAGATTGAATGAAGGTTTTTCTCGTACTTGGAGATTGCGAGGAAAAAGGAATTCTCCTATTTTTTATGCTGCTGCAAACATCCTAAGAGGCTTTCACTATTTAAGAATAAAGACATCCATTAAACAAAGAAGTCTCACATGTATCATCTAGAGTATCAGCAACCAAGGAAAATTGAAGTACGAAACCAGTCTTCAGCTAGTCATGAAAACTTTAATCAAGCTTTTAGGTTTGTGACAGCTTCTTCAATGGCATAAACTATCATCTTCTTGTTCAACATAAACATATATCTAATAATATATTCTGTTAGGTATCCTTAATATGTATGATAGCCATATACGTCAGGGAGCACATTGTACAATTTTTAAAGAAAAGAGGGACCACATTTAACATTTTTAAACCATTGGGGGGACTAAAACGAACTTTTTTACACGAACCCAGATTGTTCATTTTAATTACAGTAGAAACTGATAATCATCCTCTACATGAAGAACACATAAAATATTCAAAATTCTCAAAACATTCCTTGTAGTTATGGCAACTTTCGTTACAACAATGTGAGGAATGTGAAAACCCCGCTGATGAAGGTGGATTGAAGGTTGATGAACCCTAATCCTAATCGCAATCGCAAGCCAAGAAAATGCAAACCTCGCTGATGAAGGTGGATTGAAGGTTGATGAACCCTAACAACAAGCACAAAAATTCCTAATCGCAAAGGGAAATTTGGGAAATTTTCGCATCTGACCAAGACTTTGGGTTTACCTAATTAACCCCAATTTCAATTTTTAATTAAAACCTAATTTTATTACATTACATGTCACCATTTTTTATTTTTTTTAAACACATAACAGTGCCAACGTTACACGTCATCAGATATTAGACAATTGGACAGGTCTGCCGTTAGCAGAATTAACGGCGTTACCAAAAAGGACTAACGTGAACAGTTTTTGCAAAAAGTAGGACTTTAGTGAACTTTTTAAAAAAGGGAGGACCACTTTGAACAAACCCCCCCCCCCCAAAAGAGGGACCAAAATAGGTATTAAACCTATATATAAATATACATATATGATTTTTCATTCTCTGTCATTAATTCAAAGGTTTAATTGGTGCAACCAGCATAAGCTTTGTTAATTTATCTTGTATGGCATGTTTAAATTTTTTTTTTTTGATAAGTATGTGCTTTCATATCAGATTTCAATTTTAGTTTCTAATTTATATTTTATTGAATAGTTCCATTCTAATTTTGTTTCATCTTGGTGATCTTGCTTTGCAGCCCAATGCTGATACTGATGATGGCATTACTCCACTTCTTTCGACGGTGGCAGCTGGTTCTCTGGCATGTTTAGAGATATTAATTCAGGTACCTTTCTCGATCTATCAACTTTTACTTTCCTACACTGCAAATTAATTAAACAATGTATATGTTTTGTATCATGAAACATGGAATAAACTATAGAGTACATGGATGATATTATGATACTCCAAAATGGAAATTCTAGAAAATTTATCAGTACTAACTTTGACAGAGACATGATGTAGATCAATAAATAAACATACAACCAACATTCTTTGCAACAATCAAGGGCACAATTAATCATTTGATCTTATTTTATTAAGTGATGCACTGTAGTTGAAATAATGTCATGCGCAGTAAACTTCATGAATGACAATGTGATTTTTTTGACAATTTATTATTAAGTTATGTATTCGTCAATATTATTTGTTTCAAAGTATATGTCTAGCATTACAAAAGTGTGCCGTTACAGGATGCTAATGGGAGGGGGCTTGTTAAGTTATTAACCGACTAAATCTAGATAATGGAAAAAGCATAATCACATAAGTAAAGTAATATTTTTGAAGTGACAGGAAGCTGAATGTATATTATTCAATTATTGAAGGAAAACGTTTCTTCAACAACATTTAACAAATTAACAACGACACATAGTATCCTCTTATTTGTTGTTTTAATTGAATTTTTTAAAAGGTTAAAGTTTGATTTGGAGATTATTTTTAGAAAGGGGTTTGCTGAAACCAAACCTGTTTGCGCCCCTTCTTTCCTACGAAACTCTCTCTCTAAGTTTTTCATTCCAAACTCTCGCTGTAGCATTGTCAGCTCCCAAACTCTCGCGACACCATTCTCAACTCTGGCCATGCCACCGAAATCGTCTTTGTTCACCTACGAAGTCCAGTGTGCAGCTATTGAAGTCCGCCATTGAAGTCCTTTGTCTCCGTTCACCACTGAAGTCCTGGGAGGAAGTTTTGCTTTTGGCCATCGTTGGCGTCTTTTCTGGAAAGGAGACTTTTTTGGATGTCGCCGTTGTTCCTTCGTGGGTTGGGTTCGTTATTGTTCCTTCGTGGGTTGGGTTCGCCGTTGTTCCTGTGCAGCGTGATTTTCGTCTTTAATCGAAAGGTATTTTGTATGCCCTTTGTTCACTTTCATTTTTTGGTGATTTGTAGGTGGCTTTTTGTTCGCACTGTCGTGTCTTCCCCTTTATTCGTTTATCCATTCTTGTATGCCCTTTATTCGTTTTGTCCTTTTTTATGTAAGTTGCTCATTGAGTTAGAATCTGTTATCTTTGTTTTAAAGCTGATTACACGATACTTGACTCCATGGTCTGTTTACTTGCGTTTTGGAAGGAGTTTGAGTAATAGTAAGTTTATCAGTGATTGCTAAGTGAGCCTTTGATAGGAGAATGATTATGGGCTAAGGCCTTGACTGCTGAAATCAAGATATTAATATTGTTATTGGATACTAATTAGTAACACAAAATGTAGTTGATTGTTTATTAATACTATGTTTGGGGAAATAGAAAAATGAATGTGTGTTGATACATTTACTAATGATAGTTTATGTATGGAAATAGAGAATTGGCAATAGGTAATGTAGGTGGTTTTGTATTCGCACTCTGCGCTGGTCACTTTCTATGTAGGTGGTTTAATAATTATTTTGCCCTTTATAAATCTGGTATTGTAGGTTAATATTTGATTGACGCCATTACTTGAGTTGAAAACGAAATGGAACCGCCTAAAAGCAGTGTAAGTACAGTTGACAGAGTTGTGTTTTCTTTATTGTTTTCGAGCAATGAATTTATTGTTATAAATTTGTCATATTTTATAATGGTGCTGTCATGCTTGGATTGATACCTCTTATATTGCTGACACGAATGTCTTACTATGATATCAACATGAGAGGCGTCTTTGTGGAACTCCATTTTCGATGGTGTTTACAAATTGTACATCCTTTAGAGGTGAACCTAAAGTTGTTGAAACAGATGGTTCGTCGATGGGTTCCCCACCATCATTATTTTAGAGTTAGCCAACAATTGGTCCCTTTCAATGTGCTGGATGTGGTAATGACTTTAGGGTTAGGAGTGAGGGGTTTGGATGTTACTTTGGATGAATCGGTTGTGGGTAAAGTTGGTGAACCTTTTCCCAATTCAAAAATCAACGAAATTGAAAAACCACATCTACATCAAGATCATCATTAAGTACAAGGACATTAAACATCTTCGTCAGGTCTTTCAATTTCGTTGATTTTGAATTAGGAAAAGGTTCACCAACTTTACCCACAACCGATTCATCCAAAGGAACATCCAAACCCCTCACTTCTAACCCTAAAGTCATTACCACATCTAGCACATTGAAAGGGACCAATTGTTGGCTAACTCTAAAAGAATGATGGTGGAGAACCCATCGACGAACCATCTGTTTCAACAACTTTAGGTTCACCTCTAAGGATCTACAATTTGTAAACACCACCGAAATGGAGTTCCACAAAGACGCCTCTCATGTTGATATTGTAGTAAGGCATTCATGTCAGCAATATAAGAGGTATTCATCCAAGAATGACAGCGCCATTATAAAATATGACAAATTTATAACAATAAATTCATTGCTCGAAAACAACAAAGAAAACATAAGTCAGTCAACTGTACTTACACTGCTTTTAGGCGATTCCATTTCGTTTTCAACTCAAGTAATGGCGTCAATCAAATATTAACCTATAATACCATATTTAAAAAGGGAAAAATAATTATTAAACCACCTACATAGAAAGTGACCAGCGCAGAGTGCGAATACAAAACCACCTACATTACCTACTGTCAATTCTCTATTTCCATACATAAACTATCATTAGTAAATGTATCAGCACGCATTCATTTTTCTATTTCCCCCAACAAATTATTAATAAACAATCAACCACATTTTGTGTTACTAATTAGTATCCAATAACAATATCAATATCTTGATTTCAATAGTCAAGGCCTTAGCCCATAATCATTCTCCTATGAAAGGCTCACTTAGCAATCACTGATAAACTTACTATTACTCAAACTCCTTCCAAAACGCAAGTAAACAGACCATGGAGTCAGGTATTGTGCAATCAGCTTTAAAACAAAGATAACAGATTCTAACTCAATGAGCAACTCGCATAAAAAAGGACAAAATGAATAAAGGACATACAAAAATGGCGAAACGATTAAAGGGGAAAACACCACAGTGCAAACAAAAAGCCACCTATAAATCACCAAAAAACGAAAGTGAACATAGGGCATACAAAATACCTTTCGATTAAAGACGAAAATCACGCTGCACAGGAACAACGGCGAACCCATCCCACGAAGGAACAACGGCGACAACAAAAAAAAGTCTCCTTTCTAGAAAAGACGCCAACGATGGCCACAAGCGAAACTTCCTCCAAGGACTTCAATGGTGGACGGAGACAAAGGACTTCACTGGGCGGACTTCAATAGCTGTACACTGGACTTCGTAGGGGAACAAATACGATTTTGGTGACGTGGCCAGAGTTGAGAATGGTGTCGCGAGAGTTTGGGAGTTGACAATGCTGGAGCGAGAGTTTGGGAGCGAGAGTTTGGAATGAAAAACCTGGAGAAAGAGAGAGAGAGAGAGAGAGAGAGAGTTTCGTAGGGAAGAAGGGGCGAAAACAGGTTTGGTTTCAGCAAACCCCTTTCCAAAATTACCCTTCAAAACAAACTTTAACTTTTTAAAAAATTCAATTAAAACAACAAATGAGAGGATGTCACGTGTCGTTGTTAGTTTGTTGTCAAATGGGCGTGGTTGAAGAAACGTTTTCCATAATGGATAGAACTAATAAATTGCTTGTTGAAAACTAGAGCTGATCCTTGTAGTTCTGGGTGGTGAGGGTCACTGATGTCAGAATCTGTGATTCTCGTTCCTCGGCTGAGTCACCAGTGATGCTAGATCATCCAAGTGCTTCTGCTTCCTCATTCGGGATCGCCTCACCGATTCACGGTTCAATATCATTATCTTCCTCTTTCTCTCATCCATCACCGCTGCATGTCCTCCTCTAAACCCTAATTCTGAAGCAGAGATGACCCAAAAGATGTTCCACTCGACGAAGCCATCCAAACTGATTAACACTTCAATCAAAACGTAAACACACAAGAAAAATTGAACCTTGGATTGAAGGACGCAGGACCTAGAAACTTAAAAAACCGAAAAAGGAAAACGCTGATAAAAATAATAGTAGTAACAGTAATACAGAAACTATAAATAGAAAGATTGATTTTGGGTAGAAATCATGAAACATAGTAGAGCCAGTAAAGGAAGGCAATGAAGAAGGACGGATATCGACACCGCTCCACGGATGTACACACTGCTCCACGGATGTTAATACCCATGCAAGGACAACTAGATGTCGATATCCGTTCACATTCGTTTAAGAATAGAGGGTGTACCAGAAAAATTAAAAATTAAAGGAAGTTTGCATCAAGCCAAACATACAACACACAGGCCAAATATACAACACACAAACAGTAAGAGCACCGAAGCACCACTAAGGAACCACCGCAACACCACCGGACCAACACTACACTACTACTGGAACACACAACCAAGTTACAAAATGGAGAAGAAAAAATTATAAGTGAAAACGGATGTTTTAAAGAATGGGTTGTGAAAAAACGGATCTGAAGAGGAGAGAAAGAGAGAAAGTGAGAGTTTTGGGAGGGGATGTGGGGCTGCGCAACTTTGAATAAAAAAAAAGTAAAAAAGGTAGTTTAGTAATTAAAAAAATATAGGGCAAGTGCATGGAATAGTTGGGGTGGTAGAGAGAACAACTTCCTAATAATAATAATATGGTAAAAAGTGATAATAATGGTCCAAATGATGAAAATAATTGTAAGGAATAATGGAAACAAAAGGATTTCATTTACATACATTCGAAATAAAAAACTGCTCATGCTTATTAAAATAAAAAATAAAAAATAAAAATAAAGTTTATGGTATTTGTATAGGATATAGCATATATCGAACGATTATTAATTAAAGATAAAATAATAAAAGATATTTGATTAAAGATTTTGAGGATAAAATAACCAACGATATCTAATTAAAGATTTGATATACTGTTTTTCATGAGCAACTAACTGAATCTAAAGGTAAATCTGTTTTTATTTTATTGGGCCTGAATCAGTTTGGCATCCATGAGATGACTTATAAATATAAGGTCAGAGCCAACAGCCAGATACGTTCTACTCACACTCTCAAATACTCAAAAGTGATAACAATTAACTAAATATTCTCTTGTGAGAAAAAAGCTCCTCAAAACACGTCTAACTTGAGTGTCAGAGTGCCTTTTGCAGGTACCTCCTCTCCAGTTGGACTGAAGGAAATTGAGCGGTCAGACTGAAGGCAAAGGAATGGAGTACGCGATTCAGGCATCAAAAAACGGTAAAGTTACGTCAGAAAGGTTAGTTTCTTAGCCCTAAAAATTCCTACCGAAACATTTTGGTGCCCACCGTGGGGTCGAGAGAAGTTGAAGAAACCCAATGGTGACCACGGGAAACCAGGAAGAGCAACAGAGCACCAAAGATCTGATAAGAATTATAGAAGCACAGATGCAGGCACATGAACGAATAATACAAGCACAGGCGGAGGAGATTGCAACGTTAAGGGCGAAACGAGTCCCTCCCGAGCGGCCCACCTCAAACAGTGAAAATGAAAACGATGATAGTCGTAATCAACAAACATCCCATCACACTAACCCGAACAGTCGGGGAAGAAGGGAATAAATGCCCCTTCAAACCGTTCGGCCTACTAGCTTACTTCCATTCACGAAGGCCATCATGCAACCTCCTATGCCGGAAAAAAATCCTTCTGCATTAGAGAAGTATGATGGCTCGACGGACCTGGATAATCATCTCATAATCTTCATCAACGCAATGGCGTTCTATACAGACAACTATCTGGTCATATGTAGAGCCTTTTCCTTATCACTCAAGGACGAGGGGTTAGAATGATACAACACTCACAGTGGATTGTTTTGCTACTGTGGAAAATCTCTTTAGAAGATAATATGCGTGATAACGGTTGAAATTACCGTTATTTGTGACTTTAAATTGATGCTAAATGAACCCTTTTTGACTTAGAAACTAGTTTGAACTCGTGATTTTGCTTTATTTGTGTGAATAAGAGTGTTGAGGTTATGATTCTATCACGATTTCCCTTGATTTTGTAGGAAATTTGAATGATTTGAAAGAAGAGTTGAAGTACGAAGGAGTTGGAACTCAGAAAGAACTGAAAAAGCATCAGAAAGGACGATCGCTAGACGCCTGAGCGCCCTTTTCTAAGCCCTCAGCGCAGAAAGCCATTGGCTCACGCCTGGGCGCCCTTTTAGGGGCGCTAAGCGCCGGTTCTCGAGTGTCGTTCCATGCCTGGGCGCCCTTCCAGGGGCGCTGAGCGCTGGCGACGTGGGCTTGGATTTTGTCCTCTACTCTATTTAAGGACTTGGACGTCCCAATGTTTGTATCTTTTGGCAGAAGAGGCATAAATTCACACTTTTTGACTCCTAAGAGGCAGAATTGGATGCGGGAGCACTCCTCTTCGATTTTTAGGGTTTATCTTTCATTCTATTTCCATTGTACATCTAGTTTCACCATGACAATGGGGAACTAAATTCTATTTGTTGTTGGGGAATGATGTAACCTTGTGAACTCTTATGTATTGAATGGATTCTTATTGATATATGCTTAGATCAATAATTGTTAGAGTTTTTCTTCTTCGCTCTATAATTGTCTTATTTAATCCATTTATGGCATGATGTATGATTTGCATGAGTATCGGGAGATATCTTACAAATCAGGTTCTAGAGAATTGCTCCCAAAAATAGTATTGCCTAGAGATGGAGATATGAGTTTTGGTTGTCTTAAGCTACTAATCATAATGTAGAATTAATTATTAGAGATGCAAGGGATTGTGCTCTAGTAATTAAGGATAAACTTTCTTCGTTGAGGGATCGAGTTTTAAGTAAATTAGATAGTGACATTAACATTAATGAAGAAAAGGAATTCTTATATGCATGAGAGTAAACTAGGTGAATATCTAACCCCCAACAACATATTTATCTCATATTGCGAATATCACACATTCATCTTTGTGTTTCTGTTTAATTGATCAAATTGCATGCATATTTACTTTTTTTGTAATTGCATTAAAAATCCAAAATTCGTTCATCAATGTCTTAATTAGTTAATAAATATCACATTTGTTTAGTATTGTGAGTCTCTTGGGAAACAATACTGGTTTTACCATTATTATTACTTGATACGATCTGGTACACTTGCTGGAGTCTTAATAATGTGTCCAATAGAAGACAGGAAATTATACCGGCAGAATTGGTAAATACTAAATAGGAGAAGGAAACCTTGAAGGCCTTCATGAAAAGGTACAATGAAATTGCATGGCGAGTTAAAGATGTTAATCACACTTTTATCATCAACAATTTGGCTTCATGTTTGAGACCGAGATATTTTGCTGAAAGGCTATATGCCCGACCACCAAAAAATATGGACGAACTTCAGGAAAGGATCGCTAAGTTTATTCGTATTGAGGACATGAGAAAGTCGAGGAAGAAACAACAAGAAGTCTCTACAGGTGGAAGCAGGAAAGAAGGCAGGTAGTAATTCAACAATAACGAAAGAACGAGGGTCCTTTTCACAAGGATTTCATTCGAACACCCATGTATAATTATTACACTCCCCTCAACGCACTCAGGGTAAAAGTTCTTGAGGAAGCCCTTAATACCGAACTGCTTATAATCCGAAAGAAGTCTTCTCTAGAAGACGTTGACGAAAGGAAAAGCTTCTTATTTCATCTAAACCAAGGACATACCACAAAGGAATGTGATGTGTTGAAAGATGAAATAGAAAGGCTCATCCGAGGTGGCCATCTGCAAAAATTTGTAGAAGAAGAAGGAACCCAAATAAGAAGTCCTCCCAGAGAAAAATCTCAGCGCAGGGAAACCGAATGGTTCTATCAAAAGGCCGAATGGAGGCATAGGCATAGTCGCAGCTACAGTCACAGCCCTGACCGCACAGTTCTTCGACATATCAACTAGAAGATATGATAAAAAGTCCTTCCTAACATTTGGAATGCAACAAATCTCAAGTTTACTTTAATTGAACATTACTATCATATTTTATTTCAAATTCCTAAGACATAGATGTTAAAACTCTGGCAAGCGTACCAGATCGTTTCAAGTAATATAATTGGTAAAACCCAATATCGTTCTTCCCAAGAGACTCGAAGGCCTTATCGTTCGTGCAAATTAAAATCGTAAAACTTGTAAAGAAAATTAATTGGTGGGAATACAAAAACACAAAATAAACATGCAATGCGTTTGATTCAGTTGACAAGAAAAAGACTATGGATGAATGGAGTTGTTGGGGGTTTACAATTTCATCTTATCTGCTCTCTCTTATCTACTCCTCTTGTTTAAATTGTTTTATTATCTAATTGTTATGCAAACTTTCTTGGCCTACTCTTAACCCGATCCCTCAGAGAAAAGAGCCTATTACTAATTACTGGCTTGCTATCCCTAGCCTCTCCTAGTAACTAGCAATGCATTACTGAACAGAAGCAAAAACAATTGATCGTCCTACCCCCTATCCCTAGGTGGTATTGCTGAATCAAGGAATTTCTCACCAGTTCATGACAGTACCGTACGTCCCCGTATCAATAAAGACAAACAACAGTTATCGAATGAGTTAAACGATAAAAGCTTTAAGCGCAGATGAAAACCCAACAATTGATAATCAAAGCATACGACAATCATATAAATAAACAAGAGTTTCAATAAAAGAGAGTTTCAAAAGATTACATTGTTTCCCCCAACAACAAAAGGGTTTAGTTCACCATTGTCATGGTGAAACTAGATGAAAAATAATGGAAGAATGGAAAGACAAACCCTAGATAGGATAAAAAGGAGCCTAAGCATCCAATAGATCTTCTCCAAGGAGTGAAAAGTAGGTCTGGCCGCCCTCTTCTGTCAAAAGAATGAGAGTGAAATCGCAATAGGACTATTTATAGCTGAGGAGCGTCACAGAAAATAGGCTCAAGCCCAGCAGACAACCGCCCGACGTCACACTTATGTCGCCCAGCGGTTTCCCCTAAATCGCGCCACTGCCCGGCGGTTTGCCTCTAATCGCAAATCCGCCCGGCGTCCACGCCTGGCTGTCAGGCAGTGCCTTCTCCTCGCATTTGGCCGTCCAGCGGTGAAATTTACCGCTGGGCGGTTCCTAGACTCTTCTTTTCTTCATTTTTCTTCCTTTGTCTTGAGTCTAAGACCTTCACCTTCAACTCCATTCTTCACCTTCATCAAAAAATGCTGCAAAACAAGCATAATATCGCTAAAAACAGCTTTTGACTCTCTACTGACTCATTTTATGTGTTTTGCTTGATTCTAAGTTTGTTCTAAGCAGTAAAGGAAGTAATTTGGTATAAAATGACATATGAAAATAACGGTTTTTCAACCGTTATCAATAAACTTCTGTTGTTTGAACTCTTTTGTTGGAATAAACACTTGACATTACTATCACGTTTTATCACATGAATTCGGCCAATCGGCCTTATAGGGCATATGACAAGATCATGCACACATCGCATTTGGTTAATCCAGAGTTAACCGTTCAGGCTGTCTACAAAACTCAAGGATCATTCCAAAACGAACTCCTAGGTTCAAAACCGAGCGGTAAAGAAAATCCTCCATGGACTATAAACTGAGCGGTAAAGACAGTCTCCCATGGACTATAAACTGAGTGGTGAAGACAGTCTCCCATGGACTATAAACTAAGCAGTAAAGGTGACACCCAATGAACGCTCACTCATAGGTATTCAACCATTCGACTTCACAGGCATTCAGCCATTTGGCGTCACAACATAGATGATAACATCTTACACACAAACCGTTCGGCCTCTCTCAAGCTCATATAAGTCCTATAGTTAATCTTGGCTAAAAGCCAAACGATTAACTAGGACTTAGGGGGCATGTATCGGATATAGCGTATACTGAACGATTACTAATTGAGGATAAAATAATCAAAGATATCTAAGTAAAGATTTTGAGGATAAAATAACCAACGATATCTGATTAAAGATTTTATATGCTATTTATGAGCAACTAACCGAATCTAAAGGTAAATTTGATTTTATTTTATTGGGCTGGAATTAGTTTGGGATCCATGAGATGACTTATAAATATAAGGTCAGGGCCAACAACCAGGTATGTTCTACTCACATTCCCAAATACTCAATAGTGATAACAATTCACTAAATATTCTCTTGTGAGCAAAAGCTCCTCAACACACGCTTAACTTGAGCGTCGGAGTGCCTTTTACAGGTACCTCCTCCCTGGTCGGACTAAAGGAAACTGAGTGGTTAGACTAAAGGCGAAGGAATGGAGTACGCGATTCAGACATCGGAAGGCAGTAAAGTCACGTAAAAAAGATTAGTTTCTCAATCCTACAACTTCCTACCGAAACAGTATTATTATTATTATTATTATTATTGTGATTTAGGTTTTTGTGTGAATTTTTAAAATTAAAACAAGGAAAGAAGTTGGAGTTACCATTACCACTTTGCATGAAAAAGAAAGATAAATAAATATATACTTACAAATGGTGGTGAAATAATTTTTTCATTAAGGTCAATAATAGTTACTAATAGTATAACTATTTTTAGTTATTGTTCAATATGCATGTAACATACAATTTATATTTTACTTTATTTTATAATATTAAAATCCAACTTGTGAGGACCTGCAAAATAAAGTTAATGAGTTGATAGGTGTATGTGGAAAATAAGACTGATTTATTATTCAAATCACGAAAGATACATTCTGATACCCTCTGTTTGTAATAATCTAATTCTCCTAAAAAGGAAAATAGGAAAACTAGGAAATCTAGAGAAAATAAAATAAAATAAAAGATTATGTATCTATTTCCTCTAATTAGGAAGATTCTAAAGATATTGTCTCAAATTACAACACTCTCCATCAAGCTGGATCATACAAGATTGTATGAAAAGCTTGGAATAGACAAACTCAATTGTAGTGAACGTCAATAAACCAAATTGGACAACAATGGACGAGAGAGATTTCCATAAAAAATGGATGGTGACTTGCAGTAACAAACAACCACAAATTGCAAGAATAGATGAAGGGCCTGCAGTGGCGAATAACAACAAACTGCAGGGACTGAATTGTCATCAATAGTGGCGAACAACAAAAAAACTTCAAGGGACTTAACTGCCCTAAACATCAACAAGCCTTTAGGAAACATCTGTCCTGCAGAGGCAAACAGCAAGAGACCTGTAGGGACTACACTACCCTGCAGCGGTTGGAACTAAAAGGCTACCAGCCACAAACCTGTAGGGACTTAACCACCCTAAACAATAACAAACCTTAAGGGACTTAACTGCCCTGAACAGTAACAAGCCTTCAAGAAACATCTGTCCTGCAAAGGCTAACAACAACAGACCTGCAGGGACTACACTACCCTGCAGCGGCTGAAACTTTCTCCTCCTCACGACTGAACAACAGAACGTGTAAGTGGAAGAACTGGTGAGAACCGATCCGTATGTGGGACAAACCTAAATCCCATAACTTCGAAAGATTCAATTCAATGGGCAGTCTCAAAAAACAACTCTCAGTGAGCTGTTATAACAAAGCATTGGCAGAAACCAAAAACACCATGGCATCAAAAAGGCCAAATACAGGTTGGAGGTCCAAAGTTCTCTGCTGGACTACTCCTAAATGGTGATACTTAACACTGTATCACAAAAAGTACGGGCTAAACTCTAGCCCAAGAAGGAAGTGACCAACGACTGAAGAAAGAATTGACGCAGTTGCGTCTGGAGTGGTCATTTTGGTCAAAACAAGGAGCGTACTTGGATCTCAACTCCTCTAAGTTAGATTGATGGTGGAAAACCCAAAGATCAAAAGACTGTTCAAGGGTTGCAATCTTGAGAGATTGACAGTAGCTCACAAAGTGGAGCGGCTCCGGTCTCGGAAGGAAGGAAACATCGAAGATAGAGGTCAAACTGAAACAGGAGAATAAGATAGCAAAAGCGGAAGAGGTAGGACTGACAACTGATTTTGGCGGAATCGACTGACTGCAGTGGCGGCACAAGCGTCGGATGATCGAAGCACTATTGCTCAAGAAACCTAAACTAGAGAACGAAGAGGGCGTCGACTGTGGCATCAGTGGCATCAAACTAACTAAGAGGGAATGCTCTGAAGTGGAAACACGAGGTGAAACTTTCAAGGGTTAGTTGCTCTCCTCCTCGCGGTTGAGATGGATGTTGTAAACCATGTGAGTCAAAGTGGGTCTTGAAGAACAACCCAAGGTTTAGTAAGTGAGCAGAAACGAGATGTAGAAGCATACGACAAGAAGATTCTGTGAAGACAACGAAGATGGCAACAATCATTGATATGGAGGGTCAGAACAGCGAAAGGAAGGTCCAGCGAGACGGTCGACAGTGGCGCGGTTTAATGTCGACGACGGGAAGGCGGCGAGTGATAAACATGCACCCGAGACCAGCTGAAGAAAGGCGACGCGTGGAGGCACGTTGAGCAGAGTCTGGTCCTGACTCCGGCAGGATTGGCCGTCGCTTGAAGAGACGGTCCAGATTCACTAGTCACCGGTCGGAACTACGACGGTGGCCGGCGGTGGATGGTGGCCGGCGACGTACGAAGGCCTGCGACAGACGGTGGACGGCGGCAAAGAGCGGCGGTGCACAGCGAAAAAAGCAGCAAAGGCAGTAATTGGATTATTTGAAGAAGAGACTTTTAGTCCAGAAAGGAATGGGTTCGAATCCCACTCAAATGATACTCAAACAAACTCTCTATTTGGAAATACTAGAAAACAAGTCAGAACTTGATTAAGGCAATTGGAGCCCATTAAAAACACAGGTTAAAAAAGAGAATTTTAGGGGGCTGCCGGCGGCCATAGCGGTCGGCTGCCGACAGACAACAAAGATAGGGGAAGCGGATCAGACAAGCTCTGATACCATGTGAAAAATAGGACTGATTTATTATTCAAATCACGAAAAATACATTCTGATACCCTCTATTTGTAATAATCTAATTCTCCTAAAAAGGGAAATAGGGAAACTAGGAAATCTAGAGAAAATAAAATAAAATAAAAGATTATGTATCTATTTTCTCTTATTAGGAAGATTCTAAAGATATTGTCTCAAATTACAACAATGTATTACTCTAATGAAACCAGACTTTGATGGTAAAACACATCCGATAGCATAAATAGATTTTTGATATTCTGGTTCATTACCGTAAGCACACCATCTCTCTAGAAAACTTGTTCTTCAGCTTTCTCCGCGTTCTCTCTACCCTTTCTCCTCACTGAGTGGTCGAATTTTCGATCAGGAGGAGCCCAGACGTCCACGACGTAGAGGGCTCCATAACTGACCGATCAGTTTCTTCGTTCTATCCAGGTAAGCTGTTTTCCCCTTCTTCTTTGTTGTTCTTGAATCTGTAACATGCAATCCTCGTTGGTTGCATGTGATTTGTGTTTCCTCTCTTTAGTTCTCTGTCAAACTCTAGCTCTAAGAGCTGTTCTTGATCACCAATTGGAGGTTTGTAGGGTCCTATTGAGTTTCTTTGTTGTGCATGCATTGTTGAGACGAGTCTGTGAGCTGAGTTGTGAAACCTTGAGGTAAGGGGAGTTAGGTTTTTCTTTCTTGAACTGATTGTATGAAAAATGTGGGTGTGGCTGTGTTGAATTCAGTGTGAACATGTTGTTTAAGTTAAATTCATGTTTTTAAGAAAGATTCTACTATATGAACTGAATTGCCAAAATTGTGATACTGGAATTTGTGACTGTGTAATTATTTAGATGAGGTAATATATATATATATATATATATATATATATATATATATATATATATATATATATATATATATATATGTTGATGTTTGTGTTTTGTTAAATGAGTAATCAAATGGAAGGTAAGGGAGTTACATACTGTTTTGAGGAAATTGGTGATGTTTTAGGTCCTTTTTAGAGGAAGTGAGCTAGTGATTTTGGGCATTTGAGGTCTAAAGTGCATTTGGGTTGTTGGGGCAGTTTTAACAAGTTTATTGTGACTTATTAGAAGCATCAAATTGGTCAAAAACAAGTACAAAGTGGTAGAATTGAAATTGAGTTCTTGGATTTGGTGTTTTAGAGTAGAATTTGAGTCTTAAACTCTTTAGATTGATGTTAGGGATGTTTAGAATCACTTAGATAAGTCTAAATAGGTGTAAAACATAATCTAGGGGTGTTAGAAGTTGGAGAAAAGGGTTAAAAATGGTAAAGGGTATATGAGTTGCATAATTTTGCAGAATGTGCGTTTTGCAGATTATGCAAACTCGCTGAGCAAAAGTTTTCACACAGCGAGTCCTCACATAGGGGTGCTCTCTGTTTGGTCATTCGCACAATGAATTAATTCGAGTAGAGAATGGGAACGCTTTGCGAGTGTTTGGGGAGTTCAAGCCATTGTTTGAGGCTCTCGCGTAGCGATTTAGGGTGCCATGTGAGGGTTTAGGGTCTGAAAATGGGTAGCAGAATTTTCAGTTTAGCTGAGTGCACAGACTTGGTGCGCTGAGCTAATGGGCTTTAGCTGAGCGCACAGACTTAGTGCGCTGAGCGAATGAACTTTAGCTGAGCGCACAGGCTTGGTGCGCTAAGCGAATGTGAGTGAGTAAAACTCACTTTTTCTGTTATTCACACAACGAGTTTGGTGTACTGAGCGACTAGTCCATAACCTATTTTTATTCTTTTTATCCCTGTTTTATGATAACCTTGAGCTATGTTTTGATTATTAGAATGATGTAGAAGTATCTATGATATCGTATGATAATGTATTATGGTATTTGGTTTTTTATGTCTTGAGTTAAGTTTTAAAGTGAAAATATGGTTGTAGGACGTAATTCCATGATCCTCAAGGGAGGTTACATGGTGGTGCCCTGTATGGTTGATGGACGTAATTCTGTGATCCTCACGGAGAGGTTCCATGGTGGTGCCCTTAGTGTGTTAGAATGATTTGCATGGAAGCTCAGTCTTGGGGGTTATCCTGAAACTACAATGGTCAATCATTCTCAAGTAGAGAGGATTGAACCACGTCGTAAGTAGTAGCAGGAGGTCTTAGTCTTGGAGGCTTCCAGTATGCTCCAAGGCGCGGTACAGATTAACCTCGTGAGTGTGGTAGGGTGAAACCCATTGGCAATGGCTTTGCAAAGCAGTAGAGGCCACCACGAGTACATGACCCGTCATAGCTCGACAATCATTCTAGTCCGGACGAGTCAAGTTAAAGTGTATAAAGTCATGATCAGTGCTTCAGTATATGTGAATTAAACTTGCATATTGTGTGTGATTATGATAACATGATTTTTGTATATCTAGCTCACCCTTGCTTCTGTGTTTGTCTATCCTTGTATGTTTACTCTTTTTCGATGATTACCTGATTGGTGTGAGCTTAGAGGGACATTTGTTTCAGTTACTTCAGCGATAGATGATCGAGGGGATTCAGTAAAGAAGTCGGACGAATCTACAGATGTAGATATTATCTTTTGTAAGTTTATTTCTTATAGTAGTTAATTTGTCATATATGTAATGTTTATTTTAGTAGTATTTTACCATTAAAAATGAGATGTTACTTAAACTTTGGATATATAATTTAGATTATTATATCCGTACCTCTGTTGTATTTAAAATTGAAATTATTATTTAAATAAAAAAAGTTATGTATATAACCATCAATAAGAAAGATTGATTTTTGTAAATGTCTTTCTCCACATATTTTGTTAAGTGGTCTACTATCGGTTCCTTTAGTTCGGTTAAACGATGTCAAGTGAAAATATTTTTACTGCATAGTTACAATAATTAATAGAAAGTAAGTTATTTTTGTAACTATTATTTTTCATATAATTTATTATAATATTGTTTGTTATACTTTGATAACTGTTTTTCATTAAGATAGTAATTATATAAAAATAATTTAATTATATTTATTATTTTTATCGCCATATAAAATATCACATAAAAGAGAATAAAAGTGTATTTTAATAAGTTAATTAAATTACGATAATTTTAACTATTTTCAGTTTAATTCATTCAACAATTTTTTTTAATTATTTATTTTTAAAATGATTTTTAATACAATTCTTTTTAAGAAAAACTTTACCAATACATATCATCAATAAAACTTTAATTTAATTTAGATTAAAAATAAACACGGTTAGTAACCTAAAAACAATCACTCAACATTACTATTTTTATTATAAATAAAATTTAATATTTGAATTTTCCTAAGACTTAAACTCATATTTTCAAAAAATTTCTTCTTAAGAATGATTTTCTTATAAAGCTAAATGGCGGTAAAGATTGTTTGATCTTATCTTTATGTATTATAATTAGTTTTATCTTTAATTATCAAACTTCCCATACTTTATACCTACTCATATTTCCTTAGGATGCATGTAGTGGGGAATACTTTCCAGGAACAACATATGAGAACATTTGAGATAACATTATATTTATAACCTAGTATATTAGAAATGACACATTTAATTTAAAACTTAGATGGAGAAGATTGGAAGCAATCAGAACATTGAATCTATATACTATAAAAAAAAAAACACCACCTCTTCAGAGCATGTATGTGGTGGACGATGATTGAGTGTTCGTGAAACCCATGACAAACTCACATGCATACATAATGATACATGTCAACTGCTTCATGCTTGCCACAACCATAATGTTCAAGAATTTTATTTTATAAAATAAAAATCCTAATTGTGCAGGGTGCTTCTACAGACACCGAAAGATCACGAGATGCTTATTATTTTTTAATTATAAAATTTTTAATTTCACAATCCCCATTAATAATGTGTAATTTTATACCTTATAAAACTTGAGTTAAATTTCAAATTATTAAAGGCAACTTCAACATGTTTACTTTCATCTTCTTTTATTTTTTTTTTCTTAGTACTTTTCACAGTTATTCAAAAACTTCATCTAAAAAAATATCAAGCTCATCAAACTTACAAAAAATATTATAGAAATTGTCTGAAATATTCAATAATTATAAGTTTATCCACGCAAATTCATGCTTGTTAGTTTGAAATCATCAAACACACGACTAGGGCACGTGCGAGTCTAACCGAACTAGCAATTCATGTGTGTTGAATAGCTCTAAAATCCCGAAACATTTTTTTCATCTTCACTAGCATCGCTCCTCATAACACCACCTGCGACACCACCAAAGCTGACTTAAGTTGCGTTTCCGATGTCTGTGAGTTCTCATCGCACCGCTTCTGCCTCTCAATCTGCAAGACGAATTTTTCTCACATTTAAGATTTTCTGACATGCTAATTAGGCTTTTCTACCAATAAATTTATCTCGCATGGCTAGGATTGAAACTTTCAAATGTTTTTACCTTATATTTTGATTGTTTAATTTGTGTATTTTGATTGGTAGCGATTATTTAGCTTTGCTATTTTGGGTATAAGAACTTGAAGGACTCATAACTGTTGCTTTACATAGTTACTGAAATTAGAGAACATGATTCGAATGATGTGCAGTTAATTGTTTCTTGAATGGTACTCAATGTTTGATGTGGAGCTTAAAGCAAAACAGTCTCGGTGTATTGAGTGAATAGAACCGTTTATTCTTGTTTGTTGTTCCAATTTGACCTGTTTTATCCTTAGCAGTGTTATTTTGAGTGCTTGTGAAAATTTAGGGGTTTGTATTAGGGTTAACTTACCTTGAACGAGATATTGATATAAAAAGTTTGACTATGTGTAATCAACAAAGATTGAGTGGATCCAAGACAGCTATTCATGTTGATTGTTTCACATAATATATGTTCTATTACTTCTTTAAGAGTTGGCATTTTTTCCCATCACTGGGTAATCAGGGAGCCGTATGAAAAAAACATGATATGAGAATGAAAAATTGATATTAGTTGTGAATAAGGCTTTCTGGGAATGAAATTACTTGGAAATGACAAAGTATTGAATTTTGAGAAATTGGGAATGGTAGATCACCTCTGTTGAAATCATAGGATTTAGTTAAGGAAAGAGTTAGGGAAGGAGGTAGAGTGAGGAAAAGAGAAAGGAGACCTTGAATAACATTGTCATGTGTATTATGATGAATTAAGACTTAAGATACAACAAGCCACTAAACTTATTTATTCTTATTCTAGACTCAATCCAAATCAAACAGGAAACATACTATAAACTCTGGAACCACTCAATGAGATTACCGTAGGTACTCAAAATTTAAAACTGATGCTATGAATTATTTTCTAGATGTTTCAGAAACTTCATATACGGGATGATTGATTGTGATTGTGAAATAATTTTATGTTCATGCTATAGATAATAAATTTCAAATAAAATTGTTTTGTTGGAAACATGCACACAATGATGACACATCCTTTTAAAGGCTGTATGTAGGTGCATGTTCTTAGCTATGGGAGAATGTGAAAAAAAAAACTACTCAATTTTCAAAATCATTTTATGAATAACTTCGTTCTTAAACTTTCTGTTTACTTAAGGCTTCATAAGATATAGATTATAAAAATAAATTATAGGCATGTTTGTAAGTTATTACATATGAGACACCATAAGAGGATTTATCTTTAATAGTAAATATTTTCGTTGAGTAATGGGCTGTGAAATTTGAATTTTTCCTTTATGAGTTTCAGAAATTTATTGCCTATGAAGAAGAGGGTATTCTATAATTTCAGGCTTCAGAGTTTTAATACTTGTATTATTTTCTCAGATAAAAACGGTCAAAGTTGTTAATGTTTCCTTGGGAGCAACTGAACAGGACATTAAGGAGTTCTTTTCATTTTCTGGTAACATTGAATATATTGAACTACGCAGGTCAGTTATTTTGCTCTCTTTCATGAAACCCTTTCTAGGTTGTTCTTATTTCTAATTTTTGTTTTACAAATCGTAAATTTATGTATTTTAATGCAGCCATGATGAACGATCTCAAACTGCCTATATTACCTTCAAGGATCCGCATGGAGCTGAGACTGCTGTACTACTTTCGGTAATACACTTACTCTCATTACATTAATGTTTGTATCATTAAATTTGTTTCAACAACAAAAAATGTCACATTCATTATTGGTGTTGAGATTTCAAGCTTTAGAGCGACAGAATTGTTTGTCATTATCTACAAGGCATACATTGTGCTGAAGCTTTTTGAAAACTTAAGGCTGTATTATTGAGCTACCCGGAAAAAAGTTTTGTTTGAGAATTATGGAATTCTAGATGATTGAAGATATTGCAGTGTTCCTTAATACTGGAAAGTTTCCATTTTCTGCTTTGAATCAACATTACTTTTTCCAATGGAATTATTGAAAAAATTCAATCATCCTCCATAGTGAGATTGAATACAAATGGAGTTTGATGCGGTTTATTCAACAATCTTACTGATGGTAATCTGAAATTGTGTTGTTTCAAAAGAATAGCCATTTGAAGTATGGATAGTTAGCTTTAATTCACACTGTGGGACATGTATCTGATTGTATTATTTTATGTGGCTATTAAATTGCTTGTGATTACACTAATGACATACAACATGTTCAATTTGACAATGTATGACCAAATATAACCTAAATTCACTTTTCTCAGGGAGCAACTATAGTGGATATGTCAGTTACAATAACTCTGGATCCAGATTACCAGCTTCCACCGGCTGCCTTCAAATCATCTGTGAGTCCTGTGAGTCCTGCTAAGACCCTCTAACTACTAATTAAATATTGTACACAAGTAACTTTCTTGTTTTGGTCTTACAACTATAAATGTTTTTGCAGGAAAAGAACAGTGAAACTCCTGGTGGTGCTGAAGTTGCTTTACAGAAGGCAGAGGATGTGGTATCTGGCATGCTAGCCAAGGGCTTTATCTTAGGGAAAGATGCTGTCAACCAAGCAAAAGCTTTTGACGAGAAGCACCAGTTATCATCCACAGCCTCAGCAAAAGTTGCATCGTTTGATCAGAAAATTGGGCTTAGTGAGAAAATAAGTGCTGGTGCTACAGTTGTGGGTGATAGAATTCGAGATGTGGATCAAAAGTTTCAGGTTTCAGAAAAGACCAAATCAGCTTTTGCAGCTGCAGAACAGACAGTGAGCAATGCTGGTTCTGCCATAATGAAGAATCGCTATGTGCTTACTGGGGCATCCTGGGTCACAGGTGCTTTTAGTAAGGTTTCTAAGGCCGCTGGGGAAGTAGGACAGAAGACTAGAGAGAAGGTGGAGAGTGAAGAACAGAAACGAAGTGTGGAAGATCAGCATGCACAGGTCATTTCTGAGGCACCCAAAGCAGCAGAAGCAAGTGAGCAGAAGCCTTCTAAACCTGCTCCTGCTCAGGGTTTGATCCTTTGATTAGCTTCTTTGTATGTACATATATACTTTATTCAAACCTCTCCCCAAGTGTTTCAGGATGATTAACGACCTTTGTTTTTTTCACATCTGAAGTGAATTTAGGACTCATTTACTGTTTGGACATGAGTGCAATTATTTATTTTTCTTCTATGATATAGTTTCCTAGCTGTGAAATAATTTGTTCCTCCTATTTATTTTGGTGGTGAGGAGGGGAGGAATTGAAACTACACACAAATAAGAACTACAGCCGGTGTAAAAAATATATAAATAATTAAGAAACGAATGGGTTACGTTAGCAGAATTAGAAAATGAAGTAGGCTAAGGCTTAAATCTTAGAAAAAAATTGACTAATAAATAAAATCAATTATAACAAGTACCCAACACAGAAAGAGGCTTTATCCAACACTCGCTGGGATGTACACTATAATTTTCTATTGGTTAAATTGAGCTTCAAAAGGAATCCTTGTCTTACACCGAAACTAAATAACTCTAAAAATATGGAATCCTTAAGACTTTAAATTATCGCATAATAAAGAAGAAAAGTACATAACGCATGCAATAAAAATCTTTTCACGTGATCTCAAACTAAGAAAAAAAAAAAAGAAAAGTCAAAACTTATTTATTTTAAAATATAAATTAATCGGTTAGAAATAAAGATTACTCTGTTATGATCTCATAAGAACTTCCCGATCGTCAAATAAATAACGGATGAGTTAAAACTAGTAGAAAAAAGATAAATAACTCAAGAGAAAAAAATTTAGATGAAAGATGAATGTTTTAGACAACGAAAAGAGTTTAAAAATTTCTATTTATATTATTAAATTATTTTAATTTTATAATACTCAATATCATTATTTTAAAAAATCTATCAATTTTAATGTTTTATTTTCTAAATTCTTACCAATTATATTTTTTATGACAATAATCAAATAGAAAGAAAATAAAAAATATAACTAGTGATGGTAGCCCAATAGGAAATATATTCTAAATGATTATCACTGTTAACTTATATTAACTTTTTTTTTAATATTTTCAAGACAAGGTTTTCGTGAAAAATCAAATAAAAGATGAGTAACAATCTAAAAAGAGGTTTTACCTTTAATTTTTTATTAAACATTTTGAATTTGTTTTTCATTTTAAAATTTGTATTCAAAGACAGTTAAAAAACAAACTTTTTTTTTTCTTCTTGTTGAGAGATGCATTTCTTTTTTGAGTGTATATTCTCAGTCAATGTTTTTTATTTTTTAATTATAGCATTGCAGGAATATCTAGTTGCTGCAATTTATTGAAAAATTGTAAATGGCTAGAATTATATGCATGCATTTTGTAAATCTATATATTCAATTAAAACTTTTTCATTATTATAAAAATTAGGAAAACATTTGATTGATGCAATTGAAAAACTTAAATGGTTGGAAGTATCTATTATTTTAAATTTATATCAATTTAAGAAAATCACTAATAAAAACTAGAGTTGTTATTTTTTTTTACCCGAAGGCCAGTCCTGGCCCTTTTTATAATAAGCCTATTTTTGTTAGGGAGTTACTCCCTGCACCTCCCCAATTCCAACCCCCACCCCCACATAACTTATTTTTTTTTTTTTTATCTTCATGTTTTCATCTTTACGCTTTTTTTTCACGAATTCTCCCGCCACACCAGCACCCTCTGCGCAGCAACCACAACCGCACCGCACAACAGCCGCACAAACAGAGAGGAATTGGAAAGTGAGAGTTGCAGAGCGTTTGGAGGAAGAGGTTTCAAAGCTTTGGTGGGATGGGGGTGGGAATATGAAGAGGAATCTGTCTGTATATTTTGAGACTGTAAAAGAGGAGGGTTATTGTAGGGTAGGTTAAATAGGACTAAAACGATAAAAATAAAAAAAACATAAGGTTAATTTTGTATTTAAAAAAAAGTTCAAACAAATTGGGGGGTGGGGGTTGGAACTGGGGAGGTACAGGGAGTAACTCCCTTTTTGTTAACCCATATCTGAGGGACTTTTTTAAAGCCCATTTTTTTTGTGCGACTGATGAAATATTTCCAATTTTTTTAAACAAACACTTTGTCTACGGGAGCTCAGATTCGACAGCATAACCTCAGAACTTGTCAGAAGTGCTTGTCTCTCTATGTTTATGAGTGTGAACAAGAAACAGTATGTTGAATGTGTTTGTGGCTATGAGAAGTGATTTTGGTGTTTGTAAGATTGAGCCATTGTATAGAACCAGGGTAGTCTCTTTGAGTCAGCTCAGTGTGAATTTAGTGAAGAATTTTTAGGTTGTCGTGTTCATGCCAAAGGAAATCAAATGAATCCCATCAGAAGGAGGGTGAAAGGTTGGAATTTAATAAACTTTTGGGAATATGAGTAGTGTGGTACTACTAGTGGTGATTGTTTACATTTTCATTTTTATGATTGTTTTCTTGTTTTTCAAAAGGGTACATACAAAATTCAATATTAATATGTTCCTCAAATTTAAAGGTTATTGGGTAGAATATATGCAACTACAATATATGATATGTCTGGTGGATTTGCTTGTGCATTGAACATGTTTTGAAAGAAAGGCGCAAATAAGATGCTGCTTCTTCACTTTAAGATGCGGCGCTGACTCAACCTTGCACAGCTCTGTGGTGATGCACATAACTTTTCCACTTCATTGCTTCTTAATCTTTCATTTTAGATCTCTTACCTTCTTCTTCTTCTTCCTCTTTGTCACACTTTTGTTCCATCGTTATTTTTGTGTCTGTATCAGCCTCATCTTTGTTTTTTTTTTTCTTGTAAAACCTTCCCATCTGAAGGTATGTACTAGGTTTTTGTTTGAATTGATCTTCCATCTTTTGATGTCTCAAAGCTTTTGACTTTCTAGATTATAGTGCCTAATTTGCTAAGTTGATGGGGGATTGTGTTGCAGCTTTCTATTTTTCCTCTTCTGACCAACACAAAGATCTTCTGAACAGAAGATAATAATTTCTAGTTGTCGTGTTCTGTTATGTATGCCATCATTTAATCAGTTTTCCATTGATTTTTTTAAAGTTATTCATCTGAGTGAAATGTTGTTGTGCTTTCATGTTTATAAATTTATAAACCACTTAATAAATATGATGTTCGTCTAGTTTGTTTGGCTTATCTGCTGACTGGATATTCAGTTTTGATTACTCTTTTGTCTTGCCAATTCGTTTGATGCAATCAAATTCTAATGAATACCCTTCAGATTTATTTGACAAGTCCATGGTTTCCTTTGTTGAAATGGAACCAAGGGCATTTTTTCTCCATTGTACAGAAAAAATGGGAAGAAGAACATATATGCCTAGGGGATCATATATATTTTCTTTGCCGGTTTCCAAACTACTCAACTGATGTAGGAAATATCCATTCATTATTATTGTTTTTTTCTGGGGAATTCATTGTAACATTGTGGTACTTCTATCCTTTTTTTCTTATTATTATAATTTAGTTATATAACAATTGTTGGGCATTTAATCATTTTCTCAAATATGATTCTGCATAAGAATGGCTTCCCTAGGTGCTTTATGTGATTATTTAAGTGAATATTAGCCACAGTTCATGGATGTTGTTGGAGGTCAGACACCTACTGTTGAACTGTTTTTATTTAAGATTGATAGTGAATATATCTTCCTTGAGTGATCCATGATTGGGGTTTCAGCAAGTTTTAAGCTTCCTGTTGAGAGCTTAACATAACTGTTCTCCTTTATTCGAGCTTGGGTCTAGCTTATGAGACCATAGGTGGAGTGAAGATGGATCTGTGGCCACTGAAGGAAGGACAAGATAAGGAATATTGTATACGAAGAGATATTAGCATAACTTATTGAGGAAAAGAAGATAGAAATTCGGTATGCAAAGAAGTCCACTCGAGGCAATGGTGAGGAGAGTAGATGACATGATTTCTAGCCCCATGAGCAGTAAAGAGAGATCAAAAAGGACATTGGACAAATTAAAAGGGATTTCATGGTGAATAACATACTTGATAGTTTAGTTTTTAACCAAGCCCCCATGATATTTTTTGATCCATGTATCCAGCCTCGATTAGTGGGATAAGGCTATTGCTATTGAAACTCAATTTACGATTTTGTTGAACTCTAAAACTTGTTATTGTTTGAAATTCAACATTTGTTTGCATGGAATGTTTGCATTCTTACGAGAGTATGTATACTGAGAACTTGGTCACAAAGAGGGTAGCGTAGCATGCAATTCTCACTGCAACCCTTTCTGAGAACACAACAACCATTGCAGCTCATCTTTTTCTTCTTTTGATCCACTCCACAACACTCTTACTATGAATCAACTAGACTGAGACAGTGAGTGTAGAAGCAGAAAGGATGCAGGTTTTTATATATGTGGTGGCTCTCATTGATGTTGGAGTCTTTAAACCTTTACTGGTCTGTGTTTAATTTTTTTGGGGAGTGAAATTGGCTCTCATTGATGCTTTGATGTGTTGTGAATAGTCATAAGGGTAATGGATCGCAATTCAAAGCCATGATAGTAATGTTGTAGAATTTTTTTTTTCTAAGAATTATTGTGACCCAGTTTTTCTATGAAATAAGATAAACTCTATGACCCAGTTTTCCTTTTAATCTGAACCAAATAGGCTTGAAACCACTACATATATCCACTGTCAACTTGTCATTTGATTTTATTATCCCTTTTCCTCTTCTGTTTCTTTTTCTACCACTTTTTTCTTTCTCTTAAAATAATCTTATGCTTTAGTGTTTCTCCTGATCTTTCTGGTTCTCAATTTAGATTTTTTAGATTATGCTTTAGTGGCTTCTATTTGCCAATTCGCTACAGGGTCTGGTAAAAAAAATGATCAATAATAAGCAAGAACAGTGAGAAGGGTAAGTGAGAAAAAAAAATCTGGATATGCTTTTTATTCTACAGATATGATGCTTTTTGTTTCAGCATTTAATCATAAACATAAGCCTTCAATTGTTATATGTTTCTCTGCAGAGGTGTTTCTATTATGCAGTTTAAGTTGGGTTTGGGTTTGGGTTTGTTGTTGTAGGATTGACTATTTTTGTTTCTACTTTTATTATTATATTTTTCTCATGATAAAAAGGAAAGTCTATGGACTAGTCCTGACCTATAGGACTTTAGGGATATTTGGTCCTGTGGGTTTTTTTTTGCCCCAACCCACATGAGTTAGGGTCAAATCTTATAAAATGAGTTGTTTTGACAACTCTAATAAAAACATAGTAAAATAATCCTCCTAACATAATTACATTCCCTATTGACAAATCATCATCTAGAGTAAGCAAAATTTGATGAATGATCCAGGGAGGAAATAAAATCATACAATTTAATTTGTTGAAAACTTAAATTCCACAGTTAAAATGTAGATGATTAAAATTGTATAATTAAGTTTTTTCTTTTTAATTTTAAAAATGCAGCCAATGAAAAGGGGCTGTGAGGAAAGCAACATGCGAGGCTGGTAGGTTTATAAAAGCTCCAGAATGAATGTTGCATGAGTTTACTTGGAAAAGGGGTGTTAGAGAGAATTGCAGAATCTATAGAGGGGAAACTTCTTCACCATCATGATTGTACTCTTCACGCCTGGGTTCTACCAAATCCTGCCATTTGCCGACTCAACGACTTAGCTTTGTTCTTCAGCGAAGAATACTATCATTTCATATATCTTCATCGTAGTTGAAGCACTGGAGTTGAGAATACAGAATAAGAAAAACGAAAAAAAAAAAAAGTTTTGTCTGTGGCAAATAGGTAACTCTGTAGTTTTCTGTGTTTCTACTGTCGAGGTAATTGTGAAACCTTCTCTCGATTCCTCTATATGTTTTTTTATTTTTTTCAATTGGTAATTTGAATAATTGTGAGGGTTTTGGAATTTTCGGCTTTGGTTTGGATTTGGGATTAGAGGCAGTGATTTGGTAGATCGGGGTTGGAATTGGCTGTTCTATGTGTTTGAGTTGATTTTAATGGCTTTTGCATGAACCTCTAGGCTGATTTTGCTATTGGAATTTGGAAGTGATTCGGTGATATAAGCGCGGAATTATTTTTGGCTGTGTTGTTTTGTTTATACGATGTCTTTAACAGCGGTTTATTAGCTGCCATGGACTTGTTCTTTTGATTTCGTGATGCTTTTTCTTGTCTTTTATGATTTTTTATGCTATTAATTTCCATCATCAGGAGCAGAGCCGTTTCAGGAAAAACATGTTGAGTATGCACCGTCCAACAACCCACACACAGCCAAACCCAACCTCCTTTCGGTTGTGCCTGACCATCACCTTCTGCTTTACCATCTTCTCCTTCTTTCCCCATAACACCAATCTCCATGAATCGCGTAGCATTGCCCAAATCCCTTGCCCACCGTTGCAGAGGCATTCACCTCACAACATGGAAGAGGTTCGGTAATCATTGCGAAAGCCAGGTCCAAGGTGTCGGGCCCTTGGGCTCTCTTCTCAAGTCCCGTTCTGTTATACGGTTCCGCGGGCCTGACACCCTCAAGTTTCTACAGGGCCTCCTTACCAATGATGTACGGAGGTTGGGTGACCCCATTGGTGACAAAACTGAAAACTTGCCCATGCCGAACGTGCCTGCTATGTCGGTTCCTCCTATTTATGCTGCCTTATTGACCCCTCAAGGGAGATTCCTCTACGACCTCTTTCTCTATAAGCCTCCCATGAGGGACACAAAGCTTGATAACACCGGCACTGCTCCTGAGTCCAACTCCGATAGACCCTTTCATGCTGACGTGGATACTTCTGTGTTGGATGAATTGTTGCAAACCTTCAACAAGTGAGTTTAATCTTTCTTTCTTTTAGTTTGGTTTATTTGCTCTGTTATGTATCATTGATTCTTTTCGTGCCATTTCTTTGATTTAGACTTAATTTCTCAACTTTACCTGTGTCTTATGTATGGGAAGGGAGAGAGAGAGAAGTTACTTCACTTTCAATTAACAGTTAGTTTTTTTATTTTTGGCAATTCATTTTCATTAGTTTTTTCACCATTCGCATTTAGAAAGATAATTATATATCCTTGGCCTTAAAAAGGTTATAATATCTACCATGATTCTGATTGATTCACAGAGTATAAATTTTAAGATGAAAAGTACATAGAAATCAAACTCTATTAATTAGATGAACTTTTAAGAGGAGCAAGTACGAGTAGAAGAATATAGAATTGTTCTTGTAAGCTTAACCTCGTGCTAACCGCAAACGAGTCTTCCAAACATACTAAGGAGCATTGAACAATCTTTGTGTTTTCCATATATAAAATAAATGCTCTGTTTTTTTTTTCTTCGTAACTAGGACCCTAGCATTTGTCTTAAAGCTGTAGCTGATAGATACTGAATGGTATAGAACTGATATAATTAAATAGGATTAGGGAAAATAAACAATGAAAAGAACTGGACAGATAGATCCCAACAATCTTATTCAGCAATCTCAGAAAGAACACATTGGATGAGAAGGTGAGTTCCAGAGCACCCTAGAAAAGTCTCAGTTAATTAGTAACCGCTGAACCTCCTCTCAACTGTTCTGTCGCTCTTTTATAGGGACCTGTTACGTAATTCCCATCTCCACTACTCTATTTTTGCTCCTTCATATACCCTTTTATTGCATCCATTTATCGTGGTTATGTTACACTGCATATGCATGCTATAGAGTCTGATAAACTAGATCTTTAGCCTGTGCACAAAGTAGATCGTTTGTGTTGCCTTGGTATATTGTTTTTGAGGTGATCAAAGCAAGTTCATGCTTCGGTTGTGGTTTTTGGTTGCATTTGATCTTCTTCCTACACTTATTGATTTATTTGTTCTTATTTCCTAGCAGAAACCTTATCATTTTAGTGCTGCAGATATTGGTTGTATTACACAGCATATGCATGGTATAAACTGTGGTTACTTTACACTGAATATGCATCCTATAAAGTCTGATGAACTAGCTCTTTATCCTCTGAATACAGTAGATGTTTGACTTGCCTTGGCATCTTTTTTTTTCATGATCAGAGCAATCCGGTTCATGCTTTGGTTGTGGTTTTGGGTTGCAGTTGATCTTATTCCTTGTTGATTTATTGGTTCTTATTTCTGAGCGGAAACCATAACATTTTAGTGCTGCAGATACCGGTTGAGGTCAAAGGTTGACATTGATGATGTTTCAAGTGATTTCTCATGCTGGCAGCGTTATGGTGCTGGCCTTTCCGAGAAGTCTTCACAAGTAGAAGAACCAGAAGCAACCTCTGTTGGTTGGGGTGCTGGTGTGGATAGTACTGCAATGTCATCTTTGCATGGGAGTGATAGTGGGTGGCAATGGTTCAAGGATCCCAGATTGACCTCTCTTGGTTCTAGAGGGATCTTTCCATCGAATATAACTCGTTAGTTAGCTATTCCTCCGCTGCTAGCAACAAAATATATCTTATTATCATGCAATCTTTTGTACTAGTGTGACAAATCTCCAGATATTTAGTCAATAAGAGTCTCCTTCATCTCTACCTGTTTCAGCCCCTCTCATTGAGGTTGACAAAGAGACTGATGAACAGAATTTCCTTATGTGGAGAATAGAGAAGGGTGTGGCTGAAGGATCAACCGAGATTCCAAAAGGTGTGTTGGTTTCCTTGTTAAAACTCATTCTCAGTTGAATTCATCTGATCAGAGTTCGGTGTCTCAAATATGTTGTGATCATGTCCAGGTGAGGCGGTACCACTGGAGTATAATCTTGCAGGCCTTAATGCAATTAGCTTTGATAAAGGTTGCTATGTTGGCCAAGAACTCATTGCTCGTACACATCACAGAGGGGTGATTCGGAAGCGGATAGTTCCTCTAAGGTTTCTAGACAACAATGGGAAAGGTAAATCCTACAGCGAGTATATGGCTTCTTTGGCGTTATATATTATTATAATGGTGTACTCTTAGCCATTCCTTTTCTGCTATTCCAGAGTTAGTAAGCAAAGTCATTCCAGGCTCAGAAGTAATAAACACAACATCCGGCAAAAAAGCTGGGACAGTGACTACTGTCCTAGGATGTCGTGGTCTGGGGCTCTTGCGATTAGAGGAAGCTTTAAAGGGGTCCAGTGCCTTGTCCATTCAGGGACAAGAGGATGTGAAGGTTGTCGCTAGTAGACCAGATTGGTGGCCTTCTGAATGGCTTCAAGATCATGGACAGCACGCTGCTTTTGCCTAGGTTCTGAGTGAATAGAACCGAGAATTCTTGCTTGTTGTTCCAATTTGACGTGTTTTACCCTTTGCAGTGTTATTTTGAGTGCTTGTGAAAATTTAGGGGTTTGGATCATGGTTAACTTACCTTTAACGAGATATTGATATGAAAAGTTTGACTATGTGTAAGCAACAAAGATTGAGTGGATCCCAGACAGCTATTCATGTTGATTGTTTCGCATAATATATGTTCTATTATAAACTGTGTGAACCACTCAATGAGATCACCATAGGTACTCAAAATTTTGTGAAATACGAAAACTGATGCTATGAATTATTTTCTAGATGTTTCGGAAACTTTCTTGTTTTGGTCTTACAACTATAAATGTTTTTGCAGGAAAAGAACAGTGAAACTCCTGGTGGTGCTGAAGTTGCTTTACAGAAGGCAGAGGATGTGGTATCTGGCATGCTAGCCAAGGGCTTTATCTTAGGGAAAGATGCTGTCAACCAAGCAAAAGCTTTTGACGAGAAGCACCAGTTATCATCCACAGCCTCAGCAAAAGTTGCATCGTTTGATCAGAAAATTGGGCTTAGTGAGAAAATAAGTGCTGGTGCTACAGTTGTGGGTGATAGAATTCGAGATGTGGATCAAAAGTTTCAGGTTTCAGAAAAGACCAAATCAGCTTTTGCAGCTGCAGAACAGACAGTGAGCAATGCTGGTTCTGCCATAATGAAGAATCGCTATGTGCTTACTGGAATTATTTATTTTTCTTCTATAATATAGTTTCCTAGCTATTTTCCCAACACAGAAAGAGGCTTTATCCAACACTCGCTGGGATATACACTCTCCTGGTTAAATTGAGCTTCAAAAGGAGAAAATGTTGACGATGTTAAATTTTCCATCAACTGTACCATATGATGTTTTGAGAAGCTTGCCCTCTGTAACTTGATCTATATCATTTTGTAGCTTCGTAACACTTCACTTAGGATATGCAAACAATATATTTTATACCTCATTTTCTTTACACTTTCTTGTTTAACAAAAAAATACTGAAAATTGTAAAACCAAAATCGGCTAATTAAATTAAAAATGAAACTCCAGAAAATTTATAATTTGAATAAATAATAATAATAATATAAAATAGTGTTTTTGAAAATACTTTGATGTCATTTCTTTTCATGAAAGTGTAAATGTAGAATTTGTTACATCAATTTTACCATGCGTCCACTGCTTAATTTGTCTCTCAATCACAAAAGTGTCAATTACTCATCGAGACGAATTCTTCAAAGGGTAGAAATTATAGAAGTCAATTTTTTTTTATGGTTAAATATATTATTGGTCTTTATATTTATTTTGTTAAATTTATTTTTTTACGTATACTTTAAAAATTAATTCATTATTTTATAATTTTTTAAAATTGTGAAATTAGTCCTTTTTTTTATCAATTTTTTACGACAAAAAATCATGAATAAAAAATTTTAAATAGAGCCTTAACATTACATATTATATGAATTTAGTCCTCTAAAAAATTTCTAACGGTAAAGTTAGTCCTCACTAAATATTAAATTTAGATATAAATAATATTAGAACCCCTTATTTTTTAAAATTTGAAGATTGAATTCATTCCTTTGTATGTACAAGAACCGAACATAATTTTGAAACAAAAATACAGAACCAAAATGCTACTTTTTCCCCCTTTTTTTTTGTCCCTTCTAATCAATGTCGTGGAGACCACAAAAGTAATAAATATAGTTGAATTCGAAATTAAGTTCCTAATATTATATTTTTTTTCAAAAATAATTTAAATTATCAGATGACGATTTTTTATATTAGTTATATTTAACTTTTCAGAATCATTGTATAATATAAAATATGTATATACATATATATTTCAATTAATTGGAAAAAATTTTATTCATTTATAATGTGACGCCTGGACACTGAGAGAGCGGGGAGTGGTCGCCGGTGCGAGAGGCACGTAGTGCGGTTTCCGACAGGTTTTAGTGGAAGGGTACATGGATAAATCGGACATACACCAGAATCAGAGAGATCTGGAAAATGTATAGATATGAAACTATACAGTTGAAAGATAGTTCAAAGGAATTGATTTGCCTACTCATATCAACAAATGCACTAATTTGATTCGACTGGTTTTGAATTTATTACATAAACTGGGGATAATAAAACAAATACTGATAACATAAATTAAGGTCTTATTAAAATATAATCTTTTCAGTATATTAATTAACAATATTTACATTTAGTAGCATTGTCAAATGGAAACTTTCTTACTTAAATCTTTTAAATATAAATTGAGATTTTTTTATGTTGTAAATCGGTGATTGGATAGATTAATATTGATGAGACATTAAAATTAATTGATTAATAACAATTGGAAACTTTATAGTTTGATGATTATGTTGAAAGTAGCACAAAAAGAAAACAATTGTAAGATAATTAGGTTGAAAAAAAAATATCATGTAACTCATATATTATGAGATTTATTTTGTAGTTGATTGTCCATAATTATAGTTAATTATTTTATAATGAAGAGCAATTACGAAATTATTTACAATAGCTATCATATGTTTGTTTAATTATTGTTATATTAATGGAGGGTTGTTATTATTATCATGGTATAGTAATTAAGAAGAGTTCATATCTATCTAAAAATAATCTATTATTCATATACTTCAAAGATAAGGTTGAAACTTGGAGATTACTCTCTTTCTCTAAATACTAAGATACTCTATATTTATTATTAGCAAAATATTATAGAGCTTAATATATAGCAATGGCTATAAGAGGTATGTTCTCAATTTCTAAATGTCTATAATATGATTACTAATATTTACAAATTATTGAAAAAATCAAGATTTTTTTTTTTTTAAATATGATACGCTGTGGATTGTGATAGGATATTTTGTTTACAATATAAATGTATAGCTTTTCTAAAAAAGTGTTTATATAATTAGAAAAATAAATACAATTCCGTCTTCAGAAATATTAACTTGACATCAAAGTAGTGACAAATTAAAAATATATTAGTTCACAAAAAACTTACTATATTTAAAATGTATAAATTGATTGTTTGTCTTATTAAAATATAATCACACCTGTTGAAATTTAATTAATAATTACTCAATGTACTTTATTTTTTTATCACGAACTTTTAATAATGTAAAAAGGATACAATTATCACACGTAATTTCATTATTAAATCTAAAAGTAGTGGGTTTAATTCATCCAAGAATAGTTATACAACTTTGAATATATATAATTAAATCATTACTTGTCAACAAAGCATTTCATTTAGAGAAAGTAACATCCTACTTAAGTTTCAATTAGAAACTTAAAAGTGATCTAAAATGCTATTATTCCCAACATCTTTATTATTAGACGTTCATGGCAAATGTTAACATTTAAGAATTTAGTTTAGAATTTTTTTTATTGAGATGCATTAAAAATGTTTCGATATAATTTTTAATGCACTTTTCATTTCTTTAAAGGTGTCGGTGGTTATCAAAACTGTGTTTAGTAACTTTTAATTTTGTTTATGGTTTTTTCATTCATGTAAGTATTTTTGTATCAAATAAAAAAAAGTTTGTATTTTATAAAAATTATATGTAAAGTTATAATTACATATTTATAAAAATACTTATTTTATAGTGATAATTTAAGTGTTTTTTTATTTGATAGAAATAAGGATACATTACAATACAACAGGAGAAAATTCTTACATTATAATGATTATGTGACGAGGAAATCATACTTAGACTCACTCTTAATAATATATACACAGCAGGATCCTTAATTATATTACAAAATTCAATACAAATTAATGCAAAATTTAACATGATTTAATTAGTTTTTTCAAACAAAGAGGAAAAAAAAACTTCAAGACCACCGACAATAATATTTATAGTATTAAAACAACAGTACAATCCTACCAACAACAACAATTCTTACACTATCATCACCAACAACAATAACATAATAATTTATATTTCTGAATGAAAACAACTATATATATATATATATATATATATATATATATATATATATATATATATATATATATATATATATATATATTTGAATTTTCACGTTTCACATCTTCTTTCTCCTTCACATTAAATTAATATCATCCCAACAACAATAACTATAATAATTTATATTTGTGAATGAGAAAAACTATATATTTGAATTTTCACATTTCACAACTTCTTTCTCCTTCACACTGAATTTCAATTAATGGTATCTTGATTTTATATTTTGTTATATTTTCCATAGTAATTCTCATCACTCTACTTATATTTTCTCTACTATTTTTTCTAAAAAAAAAAAAATCTTGAATAACAGATACAATATTCCATTACCTATGAAAATGATCCCAAATGGAAGAGTCATTCATAATTTGAAGTTTAAAACCGGAATCTTATTTAAAAGATCTTTTGAAATATGTTTATGTAACTGAAATGGATAATTTTTTTTTTAAATCATGAGTCTTAAATACGAAAAATATTTTAATCTTGCAAAGACTGTACTTATATTGAAAACGAGTCTTATAAAGTATTTGTATTATTAATAAAATTTGCAAGAAGATGAAATCACACAAAGTAAAATAATAGAACTTTATGACATGACTCCTCATACAGAATCTAACTCTTTTTTTCTCTCCTTTAACTCTAATTTCTTTGAATACAATTGGATTCATTTTCTTCTACTTCTAACATTCTCCCAAAACTTTACTTCACCGTTTTATATACAATTGTAATTTTAAGCATATATTCTGCTTTAGATGGTTAGAAATTGGTTTGTGGCCTGTCTCTAATGCCTAATACAGTTGATTTTTGTGTGCTGTTCAAATTTTAAGTTGTTTGATTTTGAGTTTTTTTATAGTAGTTAAATGAGTGTTGGATTATCTTTTAATTTGGTTGGATTGTGTCAATTCCCACCTTGTTTCTCTAGTTCCACTCTTCTCATTTGTCCTTTAGGTCTTCAAAATCTTCTATTAGTCTAGAATAGTTTGGATGGTACCTATAAAAATGTTCTAATATTAAAATTAGTAATTGATCGATGAGCTAACAATTATGTGTATGTTATCTTAAAGTTATACATTAGATCTTTATTTATAGTAGTTTGTTAAGGGTTTTAAACTTTTTAGTTGGTTTAATCATAACTCAATGATACTTTAACTGACATTAACGGATTGATTTGTCATTTTATTATTAATTCAACCATTTCACTAGGTTATATTGTTCTGTCAAAATGGTTGACCACAGGCTATATGTCCAAGAAGTTGATCTAAAGTAATTAACCAAGATTGATCGGTTCAGAAAAATTCAATCCAAAATAATTGATCAAAGAAATTCTATTCAAAAGAGTTATTGGTCTTGAAATTAGACCATTTAATTGATGATTGGCTTTCCGATGTTGACCATAGTTTCTATGTATACATTTTGTCCATTCCACCACAAGCTAGATATGCGATCCAAAACCCAAATCATCTAAGAGTAATTTCAGCAACTCACAAGAGAAACTGTTGTTACTCCAAAAATAATATTTTTTAACTACTCTTTAATTGCAGTAGAGTTCATCAGCTGCAATTAAGCTTTAACTAGTCTATATAATACAGCATATGTATATTTTAACATTTTAAATTTTATATTGAAATAGTGAGTACTATTATTTTGACATCAACAAACTTTTACGCATTATATGTTTGTCTTTTAAACGGAGGAACATGAATGTCCATCTGTTTTAAACGCTGAGACAACCTCTTCAATGTCCATATTCACGAGTTATATAGTTTTGCCAAATTCTCTCGTGAAGCCATGGCCCACATTGTTTTATTTATTAAAGAAAATTGTTGTTTTGGTGATAAGTGTAGTTGGTCGTATGGACCATTTGATTTTTATTTATACTTTCATGTCATCATCAAGTTTTAATTTTCAATAAATGCAAAACGAAAAGTTGCGGTGGGTACAGTGGATACATATTAGATGAAAGCAGTGAGTTTAGAAGAGACAAAACAAACAAGATATAAAATCTATCAATGATGAAATGTTATCATCGGAGGAAGTTTTTAATTGTCAATGAGTTAAATTCAACAAATTAATAAGCTTAATCGTTACGCAAATTTCGACTTTAGCCCCACTTCCAACTAAAAAGTAAACATAGAAAAAAGTGCGTTTGAGAAAAGAAATTGCAACATAGATGTCAGTGGGAAGAACTTTGCATCATTGTTATGTTCGCCACATGACTTTGTGGATATAGTCACTACATAACCTCAATAATGTATTTCATGTACGGCTATTCTCACAGTATATCTTCACATAATGTTATGTAATTATATATATTACTCAAGTAGATTTATTTAGAAATTATCAAGTAGTATGATAAAGTTTTAATAAAATTTCAATTTGTCAATGTATTTGTGATGATGTCCATTGTTGAAAAGAATAGGCAAATGATATATATATATATATATATATATATATATATATATATATATATATATATATATATATATATATATATATAATTAAGAATTTGACCAAGTCCACTCACTTATGCATCAAATTGTACGAAAATTGTAGAAACTGGACAAGTATAAAAAGTTTGGACAAACCCATTTCACTCAATCTTTTCTTCCAGAATGGGACTCTTTTACCAAATGGGCGATGTATCCAATCAACAATTATACATGTTTATTAGTCAGATTTTGGATAAGGATACTTAGACAATATTTTGTTGACAACATTTTAACATTATTAACATTTTAACATTATTTACGTATCATTATATGATTGGTTCATAATAGTGTTTATGATTATTATTATTAGTTGTGGAGTAATTTTAGATTAATCATATAATGATATATAGATGATGTTCAAATATTTCAAAAAAATATTTTCTAAGTATCATAATTTTTTTAATGCTTGTGTAATATGCTAAGACACTTTCACACTAATTACATGATCTTAACATTAGTTGGTGTAAAACCAATTAGATCGGATAAATTTCAAATTTACTTTTACTGCCTTTTCGTACTTTATTTTACCCATTAATAATATTATTATAATTTCTTGCACTACCACCTATACAAGTTTTAAAAGCTATTAACTTATTAATTTATCTTTAAAGTTACCATTCACTTAAATAAATAATTTACTAAACATGATAGGTCCTGTCAATTAACATTGAAACATCTTTTAAAATACTCTCCAAACATTAATAAAATATGCTAAATTAATAAATAGTCAATACTTCAGAGACACTAGTGAAATTTTATTATTTTAAATATTACGCAGGAATGATAATAACACTGGACAAAATCATTATTATTTTTTTTTCAGAAAACATAATTCGTACATTTCAGTATATCCTTAAAAGTAATGTTTTACTTAAATCTATCAAATAAAATGAAATTGATATTAACATAAGTTGTTATTGTAATTTTTAAACACTTAGTGCTATTTATATAAATTAAAAGTTTACATAATCTACCTTAATTTTGCTAATTATTTATACTATCAAAGTACATTTCTTTTACGAAATAAAAGAAATACTTTAAAAATGATGAAAAGAGCTTAAAACTATTTATATTGATAATAATTCATTCTGGTATCATCTCAGGATTCCTGGACTATTTATATTGATACGTGTCTTCTTCCTGTGAATGCCATATAAACGTTACACAAACAGAAAAGCGATGTATATCTTTAAATTGATGTGATGATATATTCTATGATGCCTATCTATATCCATATTTGAATATCATTAGGGATTAGCCAATCAAAACCCCCAGGAATGCCCCACGTACCAGACACTAGCCATCATCGTCTGCAGTTGATCATACACATACTTCACTCGCTATTATTCGTGCCACCACCACGTTTCATCCAAACACACACATAACATACATCAAAACAAATGAAGAATGAGTCCAAGCAAGCACTGATTTATTTCATGAGTCTTTCACTCAAGCACCGACACTTTTGCCTCCTATACTACTTTTCTTGTTCGTTGCTTTCCATTACACTTCCCCGTACAATGACACGTGGACCTAGCCTCAAACCGAGCCGGGTTGCACGGACTTCTCATGCACCCACCGGTAACTTGTTCTGTTTCAGCCAAGACCTCAGCTCAATTCCCTTCATCATTAAAAAAAAACACTTCGAATTCCAGCTGGCACTTAACCGCAACCCGAGACTGGGGATGCAGTAACGGTCCCCAACTCCAGCTGTATCCAACACTCACCGGGCGCACGCACGCTATCTTACGCCGGAACACAACACGATGAACACTCTCACTCACTCATTTTCTTAGCAGAGAAATAGAGATAACAAAACAATGGAGGATCTAAGCAGGTGAAATTGATTTTTATTTCTTATTATAATTTTTATAGCGATAAATAAAAGCAAATCGGATGTACAACATGAACAAAAATATAGAATGGAGGGAACGATTACGGAAGGCAAGAAGCGAGCACGTGTGTGAGCTTAATAATCGGCGAGTTTTCTGTGAGAGCGTGATTTCGGAATCTGCTGCAAAGTTCGGATCGCCAAAACGTCGCTTCGTTTTACATCCATGTAACGTCCAATGTCGCCGCCGATCTTGTCCGGCAAATCTAGAAACAGATCGATAAAAATGCATGAATAAAAAATAATTTGAAAATAAAAAGAATCTCGAAATGCATTGCGTTTGCTTACCTAGATGATGCGACGGCGAGCGGTTGAATCTGGAGAAATGATTCAAGTCTGAGAGGAGGAGGAAGATGTGAGGGATTTTGAAGTTGAGAAATTGAAGTATGAATATATTATATGTAATAGATGAGTGATGGAGTACCTGATGGAGAGGGAGCGTGGGAGAAGAGGTAGAGGATGAAGAAGCAAAGGAGAGTGAGGACAGGAATGAAGTGAACGAACTTGTGCGGTGGTGGAGGAGGCGATGAGAGGCGGTGAGGTTTGGGAGCATCGTCTTCGTCGGAGAGGAGCGTCTCTAGTTTGGGGAGTTTGGGTGATGGTGAACCCAGGGATTGTCTCTGCATCGTGGCTGCTACAAACAACGAGAATGAGATAGAGACAGCGCGAGAGAGATAGAGGTTGTGTTGTGTGTTTGTTGTCCACTGTGAATGAATTTTATTTTCAAGCTTTTCTTTTCTTTTATTGTTATTTTATTTTATTATTTTATTATTTTTTGTGCTGAGTTGCTTGTCTTTTTTCTAATTGTGTTTCCTTTTCCTTTACTCATCTCTTTGTTTTCGCCTTTTTCAGCTTGGGATGCTCTTTTGGTTCTCCCACGTCTTTGCGCTAGGATAAATCAAATTAAATTAGAATTCGATGTAGAATAATTTTAATATTTTATTTTTAATACTATCTTACAAAATGTATTTGATGAACTTCTCTAACATGTTAAAATAAATTTAATTTAATTTTATGAGTTTGTTGGATTTTGGTAAATAATGTGCTGCTATAAAATATTAGCTGAATGAAACGTATTTCCTGTTTGGCATGTTAGCGTAGCAAATGACCCAATCACTTATCCCTAGGAAAATAAAAATATAATATTGGCAATTACTTTATTTTTGAAATAGATCATATTAGATACGTTCATTTCTATTTTAGGTTCTTTTAAGTTTGTGGCATGTGAGCACGTTAAAGAAATTACTGGCAATAAATCCGGTAGATTTTTGCCCTTTTCTCTTTGCCTCTTTGATGATATAAGAGTACAATTATACGACCTTTGGAGAAACAAGGGACAATTAGGTTTATTTGTTAGTCAAGCCTAAAAAAGCGAAACACGGAAGACACGATGCAATCGGATCAGCGAAGAGAACCCAAATAGGCTTGACCCACGTAAGGCCCAATGTATAAATTAGGCTTTGCTATTTCTACTTCTTATTTTGCTAAGCTTCTATCCCACACAATTCTTGTACATTTGTTTAAATAATTCTGAAAGAAATACGCAATCTTCATTGCGTTAAGGGTGTGTTCACTTGAGGGTGACAGGAGGTGATTGGGGGAGAGTGATTGAGTGGATTTGAGAATAATATTTTTTGTTGTTTATTTGAGTAAATTTGGAGGTAAACGAAAGTGAATTTTGAAGTAAATTTTTTTAATCTATCATATAAACTAAATTCTACACCAATTATCATAAATTTTATTTCAAAATTTATTCTCGTTTACCTCCAAATTCACTCAAATAAACAGTAAAAAAAATTATTCTCAAATCCACTCAATCACTCTCTCCCAATCACCTCCTGTCACCCTCAAGTGAACACGTCCTAAGAGAGAGTGCATGAATCAATACAAAACTGAAACATGTTTTCAATATGTATAATTTTTTAAATTTTAGGTCCTGTATATAGAAACAACTTATTATAGTCCTTATACATGTGCACTTTCAAGTTTATTTTAGTCTTTTACACATTTTTAAACACAACATTGTTATCTTTAAGTTACAGGACTTCATATTAAATATTTTCGTATCTTAGGTGCACAAAGAAGCCATGGGTGTGAAAAGTAATTTTTAAAAACATTAATGTTGGAAATTGGGCTGAGCTAGAAATTTGGAAGGCCCATATGAAGAAGGTCGTACAGTTGAGAGGTGGAAAGGAAAAATGGAAGGCCGAAGTGGGAGGAAGAGGAGGGGAAATGAGAAACCCAAGAACGAGCGTCAACGAAAGAAAATTCTGGAAGTCCCAATGAGAAAGGTAACAGAATCTTGGGCGGCAAGAGGAAAAGGAATCGTCAAAATTAGTGTTCCAGAACATTAGAAAATCGAAAGAGAGGAAGAAAGTTGTAGAGAGAGGAGTTTCAATGGTGCTGTGGGAGATAACGCTCGGAACCGCGTATTTCTTGGGTCTCAAACGAACATACAGGCTCGCTCTCAGGATTCAACGCAGGATCGTAAGCCCTAAGTACCCTAAACTTCGCCAATTTCTTCACAGGTTTGTTCCTCTCTTCGATTCTCAATGCTATTCTTACTCTTATCTAGCCGTAGGCAATAATAGTGTTTTATTTTTCACAAAAAACGAGATCAATCGCGGCGAAATCATGTTCGACATTGCGATAAATGACTTTTAGAAAATGCTTTGTGACCTCCAGATCCAGTGTTTTAAAGGATAATCGTTAATCAATGATCAATCAATTGCTTTTACCTGATAAATAAATAACTAAGCGTAGATTCTATCATGAAATTACGAATACATGTTAGGGACTTACATTTCTCTACGTTGTATTGCAGACGGACCCGTGGCGTGTTTGATGTAGCAATCAAAGTGCATCGGAACATTCAATATAGGGACATAGAAGCAGGTAGGAATTTCGGGAACTTTATATTGCGGTGGCTGGATCGAATGAAACCATCGGCGCAGATTCGTGGTCCACCACCTTCGAATGGTGTTAGGCCCACCGAAAGCATTGGAAAGCATGCCGCAGGAGGTAGCAGTTCCAATCACAAAGGTTCTGGCACGTTGAGGAGGGACTCTGATAGGAATTTATTTACCTCAGCAAGGTCAGTGCCTTATCCAACAGGTCCGAGAGTGATGCGACGGCCAAATCCTCCTGGGACTACCATCCATGGCAGGCACTTTAGCATTTCTACGCCTCAAATTGTGGCATCAAATTATAGAGTAAATTTCTCAGGGGGTGTTGTTAGGAAGGACATTATGCAGTGGATGCTGCATAACTAACCCTTGTTGAAAACGATGGTGGTGGCTTACTCAAATTTGTTGTCTCTTTGTATTCTGTATAGTTTCATCAGGCTTCCTTTTGGATAACCAGCGGTTAGGCGATTGTTTTTATTTTAGTATAAGAACTAGTTGTTAATACAATGGATAATTTTCCTGTTGAATGAATAATGATATGGAGATTGTGCTGTTCTTTAGTTTGATTTTCCCAGCAAATTTGGTTTGTGCTACTTGTCTGATTTTTTCCATGTCAACTGGTTAGGCATACCGTGTTTATGGAAATATAGGTACATAATACATTTATTCAATCGAGTTTATATGATATTGTAATGCATTCTTCTTTGGAGGTGACATTCACTTGTTACCCTTTTATTAACTGTCCTGAAGCAAAAGTACAGTTGGAGACATAGATTGTTAACTCACCAAATGCAGGAATCGGGAAAGTGGTTTTCTAGTTTTATTTTTTGCTCGCCAGAATTTGCTGTGAAGCGATTTTGAGCAGAGGCTAACAAAGCCCGAAAAGGTTAAGCTGATGAATACCAACAAGTATTTATTCTTATAATGTATTCATATATTTTAAAAATACCCTTCAATAGAAGTTGGTACGAGATTCAGATTTTTCTCAAAGTGCTACGTAATAAATGCTAACAATTTTAACTTCTCTGGCAGACAGGGTAGGCATTACGAACTATGCATCATGTAAATAGTCATCAATTCCTTTACATTTAGTTCGGGATGATTATATAAGGCAGATTATGTTTTCTACATAAATGATGACGTAAAAATTAAGTTTTAATGTATCCATTATTTTTGTTCTTATTGGCGGATTTCTTTTCTGAAAAATAACAAAGCACACAACACAATAAATAAATGAGCCCTTAAACATAAAGGTCAATTTCTAACAAAATAAGTTTTAATTTAACGGGAAAACTACCAACTTCCCCGGTGATTTATTTATTTATTTTTCGTTTGAAAGGTATTAATAACGTTCCGTTATAAAGCAGGGTAGTAAGAAAATGCTCTCTATGCACCCCAAAAGAATCTTTTGAAGAAGGGTAAGAAATCAAACATCCCAGTCCAAAGTATGCAGAGCAGCAATCAGCTCCCAACTAGGACAACACAGTATCATAATCTCAAAAGTAGCTTCATAAAATGGATTTCGTATTCCCTCACCAATTCAATATTTCACCGAAGCTAATAAGGGGTTGACACTATCTTTCCGATAGTTTATATATTGTAGAGTTGCAGCCTGAAAACATAACCGGTCATTTTTAAATATACTTCAGATTTATAGGAAAAAGAATTGAGACATTTTGAATAAACCTTTCAGATTATTCTTAGGGGACGGGGACGGATGGGAGAAGAAGAAAGACTACTATTACTTTCCTATTGATCAAGAAGGGGACTTCCTTCTCTGGCTAGAATGAAAAGACCACCATCTCCTCTTGATATTCGCAAGTCCTGATCAAGATATGTAGTAAGAAGCCAGGAGCTTGTCCTCTCGCCAGGGATGGGAATCTTGAGAGCTGGCTGACCAGAAATGACCCGCGATATGTTTTCCACCAGACCTTGCAGTGGACCAAGGGATTGTTGCAGAGGCTGTAGGCTAAGCTTTTGGCCAAAGATGTCCACATTTTCTGGTAGGTCAACTTTAGACTTTATCTCTGGAGGTTGTATTGCACCTTCTTTAAAAGTGACCTGCTTGCATTCAGAAATGTTAACAAGAGTTTTCTGATCGCTGCAATAAAAAAAGTTCATATGCACACTCAACAAATTATAGAGTAACAAACGACATTTGGCAGCATAAGAATTGCAATATCATTAACAATAAGCATTATAAATATCACATTTGCGAGATAGAATTGAAGCGGCTATATATTTTACCACTTAATTATAAAAGGATGAACTCTTTCAAGTACCAGCAAATTACAAATAATGGAATTTGATAAACGTAGTAAGTATTTTTCTTTTGACATCATATTAGCTGCACAGACTGTCCTTTAACCTCTCCTTTCTTTTTCTTTAGCCAATAAACCAATAGAGTCAAAGATATAAAAATGAGCAGTTGAGGAAGTAAGGTGAAGAGTCAGCCCCTCTTGCAGTCTTGCTGATCAAATCACTGTCTTTAGCGGTACAGGCATGTCTTTTTGGTTCAGGTGAAACACCCTAATCAGTTGTCAAAGATTGTAAAATAACCATCTAATTTGCATTAGGGTTTGACACTTTTGGCGCAACCAACTCATGGTTTAGTGAAACATCTTAATTTTTATTGTGAACATTACCTTTATGGCCCAAATAGTTAATTTAAACGGTAAGCTAATGTATTATAGTCAAATGTTTACTCTTCTTTTAACATTAAAATAATAAATCAATGAGAAAGGCACTTTTGGTGCCTTTCACCTTTAGATGTTAACCCCCAGAACCTTTTGTCATTTTACTACCTTGTCTTTAACATTCATAAAATAATAATGTTTTCAAGGGAATACCTGTATTCTTGTAGGGCTTCGAACTTCAAATGAGGCAGATGCACTGAAAGACAAAGATGCAAAAGGGCTAGACAGTGTTGTGGAGTTTATAATGGTGAAGCTACTGGTATCAATTGTTTGAGAAATCTTGTCCAACTTCAACAAAGGCAATCTTCCAGCTGCTAGAAGAGGCAACAGTTCAGAAGACGCAGTGTACCTGAAAACAGTTTGACAAATAAAGAAGCAATGACTTTAATCAAGAACTACTAACACAATAGATGAGTTTATTTTAATGTAAAAAGGAACATTAAGTGTTGGAGTAACAGAAACACTTCAAGGATTTGTAATTATGAGTTTTTCCTATTGAAGATTTTACTTGTAAGTAGTTACCCCGATTATTATCCTCAATTTCAATCAGCCAGCAATGATTTCCTAAACATGAATCCAATAAAAAACCCGAGAAAATATAAGAAACCAAAGTACAAATGGCAATCTCCCTTCTAAGATTCATATAGTGATAAAAAAGGAAAATAGAAAGAAACAGAGAAAATCATTATCATTCTTCCCGGTGGAATGTGGTTAATTAGTTCATTAAGTCGGCATTTGATTCTGAATGCTGCAATACTAACATTAACACTTTCAAGTAAAACTTCCCCATGACCTTTTCTCCTTTCAAACTCGACTTGCTGGTTGTAAGCCGTTTCCAGGGCTGGATAATGATAATAGATTTTGGTCAAGGACCTCAAAAATACACAATTTTCTAGGCCAAAAGCAATTAGACAATTTTCCCAGTGGGAAAGGAACTCTGGTGGAGGAAGAGGGGGGCCAAAGCATGTTCTGTTGAATTAGGGTTTCTCTTGAGGGCTCGTTTTGAATAGACCCACCCAAACCATCTAAATGACTAAAAATTAGTCATTTCTAGTACCAACACGGCGAGCCTCTTTTTCCACATAGTTCGGTTTAGTAGACGTTGCTTCATTAAATCCTCCAACTAAACAACGGTGAAAAAACCATCATTACACTAAAAACCTTTGAGTTTGTAGATTTGCAGCGTCTATCTAACAAAACTTTTAGAACTTTGATTTTTTTTTTTTTTTTTTGCAACAGCTTCTCACTCACGCACTTTAACCTAGTTATTCTTTGAAACCCTAGCTATTCGATTCTAAAAAACTTGATGCTAACTTTTTAAGCCAAAACCACAAATGCAAAGAGGACAAAATAATAATTCGATGCTTTCCCAGCAGTCACAACAATTCCGTTAGAAGTTATCCTGTAACTCCAATTAACAATTGATACAATGCTTCTGTGCCATAAAGAAATCAATGATTACGCCCTTTGTACGTTTTAGAGGTTTAGGTTGACGAAGAACGATCTTGGCTCAATTACTTCCTCTTCTTCTCCCCTATCAATTAGTTGTGTAGTGGATGATAAAGGCTTGCCATTCTCAAACAAAGGTCATCTGGCCATAAACCAGGGAGCCTTCACTGTCAAAAAAGCAGCCCTGTATTCAAAAGAAAAGAAATCCTACATCATACAACAAACCCCCGAGAGAGATGTGACAGGCTCATGATGAAAGAGCCACCAACCCCTCATGGCGACCTCAGTCAAATACTTTATCCATACACCTTAGCCTTTAGTCTTCCAAATTCTAACTACCTTAACCGCTATTCTATCAAATCATAACTTGAGCATCAAAGTCTCTGTACAGCCCTCCTCTCCTCTGTCTCAAGCACCATGGATCACACCCCTATTGACACACTAGAAGAAAGTTCCACAGAAATGTCAACCATGAAGCACTGCAGCAGAGCAGTTTTCCAGTTCTTCATAGCACCAACCAAACTTACCTAACCAAATTACATAGAAACAGTGATCTTCAGAAAATAGCCCCAGATGTTCATCGACTTAAAACATGTTTAAATCCTATAATCTTCTCTTACTAGGGCCACAGAATACTGGTAGTATCCGTTTACGCTTTTCTACTGCTTCAGTCAAACACTCATTAATCTATGATTGGAAGAAAATTCATTCCAAAACGCAATGATACATAAATCATATGAGACATTGTATAATCACAACATGATATAATCACACACACAAAAACCACAACTCCTAAAGAAATTCACACTTACAGCAACACCCAATTCCCATCGAGAAGGGCAGGTTCCTCCACGGGGGCAGGGGTAGGGTTCACCGCTTCCAACTGAGTCACCAACTCGGACACCTCAGCACGAACTTCCGACCCGGCTTGAATCCCTAACTCGGTGCCATAGACAGTATCCACCAAAGCACGCTTCAGTCCCTCCACCTTATCATCCACTCCCTCCTCCGACGGAGCCTCAGCGACCGGAGTTCCGTTTCCACCGTCGATATATCCGCCGGAGTCGGGTGCTTCACCTCCTTCCTGCCATTCGTCCTCGTCCTTGGGAGGATCAGAGTCGGGAAGCTTCGAAGATGACGCCTCGGCTTCAGGGTCGTAGTCTTCGCCCCACTCGTCGGAGATCTTCCCAGCCGGCTTGCCGGCGTCGTCAGCGGCGGAGGCGCGGATGCGGCGAGAAGGAGACCTGGGAAAGCGCGGTGAGAGAGAGAGGTGAGAGAGCGGAGAGGAGAGAGAAAGCGGTTTAACGTTCTGAGAAAATATGAAGGGAGTGGGCGAAGAACCGGCGACGAGAGCCATCGGTACAGGGTGGCGAAAGGGTGAAACCCAAACTGAAATCTGAGCCATTTTTTTCTGCTTCTTCACTAGTTAGTATAGCACAAAACAATTATGCTTTATAACCACAAATAACTAATTGACGAAAATGAAAATGAACCATGAATAATGGATCCAACAAAATTCAATATGTGGAGAGTTTATTTCACATTTATTAACAATATCAATTACTTTCCTTAGCCTAATTTCATATATTCAATTAATAACAATAATAATAGTAATTATTATTATTATTATTATTATTATTATTATTATTATTGTGTGTTTTACAGAATTAATTTTGTGAAATGTAGCATTTATATCACCTATTTCCTAAAATTCTTTGCAGTTTTCTTACAATGACGTGTGTGTTTTTAATAATGGTTTTAAACAGTGTATCTTTCCATCATTTAAAAGTTTAAATAAATTATTATAGTTTAATTAATCATGTAGTTATTATTTTTATCTAAAAATGTTAACTTAGTTATTATTTTTTTTAATTTTAATTTGTAAAAGATTTATACAATTTGATCATTTTTCTATAGTACTTTACAAATCATGTTAAATCATGTCATTTTACAGTTATTTTAAATTATTTTAAATTATTTTATTATTATTATTATTTTGAAAAAAGTCCACGTGTCAGATTAAAATTGTGTGACATAACCCCATTGTTACGTGTAAGTAATAATTTTACAGTCACACACAAATTCATAATTTAGTATTTATATTTATTTTTTAATCACAGTTCAAATAAAACAATGTTATTCTTATTCAAATAGACAAAATTTATTTTTTGGTAAAATCTTATACTAATATTTTTAATAAAGTTTATATTTTATCAAATTTTTTTAATTATATTTAAATTAACTATAACATTTTTATAAACACTTCTATTGATCAAAATTAATGTTTTATTTATTTAAACTTGTTTAATTAATAATTATATATGTAAACTTTTATATGTCTAAATTTTTTATGTGTAACTTTTATTTGCTTTAACTATTTTAACCGGAATTTGATGACTAAGTTAACCTTATAAATATTTGTTTAAATGTAATTTATTTAAATAGAATATAGTGATATAATTATTTGGTTTTAAAATATTTTTATAAATATTTAATAAAAAAATTAATTTTAATAAAAATAATAACATAAAATTTATACAAAAGTAATAATATTTGTTTTATTTTAGCAAAAATTGTGATTAATACTGTTTGGGTTGTACTGATTAAAAATACCTAATTATATTAATTTTTCACAAATCAAAACTAAAAAAAAACTAAAGGATTAATTTAACGTTTCTGAACCAAATTAAAAATCAAATAAATAATTAAACCAAACATTTTCTTATTATGATAATATTAACTCGATAAAGTTTACTTTCTTGTAAATAACCCCAAAAAAATGTAATTGCAAACTTTTTTAAATCTTCCATTGAATCTCCTTTCAAAATTATTATAATTATGAAACTTTATTAAAAGATTTATGATTTATCAAATACACGTGAAAAGCAAACAATTACATACCTACCAATATTACTCAAAAACTATAACATTAACCACATTATAAATGGATAGACAGAAATATAGTATAGAATTGAGGGAGAAACCTGTGAAAAAACATATCATAATTATAAAGATAATTGTAATATTTCTAATAATTATAAATATTAAAAAGATAATTCTTGCATAATTCGTTTAAATTTTAAATCTAATTTAATTTCATAAAAATCAACTTTTAAAATAAAATTTATATTCACTTATATATTATAAATACCTAATACGTGAATTTTCAGTTATATTCAACAAAAATTGTGGTGGATGACATCCAACAAAGAAGAAACCTCACTTTCCTTACTTAAAAAGAATAGGCTACAATTAGTACTTCTTTTTTCCTTACTTAAAAAGAATAGACTACAATATGTACTTCTTTAACCCTGCTTCATGCACATGGTAACGGTAGTTGCAAAGTTTCTTACTACAATGAGTAATTTTGACCTGTTTCATGCACATGGTAATGGTGGTTGCGATGCAAAAGCATCTTGCTACTGTACTCTGCAATAACACACGTCGGTTTCAACCAAGAAAAAGTAGAAACATCAACAAAAGGTTATGGTCTATTTGCTTAAAAAATAGATGCTTCTAGATACCAAAAGATCGTCCATATAGAGTTAATAATATAAAAAAAAAAGCTTTAGAGATAATGTTTGCACACCACACAAACAAGGACTATTATAGAGAAGTCCTCTCCAAGATTTATTTAGAAAGACAATACAAACACAACTTTATAAGCATAAATTTAAAATTGTTCAAGATACAAGTTGTTAACAGAAAATATCTTTATTAAACGTTGATAAATAATATATCTTTAAAATATATTTATTTTATATCTTAAAAAAAGATCATAATTTTGTTTATTTTGTTTGATTGTTTATTTGAAAAGTATCATGAAAACAGTTTCATTAATTTTAGAAAAAAAATGTTACTACTTTTCTCTTTTTAACTTGAACAATTGAATTTTGTGCTATGGAAAATTAATGTTACCTTGTTTTTATTCTTATAATTATAATAATAATATTTATCATAAAAAATGTTATTAATTTGAGACTTTAGCTTTTGAATACATGTTTTTTTCTATGGCAATAATCAAATAGGAAGAAAATCCAAAACAATTAGTGATGGTAGCCAAATAGGAAATGTATTCTAAATGCTTATCACTGTTAACTTATATTAATTTTTTTTATTTTTAATATTTTCAAGACAAGGTTTTCGTGAAAAATCAAATAAAAGATGAGTAACAATCTTAAAAAACGTTTTACCTTTAATTTTTAATTAAACATTTTGAATTTGTTTTTCATTTTAAAATTTGTATACAAAGACTGTTAAAAAACAATAAATTTTATGGCAATAATTTGAGAGTTATATTTTCTATGGCAATAATCAAATAGGAAGAAAATCCAAAATAATTAGTGATGGTAGCCAAATAGGAAATGTATTCTAAATGCTTATCTTTAATTTTTAAAAACGTTTTAAACAATCTTAAAAAACGTTTTGAATTTGTTTTTCATTTTAAAATTTGTATACAAAGACTGTTAAAAAACAAACTTTTTTTTCTTCTTCTGAGAGATGCATTTCTTTTTTGAGTCTATATATTCTCAGTCCTTTTTTTTAATTATAGCATTGAAGGAATATCTAAAATAATTGTAAATCGTTATATTTATATGCACGCATTTTGTGAAAATCTATATATTATGTAACGCCCCCAATGTATACGAGGAAAAATTAAAATTTTTAAAATTATAACATTCCTAAATCCAATTATATAATACCTAAATTAATAAAATAAGGAAAACCAAATTATATTGCTTCTAAAATTTATGATACAAAATTTTTAAATAACTTAAGTCTTTTATCTTTGTAATACATTTTTTGAATATATGCAACATCTTCTCCTCTCGTATAACCAAAGATCATATTATCGTCGTAAGACATACGCACAACAAACACAAACATACATGGGTAAGCTATCGTTAACACAATTAGTAACTATAATATATACATAGCAACTAAGCACAATTTAATAACAAATTGATAAGTATGAAAAATATTTGGAAATGCATATCGTTGGGTTATTGGGCTCCCTTCCTATATGGAGAATAGACCCAAATAGTGTGGTCCATTATGTCTCATTAGGTTAAAATGAGATGGGTGAGATTAGTAGAGAACAAGAGAGTCATTTAAAAGAGAGGCAAAAAGCCAAGTGAGAGAAAAAGAAATAGAGAAAGTCATTCCTGCATAACCCTAAACCTGCACTGGTGTTTTCATCGCTATGAAGTCGTTCACCATTGGATCGAGCTGATTTTTGGACAGTGGGTTCCAGACATATGGTTCTTCATTCTAACCGTTCAGATTGTCAATTGAAGGTCTAGTTTGGGAGAAATCGATCCCGTACCAGCAGCCATGTTTTGGAGATTTTTCATCTTCTTTATTCTCATTTGTAAGCACTTGTGCTTAGTTAAATTGGCTTATTGAAAATACCTTTTGGTATTATTATTGGAGACTCTTTTGTAACCTATTATTGATCATAGTGGATTTTTTCTTTGGTCTGGACGACTCATGGTTTTTACCTTTACATTGAGGAGTTTTTCACGTTAAAAATTGTTGGTGTCTCTTTATGCTTTGGATTCTATTTTTGTTCTATTTGTTTGGTGCTCCTCTCAAATTCTCGCAAGAAGGGGGATTGAATTTCCGCTGCATTATTATTCTTTGTCAAGTTGTTATATTTGTTTTGGCCATTTTCCCATCAGAGCTCTTTGGTTAAGGGACTGTTTAATTTGCGTGAATGATGGAGGCACATACAAAATTGATTCCGTTGAATGGAGAAAATTATCACTTATGGAAAGGCAAGATGAAGGACTTGCTATTTGTGAAAATTTTGCATCTTCCTGTTTTTCCTTCCAATAAGCCGGAATCCAAGTCAGACGAAGAATGAGATTTTGAACATCAACAGGTATGTGGATTTATCAGGCAGTTTGTTGATGATAATGTTTATAATTTTGTTGCTAATGAGACACATGCAAGAAGCCTATGGGATAAGCTTGAGTCCTTGTATGCCTCTAAGTCAGGGACTAATAAATTGTACTTGCTGAAAAAAAATTTGGAGTTAAAGTACAAGGAAGGAACTCCTGTTTCAAATCACTTGAGTGAATTTCAAGGATGCTATGATCAATTAGCAAGAGTGAGTATAAAATTTGATGATGATCTATTGGGTTTGTTCCTATTAAACTCTTTACCGGATTCGTGGGAGACATTTCGGGTTTTCATGATAAGTGTTATCCCTAATGGTGATATTTCTTTGCAAATGGCAAAGAGTGGTGCTCTTAATGAGGAGATGAGAAGCAAGACACAAGGTACTTCATCTCATTCAAAAGTGCTTATTATAGAGAATAGGGGGAAAAGCCAGAAGAAAGAACAAAACAGTGGTAGAGATAAAAGCAAGAGCAAGTCCAAGTCTCGGTACAAGAATGTGGAGTGTCACTATTGTCACAAAACAGGGCATATAAAGAAGAATTGTTTTTTGTGGAAGAAAGAGATCAAAGACAAAAAAGGTAAGCAAAAAGAAAAAAGATAATGATGATGGTGATCATGTTACTACTGCTACATGTGGTGACCTTGTTTGTCTTCGTGATTATGACACTATTAATCTTGTATCTGATGAGAACATGTGGATAATTGATAATGGTGTTACATTGCATGTTACATCCAGGAAGGAGTTCTTCACATCTTATACACCTGGTGATTTTGGAGTATTGAAGATGGGTAATGATGGGGTGTTTAAAGTTATTGGTGTTGGTGATGTTCACTTGCAAACCAACATGGGGATGCAATTGTTGCTTAAAGGAGTTAAACATGCTCCAGAAGTTCGCTTTAACTTGATTTCTGTGCAGGTACTTGATGATGGTGGATATGATAACCACTTTGGTTCTGGAAAGTGGAATTTCACCAAAGGTAACTTGATTGTGGCTAAGGGGGAGAAAAACTCTAAGCTTTACTGGACAAAATCTTTGGTTGCTAAAGATAGTGTGAATGTCGTGTATATGGAGTCATCTTTGTGACACATAAGACTTGGGCATATTAGTGAAAATGGACTTAACTGCTTAGCTAAAAAGGATGTTCTCTCAGGATTGAAGAATGTGGAGTTGGAGAAATGTTCTCACTGCATGGCTGGTAAACAAACCAGAGTATCCTTCAAGAAGCATCCTCCCTTCAAGAAGCATCCTCCCTCCAGGAAGTCAGAGTTGCTTGAATTGGTGCATTATGATGTTTGTGGCCCGTTGAAGGTAAAGTCTTTTAGTGGTGCACTTTACTTTGTTACTTTTATTGATGATTGTTCCAGGAAGCTTTGGGTTTATGCACTACAGAGAAAGGACCAAGTGTTGGACATATTTAAAGGATTCCATGCTTTGGTTGAAAGGCAGTTGATACCTGTTGAAAAACAGTTATTTTCATGCCTCATTTGAGAACAAAATACACCCTCTAAGGCTTAGGATGAGCTTAGAATCAAGCAAAACACGTTAGTTGAGTCAGTTGAGAGTCAAAAGTTGTTTTTAGAGATATTATGCTTGTTTTGCAGTGTTTTTGATGAAGATGAAGAATGGGATTGAAGATGGAAGGTCTTAGACTCAAGAAAGATGAAGAAACATGAAGAAAAGAAGAGTCTAGGAACCGCCCAGCGCCCAAAATCCAACGCTGGGCGGCCAAATGCGAGGGGTAGCCATTGTCTCGCGCCCAGGCGGTGCAGCCGGGCGGTTTTGCGATTAGAGGCAAACCGCCGGGCGGTGGCGCGATTAAGGGGAAACCACCAGGCGGCAAAAGTGTGGCGTCGGGTGGTTGTCTGTTGGGCTTGGGCCTAAATTTTGTGACACTCCTCAGCTATAAATAGCCCTAATGCAAGTTTAGATGTATTCTTTTGACAAAAGAGGGCGGCCAGACCTAATTTTCACTCCTTGGAGAAGATCTCTTGGATGCTTAGGCTCCTTTTTATCCAATCTAGGGTTTATTTTCCATTCTTCCATCATTTTTCATCTAGTTTCACCATGACAATGGTGAACTAAACCCTTTTGTTGTTGGGGAACAATGTAATCTTTTGAAACTCTCTTTTATTGAAACTCTTATTTATTTATATGCTTTTTGTATGCTTTGATTATCAATTGTTGGGTTCTCATTTGTGCTTAATGCTTTTATCATTTCTCATTCGATGATTGTTGTTTGTCTTTATTGATACCGGGACGTACAGTACTGTCATGAACTGCTCAAAAATTCCTTGGTTAAGCAATACCACCTAGGGATAGGGGGTAGGACGATCAATTGTTTTTGCTTTCGTTTATAATGCATTATTAATTACTAGGGGAGACTAGGCATAGCAAGCCAGTAATTAGTAATAGGCTCTTTTCACCGAGGGATCGGGTTAAGGGTAGACTAAGAAAGTTTGCATGACAATTAGATAACAATGCGAATTAAATAAGAGGAGTAGATAAGAGAGAGTGGATAAGATGAAATTGTAAACCCCAACAACTCCGTTCATCCATAGCCTTTTTCTCGTCAATTGAATCATTCACATTTGCATGTTTACTTGTTGTTTCTTGCATTCAAACCAATCACTTTTTCTTTACAAGTCATGCGATTTCAATTTGCACAAACGATAAGGCCTTCGAGTCTCTTGGGAAGAACGATATTGGGTTTTACCAATTATATTACTTGAAACGATCTGGTACGCTTGCCAGTTTCCGTTAACAGCAGTCAGGCAAGAAGTTGAAGCGCATTCGTACTGAAAATGGTGGTGAATATTGTGGGCCATTTGATGCTTATTGTAGACAGTATGATATTGTACATGAGAAAACTCCTCCAAAAACTCCTCAGTTGAATGGTTTAGCGGAGAGGATGAATAGGACATTGATTGAAAGAGTTAGGTGTATGCTTTCTGAAGCAAAATTGCCTAAGAATTTCTGGGGTGAGGCATTGTTTACAATAGTGCATGTTATTAATCTAAGTCTTGTAGTTGCTTTGAACTCTGAGGTGCCAGACAAGATTTGGTTCGGCAAGAATGTTACTTACGATCATTTGTGTGTCTTTGGTTGTAAAGCATTTGTTCATGTTCCAAAGGATGAAAGATCCAAGTTGGATGTGAAGACAAGGCAATGCATCTTCATTAGTTTTGGTCGGGATGAATTTGGCTACAAGTTGTATGACCCTGTTGAAAAGAAAGTTGTTAGAAGTCGTGATGTGCAATTCATGGAAGATCAAACCATTGAAGATATTGATAAGGTGGAGAAGTCTACACTTAAAAAAGATGGTAATGTGGCTGATGTTGATCCAATTCGGTTGTCTATAAATGATTTGGATATTGATGTTCATGATGATGAACAACATGGTGATATTGATAATCAGCAGGTTGGGGATAGCTTGGATGTTCCTATCGATAATGTTGATGAAGAGGAACATGATGAGACTCTTGGTGATGTACCTGAGCTACCTGAAGCTTAACCCAGAAGATCTAACAGGCCAAAACAACCTTCTAAGAAGTACTCTACCAATGAGTATGTGATGTTGACTAATGAGGGAGAATATGACTACCTTGTTTGGCAAGCTACGTGAACATGAATTAGAACTTGGTAAACTGAAGGATGAAGAGGAGATTGAAGAAAAGAAGTCCATTGCTCTGAAAGATGCAAGTAATAATCTAATAGTAGTGATGGATGACAAAGAGCTGATGACTCTCATGGTAAGAAAGTTTAGTCGACTTATGCAAAATGATTGTCAACTGTCCAACCATGCAGGTCAAAGCAAGAAGAAAAGCTTCAGCACAAACACTGTCCAGTGCTATGAATGTGGAAAAGAAGGTCACATCAAGCCTGAATGTGCTGAATTATAGCCAAAGCAGAAAGGGAAGAAAATATTTCCTCAAAGCAGAAATATGAGAAAGAAAGGAGCCTACATTGCTTGGGAGAATTCTGAATCTGAAAGCTCAAGTGATGAGGATTTTGATCAAATGGAGGAATCAAATATGTGCTATATGACAGGTGTGACTTGGGACGACTATGACAGTGATGCAGACATATCAAATGAGCCTGTAGAAGTCAAATATGATCTGCTTCAAGATGCTTTCAAAGAATTACATGTTGAGGCTATGCGACTGCAATACAAGGTAAATCGATTGTGCTCTGAGAGAAGAGATTTTGAAAATAGAATCAAAGACCTAGTTACTGAAAATGAAAGATTAGAAAAAGAATTGGATTTAGCCTTGCTATCTGCTAAGAATATGGAAATTAAAACTGTTACTGTTGAAAAAGCTTGTGAAAATTGTCCTTTGCATATTGAAAAGATTGATTACTTGACTAGCAAGCTAGCTAAGTTTACTCAAGCAAGTGACAAGTTAGATGTTGTATTAAATTCTTCTAGCAGAACCAATAATAGGCAGGGAATTGGTTTTAAAGGATACTCTAACAGAACCAATGCCAGAAAGCTTAATGAATTAAGAAAACCTGTTAGAAATGCAAGTTTTTACTGTAGATTGTTGGTCATACTGTTAGAAATTGTTATTATAGACATGTTGTTGTTCCTCAAGGATTATGTGTATGGATACCAAAGGAACATGTAACAAGAACTGACAATCAAGGACCCAAAGTTAAATGGGTACCAGCAACCAAAACTTAACTGTTTTGCAGGTTATGCAGCTGATATAGAACTGTTCTCAAGGACAAACTGGTAAATTTGTGTCTACCTACTGCATCATGCATATATTGATTGAATGTTGTTGTATGATTGTTTGCATTGTGTGCTTAAATTGTTTGAATGATTAAATCTCAGTGAAATAATTTTAGAAGCCACAGTCGATTGTTACATTAATAGATTCGACTAAGTGCTGAAATTTTTTTTGTCTTGTCTGAAAGTTAAAATGTCATTTTGGTACGAAAATGAAACGTACATATTCCCTCCAAAATGCAACTTAACATATTATATCAAGTCTAAAGTATCTTTTGAACTGCATCATAATCACTATCTTCAACCATCACAATCCTTCTAAAAAAGATTTCTGGTTGCTCTACTCTCTCTCTCCATCAAATAGATTCAAGCTCTGGCAAGAAGAGACGAATCAGGACAATTGGGCAGAAGCAACCTCGAAGGGCTCAAGAACTAAATGGTTGGATCAGTGATGACGATATCCAAGCAAAATTTCCGGACTGCTGGAAGATGAGAAGTCTAATACCTCATAGGTATCTAAAAATAAAATTTTTCAGAGAAGAAGGATTTGAATTTCAAGGATGGATAAAGCGCTAAGGACTGAGAAAGTTTGTTGAAATGTCTGATCCTTGGTATCCTGACCTAGTAAAAGTTTTCTACTACAATCTCTGTATTGAAAATGGTATACTCTGCTCTAAGGTTAAGGGTGTGGACATCAGACTAACTGAAGAAATTTGGACAAATCTGGCGGGGATAAAATCCGAAGGATCATCTTGCCACCTTGGAATTGAAGGGTTTCACAAATTTACTGAGTATCTAAATACTCTAAGAAACCCAGATGAAAGTAAAGATTATTCCAGTTACAAGATTAAAGGGATGAAAATAGATGATCGACTAGCTATACTAGTCATCTCTTGGATCCTAATGCCAAGAGGAGGTAATCATGCTCAGGCTACTACTGAGGACGTACTGTTGCTAAAAGCATTGAAAGGAAACATACAAGTCAACTAGGCTGCTGCCATATCCGACAATATGTTAAAAGTTACAAAACTGGAATTCGCAAAGCTACCTTATTGTGTCTTTATATCGAGAGTCCTTGTGCACTATGGAGTAGACCGTGTCAGTGAGTCAAGTAAACCCTGCTCCAGGACTAGCATGATAGACAGGACTACATTGCATCTTATGCAAATGATAAAGACCGATGAAGGATGGTCATATAAACTTGAGAGTTCTGGTGAAGAAAATGAATTGGAATCTATACTCAACTGTAACTACAGAGCAAAATCTGAATTTGAAAGAATCATGTTGAATGGAATGAAGGTGATAATAAAGACTCTAAAGGAGCTGAAAGAATCACAGAGTCATGAGGACCATCCAGAACACTCTGAAATGGCTGATGATGATAGCGATTCTGATGACAGTGACATGATACTTCGAGACTTTTGTAGCAAAAAGAAAAAGAAAAACTAGTGTCATGTCTTAGTCTAAATTTCATTTTGAACAATGGCATATAAGGCCATATTTCATTTTGCTTTTTCTTGTTTTGATTGTATTTCCTTGTTTTGCTCCATCAATGTAATATCTTTTTCTACCAAGGAAATAATATTAGCAGTTTGAATCAATCCATATGCTTAACCATTCACTTAAGCTGTCAAATAAAATTTGATACTCTGTTTGGTTGATTTGACTGTGTTATGAATGAAGTCAACTGTGCTATAACTGTCATGCATCTTATACATTAACTTCTGTTTTGATTTGTTTTTATTCTTGCATAACCACTGTACTTGATCTAGAAAAGGTGTTTGAAAGGTTTTGCAGGAAGAACATTGCTTTGGACATATACTTTTGAAATTCAACATTTTGGAAAAGCAATGCATTCGACTGATGAGTTAAAGCATTCGACTGCGTCCAAACTGGGTTAAAAATTCCAATTTTGGAATTATCTATAATCCCTACTGACTGCTTTAATCATTAGCATTATGATATTATCTTTGTTCTTTACTTGTTTTTATATCTAAGTTAAGATAATATTGTGAGATTGTTGATATTTGTGTCATTGCATATATATATGTTTGACTTGAGTAACAATGATACAAATCTGTGCTTAAACTGGTATTTGATTTGTGATATTCTGCATTGTGCATAATTGATTTATGCTTAAACTGTTTTTGAAATTCATGCATAATGACAGGGGGAGTATCACTTCCTTACACAATGTTTCATCACACACCTACATTTCAGGGGAAATTTACATATGTTGTTTTTATGATGAACTTGTGATTTTGAGAGCATCCTTACTATTTTGGAGCTGCATAATTGTTTGATGTTTCTCTATTTTTCAAAATTGCATAAATATCTAACCATTCCTTTTTTGTTAATGCACAAAGGGGGAGAGTTTTCATGAGTGTATGAAAGCAAGTCTATATGGGGAGAATTGCTACATCATACTTTATATGCTTCATGATATTTTTGCTGTGTATGCAGAGTAAATGAATTGTCTATGTTATCTGTTTTTACTCTGTTAAATTGTGGAACTGTACAAACATGGTTTAGTTATTAATCATGGTTGTGCATCATAAAAAATGGGGGAGATTGTTGAGATTGTTGACAACAGAAAACTTTATATCAAACTGGTTTTTGATGATGACAACACATTGCTTAATAACAATACATAAGTTTCAGTATTACATGTTTAGCTGATATGCTATACTGTTTTGAACAATGATTTTGTTGAACATGTTTTGTTGTTTTGCATGTATGTTCCCTTGATTGATTATGTGTTATATGTTTGGAACATGCTTGTATTGAAATGTGTGATAAAATGATTTTGATTATCTTCTGCACATTTCTAAAAAAAAGCTCACAAACACTTTTATGAACTTATATTTGTTGTGACAAAGATCTAGTTCAGTCGAATACACTGGTATTGGATTCGACTAAGCTAAAATCTTAGTACAGATTTTGTGATCATGTGCTTGATGAGAATTTGAGTTGAAAAGAATTTCAAAGTGTTTTTCAAGTGTCAGTCGACATGGTGGAACACCTATTCGACTGTGTTGTTGTTATTTTTGGAATTTTGTTATACCTACTTGCTCCAACGACTAGTTTTTTAAAAGTTAGTTAAGATTGACTGACTAAGTCAATTGTCATGAATGTGCATTGAATTGGTTGACTGAGGAGCCTCTATGTTGACTGTTAGTTATAACTGTTTTAATACAGTCGACTGGATTAGTAGGGTATTCGACTGAGAATGACAGGAACATTATAAATAGAACAGAGCACGATCTGTTCTGTAAGACTTTTGTGATCTAACATTTTCATTGTCCTGTTTCAGAGTGAATTCTCAGTTTTGGAAGCTCCAAGAATTCTCCAAGAAGACGGTGGTGATATTTCTTTAGAGAGATTCAGATTGAGGAGCCAATTGTGCTTACTGTTTGATCAACATCTGCACAGAGAAGGTGCTTTTGTTTTGATCTTGAAGGCTTGACATCCTGTAAAGACTGCTGCATTTGATTGAAGGCTTGGCAACCTGGGAAGTGTGCTGTGATAAGCTTGGCAACCTGTGATGCGTGCTGTTATAGGCTTGGCATCCTGTGAAGAGTGCTGGTGACACGTTAATGATTGTTCAACATGGGTGCAGATTGCAGAATAGGGGATTCTTGCTACAATTCTGGTTTTGTGTGCAGCTATATTTTGGTTTTGGGTTAGAGAGGAGATTTATATTTTTGTGTGGTGCATCTATAAATTCCTTGTTGTAAAAACCGCAACCATTATAGTGCATTTGCTTCCAAGGTTGGAAGGACACTGGATGTAGGCATTGTTGGCCGAACCAGTATAAAAACCAGTGTTTGATTTTCTCTATCCCTGCACTCTTTATTTCAATCGACTTTATATTTATAGCAGTCAACTACGTTTTTCCGCTGCATTGAAATTTTCATTACTTGCATTTCAAGGAAAGATCAAAAGCTTTGAATTTTCATACCAAGATTGCGAAAAGATTTTGTTTTTGAACTAACACCAATTCACCCCCCTCTTGGTGTAAATTGAAGCCAACTTGATTCCTAACAGTTACGGGTGAAAAAATTCTTGCAGGAGCTTGGTTTTGTGCAAGGCAAATACTTGTTGTATTTTGACAGTCAAAGTGTTATTCATCTTGGTAAGAATCTAACTTTTCATTCTAAATCCAAACATATTGATGTGAGTTATCATTGGATACGTGATGTTTTGGATGCTAAGTTGGTGGAACTAGCTAAAGTTCATACAAATGACAATGGTGCTGATATGATGAACAAGACATTGCCAAGAGGAAAGTTTGAAGTTTGTTATGAGATCGCCAGTTTGATGGATATCTTCACATAGTTATGAGGGGGAGATTTGTTGGGTTATTTGGCTCCCTTCCTATGTGAAGAATAGGCCCAAATAGTGTGGTCCATTATGTCTCATTAGGTTAAAATGAGATGGGTCAGATTAGTAGAGAACAAGAGAGTCATTTTAAGAGAGGCAAAAAGCCAAGTGAGAGAAAAAGAAAGAGAGAAAGCCATTCCCGCATAACCCTAAACCTCCACTGGTGTTTTCATCGTTTTGAAGTTGTTCACCGTTGGATCGAGCTGATTTTTGGACAGTGGGTTCCAGACATATGGTTCTTCATTCTAACCGTTCGGATCATCAATCGGAGGTCTAGTTTGGGAGAAATTGGTCTCGTACCAGCAGCCCTGTTTTGGAGATTTTTCATCTTCTTTATTCTCATTTGTAAGCATTTGTGCTTAGTTAAATTGGCTTATTAAAAATACCTTTTGGTATTATTATTGGAGACTCTTTTGTACCCTATTATTGATCATAGTGGATTTTTTCTTTGGTCTGGACGACTCGTGGTTTTTACCCTTACATTGAGGGGTTTTCCACGTTAAAATTTGTTGGTGTCTCTTTGTGCTTTGGATTCTATTTTTGTTCTATTTGTTTGGTGCTCCTCTCAGATTTTCACAATAAGGGGGATTGAATTTCCGTTGAGTTATTACTCTTTGCCAATTTGTTATATTTGTTTTGGCCATTTCCCCATCACATATGACTTTTTCTAATGTGCAAAGTCATTTTATCAAGATGTCAGATGTCTACTGTGTTGCCTGTGTTTTGATTTCACGAGGACATGAAATAATTCAAGTTTGTGGGAGTTGATAAGTATGAAAAATACATGTTTTTAGACTTATTAATTAACTCAAAATTTGTATTTATTCATGAAATAATATGTCTCCTCATAGAAAAAGTTGTAATTAGAAGTAGGAAAGTGTATAGTAAATTGTATAGGAATTTATACATCAAAATGGAGTGTTGTTAGATGTTTCTCGCTAAGCCAACATTAAATCGCTCAGCTAAGTAGAGTTTTATTCGCTCAGCGCACCAGCACAACTCGTTGAGTGAATAAAAGACAGTTAAAGATACGTTGCAGTTGAATATTCGTTTAGCGCATGAAGAGTTGTGCGCTTAGCGAATTAGTTATTTTCAATTGACTTTTAAAGTGGGAAATAAACAGAAAACATCTCAAGAACTTTGAATTTACCATCATTGTATGAAAATACAATATTATTTGAATGTCTATGATTACGGTAAAGTAACTTTGAACATGGACATAGATAAAGCACCTAAGTGATTTGGGATCTAGGGATAGACTCAATAACTTGGTCATTCTTAGCATCGGACTTAATGAAAATTATATGTTAAATTGACTAAGGGATTAACAGTTTGATATATTAAGTTAGAACTAGTTGCTAAGGGATTAACACTAGTATGCCTTGATGTGAATGTTTGAATGAAATAATGAAATATTGAACGGAGTTTTATATTCATATGATTCATGAAATCCAATTCCAACAAAGTTTCTTTTAAATATAAATTGCTTGCACACCTACTATTTGATAAAATACCAAAAAGAGTTTCTTGTGTTGTTTTATGCATTTTGATGTCTAACTGAGTTAAAAAAAGGAAGAATTTTCATGTGTTGCCCAAGTCCCTTGGAAGAGAACAATATTTATCACTTGCTACACTATGACCGGTGCATTTGCGGTTGGTTTTGCAACCAACACAAATTGTCATTTACAACGTTATCTTAACTAACATATTGAACTCACATTCATTCAATCCTATACAGACATTTCTATCAACAAGTCAGCACATCGCATTGAGAATATCAAACATCACAAATTTAACAACCACGCAATAACATGAGTTGCAGTTATATCAACAAAAATACATAAATAACATAAAACTTTATGTTCTATTTCAAACTTGCACACATGACCACTTAGCCCATCAAAGAGCTCTCACCAACTAAGTTACACTGCATCTTCCGAACTCATGCAAATTCTAATAAAATATACTCAAGTCTTATTTATAAGCTCTACATTTTCTCGATTCATCCCACCTCAAAAAAATTTTCGTTCCCAAGAATTGCACTCATTAAGAGACCTACACCATGTAAACATTTATAACTTTCCAAAACTTCATGCAACAAATTCGATTATCACGTCACTATATCATAATAATTACTTTTAATGCACCCATTATTTAGTAACTCAAAATTATTTTGCACTTTTAAAATAAAAATTATATTATTTAATATGACATCTAATATAATTTTCTAAAACCACTCACATTACCATTTATTATAAAATAAAATAGGTAACATATTCAACTTTTAATAATTATTCATAAGTACTTTAATATCAAAGTTCACCACATAAAATAACATTTAATTATTATTAGAACACTTATACCAATGTTGATTTATATATCTAATGTTATAATCACATACCACTTCTGATACACAATTAAATAAAGTAAATAAATCTCAAAATCTTTACTTATAGAAAACATTTTCACATATATTTAGTAACTAACATAAAAAACACAACTACCGAAAAATAAAGTAATAAAAGAACCAATCACAAATCAAAGTAAAATTACTTTATCGTTTATATTCTTAGTATTATAATAATACTAAACTCTCTAATCTTCACTGTAATAAAAGAAACCAAAACATCAAATTGCCAATCTTTTATAAAAATATATTTATTATACCACGTATACCTAACTTTATCATATAATCTGAATATAATATAATACATATTAGATATATTATCTTATTTTATATTTATATTTTATCTTTAGTTAGTTTGTTATTATTTTTATTTGTATTTTTTGGACTTAACCCATATTTGTTTTATTATAAATAAAGGACGTTGTGTGTATATTCAATATAAAGGAGATTAATTTCATACATAATTTTCGTTATATTAATTTTTAAATAAGTGTGGAGGAGATGAATTTTAATTAAGATTTTTTTTTTCTGATTTTCAATTTTTATTTTATTTTTGAAATAAAATGTGATTATTTTTTTTTGAAAAAATTGTGAAAATATTAAATTTCTACTTGGGGAAACTTTTATACAGTATGTCTCATAAGAAATTCACCCAAAAATATTTTATTGGTTTCAATAAAACATGTTGACATTGGATTTTAGGATCTGTTTTAATAGTTGGAACTATCATAATTTTGAAATAATAGTCATATTTTATGTTGAATTGATTAGAAACTAGCCTAATTGATTCACAATTACAAAAATTGAGTTAATTTGAGAATTACTTGGTTAAATCTATTGTGAAAGAGTTTTTAGCCTTGTGAGTTTTGAGCCTATTTGTGATGTATGGACCACCGTGTGTCATTTATATTTTTCTTGAGTGACTTACTCATGTTTTGTTTATTCTCTAATATTTAGTTTGATTCTTTTATTTTGCAACTTAGGTAGATATGCACTATTTGATATGATTGGGACATTTCTTGTTTTTAGCTACTTGGCCAAATAAGTCCTTCCTGATATTAATCCATTTATAGCCCCTTTGAGCCTTTAACTTTTTTTTCTTAAAGCTAATGCAAAACCTTGAAAAGAAAAAAAAAACCATATTATCCCTTATCTTAGGATGAAAGAAGGAACTAATAGCTTGTGTTACAAATGAGTGATGAATAAAGTGTGTGGGTGAGTACTTCACCCACAAAATAATTAAAATGGAAAAAGAAAGAAAAGGGTTTCACCAAAAAAAGAGGGTGAAAGAAAAAAAAAGATAAGAAAAAGTAAAAGTGGGAAATAAAATGTAGAAAAAGAAGGATAATTGTTTTCTCATAAAGTGAACAAAGAAAATAATATATATGTTTTCAAATATATTTGCTCCTTCATTCTTTCTATCCAAACTTTTTAAGCTTTTATATCCTAAATTTTTCCTACCTTTGCCTTGGCCACGTTACAACATGTGAAAAGTTCTCATGATCTTTGAATGCATATTTTCCAAAATTATATGAATATTATAATCTTGCTAAGTTATGGTAGTGTTTACATACATGAGTATTTTGAGTGCAAGCATAAGCCTAAACACTTAAGAGAACATTGGTGAGTGAATATACATTTTAACTTAATTGATCTCTTTCATACTTGATTTCCTGATAAATTCAAAAGATTAACTCGTGTGTTTAAAATAGAGTTTTCCCATTCACATGATTCATAGCAACTTGATTTAAAACGTTGATTAATTTCCAGTGGTTCTAAATTCTAAGCATCAGTAGCTTTGTTTGTTCTAAAAAATGTTGTAAATATTTTCGTCTCGGATTCAAGGAAAGATTCTACTAGTGAAAAGGAATAAATAATTTTAGAAATGATAGTTCTTTCACTACACAACTATTGTATTGTCTCTCTCCTGACTAGGTCTTTTATTAGATTGGATTAAGAATAAGTCGGATAGGAGATTCCATTTGTAGGGAGATAAAAGGCAGAAGAGAAACCTACTATACAGAATAATTGAATTGAAATTCCTTTGGTTTAATGTTGATATGAATATTGATCTGGAATAACGTTTTGAAATTACTAAGTTTTGTCCAAGAGTGCAAAAGGATAAGTGTGGGAGTGTGATGAGTGCATATTTATGTCCTCGTTTAGCCTTTAATATTGGATTCTTAATTGGTTTTTGTACTTTAATAAATTATTTTAATTAATATTTTTTATGATCGATTTTATTTAGCATGAGATACAAAAACATGTTAAAATAGTTGCATAAATATTCTTTGGATATTTTGATGTGTGTTAGTACAACTGCTGCAGCTAAGTTGAGCTCATTTATGTGTTAAAATAAATTTATTAAAGTTTCATGACACCTTGAATATAACTCCAATAATGGAAAATAATCAAGACCATAAGAAGTAGTGTTGTCAAAATGGGTTACCCGACCTGGCCCACCACAGGTTGGTCACTTAGTGAGTCAACCCAACCCTGCTTATTTATGAGCGAGCCAGAAAAATTCGAACTCCGCTCGACCTACCACGGGTTGGTGGGTTAAACAGATTGGTTCATTGGCTCACTTAATTACCATTTAAAAAAAATTACAAACCTTTTGTAATTCAAATATAAATAAATTTCACTCCCAAAATGATGTTAAACTCAAGACAATTCAAAATAATAAAAATAAAGCACAGTACAATCCATGTATAATGACTCATATGATATTTTTAGGATTTTATAAGATAATAAATTAATAAAAATAAAATTAGGTGGGTTGGTGGACCAACCCGGCTCACCACGGGCTCAACCCAGATGAGTCGGGTTTAAATGAGTCGGGTTGAAAATTGACCCGTATAAAAAATGCATTTTTTTCAACCCAACCTGGCCCGAAACTGTGGTGGACCGGGTTGGCCTGCGAGTTGTAACCCACAACTCTAATCAGAAGTCAATCCAAGCATAACATAAAAAAAGTGAAGAAATTTGGCTAAGCCAAGAAAATGGAACAAATAACAAAAATTGGATATTGCGGTTTTCTCTATTTTTTTTATAAAATGGGTGATAATTGATAAATGTTTATGATTAAAGATAATTTGGGAGAAAATATGTTTTAAAATATTTTATTTGATATTATTAAATAATTACCTTATTTGTCTATATCAATAAATATCAAAAGATAATATTTACCAAATCTTTTTTAATTTAACATATATCTTCTCAAATATTTTTAGATCTCTACAATAATCAAATATAATATATTCTGAAGATATTGGATTATTTAGAAGATAATTAGAGGGGTTACATTATCATAAAGAAGATTACAGCAACAGAAAAGCCTAAAACAAAACTCAATTCAATTTCCATATAAATAGACGAGAAACACATTAGGGGAGTTTAAAAAGTCATGAGAGGGTTCAAATTTCGTCCACCCTTTCTTTTCTCATGTTCTCTACCATTTTTTATTTTATTTTCATGTTATTTTAACATTCCATAAAATGTTAAGCCTCACCAAAATACATAAATAACATAAAACATTATATTCTACTTGACTTGCACATGTGACCACTTAACCAATCAAAGAGCTTTCACCAAGTAAGCTACATCATATTTTCTAAACTCATACAAATTCTAATAAAATATACTCAAGTCTTATTTATAAACTCTACATTTTCTCGAATCTTACATATTCAACTAAGATTTTTTCATTATTATAAATATTAGAAAACATCGCAATTGAATAACTTAAATGATTGAAAGTATCTATTTTTTTTATATCAATCTAAGATAATCACTAATAAAAACATACTAAAATAATCATCATAACATATATAATTAATTCCCTGTCGGCAAATCATCATCAAGAATAAGCAAAATTTGATGAATGATCAAGGAAGGAAATAAAATCATACAATTTAATTTGTTGAAAACTTAAATTCCACAGTTAAAATATAGATGATCAAAATTATATAATTAAGTTTTTTCTTTTTAATTTTGAAAATGCAGCCAATGAAAAGGGGCTGTGAGGAAAGCAACATGCGAGGCTGGTAGGTTTATCACAGCTCTAGAATGAATGTTGCATGAGTTTACTTGGAAAAGGGGTGTTAGAGAGATTGCAGAGTCTATAGAGGGGAAACTTCTTCACCATCATGATTGTACTCTTCACGCCTGGGTTCTACCAAATCCTGCCATTTGCCGACTCAACGACTTAGCTTTGTTCTTCAGCGAAGAATACTATCATTTCATATATCTTCATCGTAGTTGAAGCACTGGAGTTGAGAATACAGAATAAGAAAAACGAAAAAAAAAAGTTTTGTCTGTGGCAAATAGGTAACTCTGTAGTTTTCTGTGTTTCTACTGTCGAGGTAATTCTGAAACCTTCTCTCGATTCCTCTACATGTTTTTTTTTTCAATTGGTAATTTGAATAATTGCGAGGGTTTTGGAATTTTCGGCTTTGGTTTGGATTTGGGATTAGAGGCAGTGATTTGGTAGATCGGGGTTGGAATTGGCTGTTCTATGTGTTTGAGTTGATTTTGATGGCTTTTGCATGAATCTCTAGGCTGATTTTGCTATTGGAATTTGGCAGTGATTCGTGATATAAGCGCGGAATTATTTTTGGCTGTGTTGTTTTGTTTATACGATGTCTTTAACAGCGGTTTATTAGCTGCCATGGACTTGTTCTTTCGATTTCGTGATGCTTTTTCTTGTCTATTTTATGATTTTTTATGCTATTAATTTCCATCATCAGGAGCAGAGCCGTTTCAGGAAAAACATGTTGAGTATGCACTCTAGCTTCATGCATGGCTGGGTATGCTCAAGCCTTAAATCCATTTATACAAGTTCGATTTGTTAATTTTGTCGTAAACCTTATGTTTCTCCGATTTGTGAGTTTCTTGATGTTTATGTTTTGCTGTTTGTCTACGTTGCATAGATAATTGTTCTGGTTTGTTGAGAATTTAAAATAATAAACCCAGTTGCTACTTGGAATTTAGTTTATTATTTGTTATTCTCTTAGTTATCCATTTTATCGCTCATTTTATACAATCAGGGGCTATTCTTAGTTTTCTTAGTCTGACTGAATTTCGAAATTTGGTTGTTTTCCTTTCTACCCACTCTTTGGTCGTACTTTTAATGGCATACAACAAGCATGCATGATTTTCGGTCTGCTTTTCTGGAGATATTTTTGCATTGCAAACTTAATATAACAGAAGTGAATTTTTTTCATATATGTATATTTGTATCTCTGTATGACTCTATTGGAGTATTTAGATGATAACAAGCACAAACTATTTATATATAAACTACTAATAATTGGGTTTGCAAATACTAACTATTTTTGAAAATCTATTAGTAATCTAAAGTTGAATTGTGTACGTGTGTTGGTGAAAATTGTATATGATCTTAAAATTTGAGTTTTTTAAGGTGAGGACTACGTAAGGCTCAGTTAAAGCACTGCTTAGGTTGTGTGTATATGTGATGTGGGACTAAACACACCCCTCACTCCTAGAACAATGACGGTGCCAACAACCCTCTTGCCTTAGGATATTGGCTTGCAATATATATAATGTGGGTGATCCAACATTGAATCTAGGATGGACTTTGATCTGGTATTATTAAAGTATAGTTTTACTCTGTTGTTTTTCTTATCTATGTACTCTGTGCATCTATTGATGGTAGGCTGTTTTTAATTCAATTGCACTTTCTAACTTTGGTTAGAGCCATGGGTCTAGAACTCTTATCATATAAATACTGTATTACTGTTTTCAGCGGGATTTCATTTTAGATAATAGTTCAAAAAATTCCCGAATATCTTTCTCTAACCCTAGATCTTGACGTGAACAATGCCTTCTTTGATGACATCTTTGAGGAAGAAGTCTACATGACCCAAACTATTGGATTTGAAGTCTCAGATAAATCCTCTGTCTTCTGGTTGAACAAGGTCATTTATGGCCTCAATTAAGCTCCCAGAGGTCTGTTTGACAAATTGAGAGCCATGTTGCCCCCATTTTAGTTTAAAGCAATTATATGTTATCCATCTGTATTGGTCTATTGTACTTAGACATATGTCATCTACATTCTTGTTTATGTAGATGACAATATTATATCATTGGGAACTCTTCTACCCCGATACAAATTATAATCTCCAAAATTAATTTTGCTTTCTCTCTCAAGGTCCTCCATGTGCTTGTTTACTCTTTAGACAATGAAGTCAAACTTAAGTTGGATCGTTCACTCAGTCTCATGAAATGAAAAATATGTTCATGATCTCCTAATAAAAATTGCAATGGAAGTCTTCGTGGATGCTACTCTATACAAGTATGTTGTGAGTGACTTGTCGTATGCAACTGTAACAAGACTTGAAATCAGTTTATGTCCAAGCCCTTGGAACACCATTGGATTTCTATGAGGCAAATCCTTTGTTACCTCAATGGTGCTCTCGTTTAGGGTTAATCCTACAGTTGGTTGAGTGTAATTGAAGTGCTTTTGAGAGGATAAGAATTTAAATTTATGAAATTGATTTTATAATTATTTACCTATACCACCTAGTATGTGAGTATGATGTGTCAATTGATTTTATAGTTATTTAGGTCCACACCAAAAAAAAAAGAAATTATTTATGGAAAAAGACCAGGAATGACGTGGTGTTTGCAATGGATAATTCAAGAATGAACATGAAGGATGTTCAAAAAACAAATGGCTATAACATTGATGATATTTCTTCTGATGATGAATGGACTGTGGGGGAGAATTAAACAAATTCAACTTTGCATGCTTTAGATGAAGACGTCTCATTTGAAGTTGGAGAAGATGTTAGTGATGTTATTGCACCTATGGTTGATTTGGAGGTTCCTCCAATTGTTAAAAATGATGAAGGTTGTGGAGGAGATGATATTAATGAAAATGAAGATCGTGTGAAGGAGAATGACTATCCTTCTTTTGATATGAAAAGTCTCCTTGGGTAGTTTGTTTCTATTAATCAATTATGATTTTATTAGTTATTATGAATAATTTTATGAATGGTGAACCTATTTGTAGTTGTGTTATGTATTGAATCTTACCATTCAAGACTTATGTATTATTTTTAATCCATGCACAGGTCTACGAGTATAGTTTTACATGTACTCGAAACTCTTAGTTATGATCCTTGAGTTCCGATTTTTATCCCCCTTCCTATCCTTGACAACATTGGTATTTTGATGCTGATTGGTCCTTTGACCTAGATAACACATGGTCTATATTTGGTGCTACTATGTTTGTAAGATCTAATTTGGTATCTTGGTCATCTTAAAATCACACAGATTTTACTAGTTTTCTTTTCTATGTACTCTTTTTACAGGATGGGTGGTATGCTGTTTTTCATTTTATTGCACTCTCTGACTAGCTCTTTTTGTATAATTATTGTCAATGGGTTTTCATTTTAGAAAACAGAATCATAAAATTTTCTTTGTATCTTTCTCTTAAATCTAATACAAATTGGAATAAAGCTTAAGGCCTAGCTTAATGACATAACTTATAAAGTGAGAGCTTCCTTAGCCTTAGTTATGAATACTACCTAGGCCATGTCTATAGGTCCCATGAAATCATTAGACCTAAGAGTTTCAACTGCACAGGCTAGGAGGGACTGCATTTAGGGCAACTTTTGAATATCCCTTATGTCCAGTGTTTTAAAAAACCAACCAATAATCAACTCAATCCATATACTGAGTTACTATTCAAACTAGTAAATCACTAGTTGAACCACATGAATTTGTGTAGGTGACTTAGAGAAGATTGTGTATGTATACTGTTTTTTATCATAGTTATACTTAATATCTGTTGTGGTCGCGTGATAAGATTGAGGAGTGCTTGAAATGCCTTTGATACTGTTCTAGTTGAGCGGGGATTTTACATTTCCAGTAACAGCATACACTTCCCTTTTAATCAGCATGCAGCCTACAGATTTCATTTATTGCTATGTGCATTTACTGGACTGTGTGTATCAACTTCTCTTGTACCACATAATGGCCAGTAGCTCCCTGGGCCATGTGGGTCAACTTGCTCGTGGACCACACAAAAAGAATGGTCACTTGGAACTTGTTACCTGATTTAAATCTGGTTTCACGAGTGGCTCTAAATATATGAGAAAAAGTTGATGTAAAATTGAAGTAATTTCGCCTAGAAGGAATAGGCAATGGACAATGGAATTAGCCTGTTCATTAAGTTTATTTGTATTAAAAGTCTTCCAAGTCAACAGACTGTCTTTTGGATGTTGTTGATTGCTCTTTTAACAATATTTTATTAGTTCAATGCTGTATGAGATAGTACTTTTTGCGATATTTTACCTATGCAAGTATGATATTACTTTGTTTTGTTCTGCAGGGAATGATTTTATTTATTTACCCCTTATTCTTTATTTTGCTAACATATGGAATGATCCTATATATTAATTAAATATTCTAAAATGTTTTAAATATCCAGGGAGTACCAAAGATTCTTGATATCGTGGTCTTCAGCATTGCCACCACAGTTTCTTTGAAGTTGCTCAGTGTCTAGGGTTGTATTCCACTAATGCACCTAAGACTGTTTACATAGGTTTGTAGATAATTTTCTAGCAGACAAAAATGGAAGTGAAAACTGCAAAGGCATTGGATAGGATTGCTCTCAAATTGAAGAGAAAGCGACCTACCCAATATGCTGCACATGAATGTGGAGCTTTGCAGCCTTCAGGCAGGGTGGTAAAACAGATAAAATTGGGTGAATATAGAAAAAAACATGCAAATGCTGGTCCTCATATTGGGAAGTCCTTGAGTAACCGATTTTTAAGTTATAAAAAAAGTGGGAAACCAGCTCGTCTGATGTTCTATAAGAATGGTGAGTGGGTGGACTTTCCAAGTGATATTCTTGACTTGGTTAAGAAAGATCTTGAAATCAAGAAGTCGGTTGTGGAGGTGGAGTTAAATGGGTATCATATGGTTTTAAATTTTTTCCATATGTATAAGTTGAACATGAAAACTGGTCTGCAACAACCAATGGCTTGGATTGATGAGGCAGGAGGCTGCTTTTTCCCTGAGGTCTATGCTGCTTATGATGAAGAGCTTTATAATCTCTGGAAACAGGGCACTGGAAAAAGTAAAGAGCCATATGGTTCTAATGAAATAAAATTACAATTAGAAATTGAAATAAATGGACTGGATCAGTGGAAGTTGAGGGAGTCTTCTGACGAGTCCGATGCATTATTTAACGGTATTAGAATTGATACTAAACAAAAGAGCTGTCCATATGATGTAGAAGTAGAAAATAGCATTAACAAAGAGGACTGTGAAAATGTTGACGAATCTATACAGCAAAATGAAGAAATAGATTTAAATGCCTATACTGGATCTGTAAATGGAAGGTTGAATTTCGATTCTGTACAGAAGATATTTCTTAAGGGAATGAATAATAATGGCATTACTGATTCTGACATTGTTGGAATTGACCGGTGCTCAGGTGCGTCAATGCAAGCACGATTGGAGCTATTCTTGAAGCAAGCTGAAATTACACAAAAATGTCATGGGGATGCTAATATTCAGTATGCTTGGCTTGCTTCTACTAAACGAGAACTGTATACAATGATGGAGTATGGGCTTGGCCACTGTAGACTATCTGCATTTAAAGGTTCATACGGCACTGGTGTTCATCTTGCACCCGTTACCTGCCCTGACACCAGGTTAATTTTGGTATTTTCATCTTCAACAAATTTAATCATTCAAATACCTTTTCTTGTAGTCTTGATGAACATATATGTGGCTTATCTTCTATCTTGGTAAAAGTAAGATGAATGGTGGTATTCGAGCTTCTCCTGATTTCTAGATTTAGCTGCAAAGTTGATTGTATTTGTTCTAATGCAATTGGTCACTAAAATTTATCTAATTATAGCATGAGTCATAGTCTCCACTACTGCAATTTTATCTTAGAAATTTCTATGCTGGTATTTTTTCTCCTCGTCAATCTTACTTTTATTCGTGACTCAATCCATGTGTTCTTTCTCTGCATTGTTCTTTCTCTGTACTCTGCCAATGAAGAAGTATTTTATATTTATATAACTTCTAAGTTAAACATTAGTGTCTATTATGTGGTAGGATACTGGTTATAAAGTGTTCTATGCATAACTGCTGGAATATTCTTTAACCAGTTTTTGCTGCACTACTTATAGTTTCTGTATGGAGTTATGGGCATATTTTCTTCCTGGTTTTGCTCTTTTCCTAATTATTATAATTCCAACTGTCAAAGTTTTTTCGTTGAGATTGTTTTATTATATGTATTATTACACGCAAAGTACTTTCTTTCCATATTTACTCTTAGCATATTATTATGTTTATTTCACTCTTTCTTGTGCCTACCATTATGTATTGTATCTATATCATTCTTTTGGAATATTTAGAGAATGATTAAATTTTTCTGTATGTACAGTGCACGTTATTGTGATGTTGACGAAAATGGGGTTCGACATTTGGTCCTTTGTCGTGTAATAATGGGGAACATGGAGATTCTCCGTCCTGGCACTGGTCAGTTCCAACCCAGTAGCTGTGAATATGATAATGGGGTGGATGACATTCAATGTCCGAGATATTATGTGGTGTGGAATATGAACATGAACACCCACATCTATCCAGAATTTGTTGTTAGCTTCAAGCTGTCTTTTGATGCCGAAGGTGATACATTGTTCCTTTAATTTTTCCTGTTACTAAATTGTTGCTTTCCTGCTAACAATAAGTTGTGCATTTTAATATTATGTACTTAGTACTCAATGAGTAGAACAAAAGGCAAACAAGTTGGTATACGTGGTTTTTTCTTTCCTTTAGGTTGAAAAAATTCTATAAGATGTTAGTATTAGGAAACATTGTTTCATCCATAGATTGTTGATATCTCCTCGTGGGTGCTTTCTGATGCAAGGTTGGGTGACTGCTATTCCTTTCTTGATTTTTTGTCTTGATCAATAATATGTTATGCATTTTTACAGGTCTTTTTGGTGGAAGTGAAAGGAAGAATAATGTTTCTGGGGTTATGACAGCCTGCCATGGTCCTCAAGGACTGTTAAATTCTTGTGCAGTAGTTAAGGTATGTTACTTTATATTTGAGTTGTGGACTGATTCTTTCCCGGGCTTTCTATGTTAATACCTATTCTATAACTGTTGTTTACCTGCAAGTGTTATCTTTGTTTCTTTTTACCGTTTTTGCCTTGTATTTTCAATTTATTATTTGAATGTACATTGTCTTTTTTAATGGGAATACAACTCAGAAGGATTTGGAAGCTTCATGAAGGTTTGACTATTAAGGTTGTCTGATATGGTCTGAGTTATTGGTGGAATGACAAGTTAGAGTTTTGGGGGGGAAAAACAATATTTCTGTGACAAACAGATTAGGGTACGGTTTACTTCCCCAAGAATCACTTAGTAATTTAGATTGACGGTGATTGGGATTTTACGGTAGCTTAATGACATTTTTATGTTTTAATGTCTGAATGGTAGTCTGTTTTCTCCCCTTAAGGAATTCAGTCATTATTGTTTTAATATCTCATTTTGTTTCCGCTAGTATATTCTTGTGTACCTTTTTTTTTTTAGTTCCTGTTTGGTAGATAAGAGAGAAATGGAGTGAATTGAAATAAAAATAAGTGAAAACAGGGTTAGAAATAAAGTGGAAGGTAAATATATTTAGTTGAAGAAAAATAGAGAAGAAATTAGAAGAGAGAGAGAAGAGTGGAAATAGATAAGACATAAAGTAGAAATGTCCTAATGGTACCCACTTATTTTTAGTTATTTCTTCTCTATCAGGCGGTCTTAATTAAATTCATTATTTCTATTTTCACTCTCACTCCTCCAACCAAACACACCTTTAATGTGTTTGGTTCAGTGCGAAACGTACAGTTACCAGGAAAACGAGTTTTACTTTTCGGTTTACAGTTACCACCAAACATTTTTTGAGATTTGTCTTTAAGTGAATATTGTTAGCATATTACCCATGTATATAAAGATGGATTTGTGGGGTATATGTCCAGGGCGCAGCTCCCCCAAGAGTTCCAACATCGCCTTGGATGTCTTTTCCTTTGCTTTTTGCTGCTATCGGAAACAAGGTTCCTCCTAATGATATGGAACGTGTCAGAGAACATTATGAACAGTTCAGGGTATGTAAAGTAGCTCGACTTGTTGTTGCCCTCGCCTTGATTGATGAAATATCTCTAATATATCGTGCCGTTCTTGTTCAGTCAAAGCAGATATCCCGGGCTGATTTTGTGAAGATACTAAGGTTAATAGTTGGAGATGCTCCATTGAAACTTGCAATGACACAACATCAATTTAAGGTATGAATTTTGAAATCATAGGCTACTGTCTTCTGCTATGTCGTCATACCTCCTAAATGATGTTTAACTGGCTGCATGCAGATACCATCCAATGTTAAGGAAGGATAAGGCTTTAATATTAGAAAGCATGAGGAGATGGATATTTCTGCTCTTGGAGGCAAGTCAATTATTAGCTCCTAGACATTCTTTTTCATTTTCTTTCGTCATTTTGGACCTTGAATGTAGTTGATGCTAGAACCTCTTCATTATTTTTACTTGAAATCATCTTATTTCAGATACATTGTCAACCCACCTATTGCTACCTTACGTGATTTTTTTATAATAAACATCATTCATTAAGTATTTCCTGTTGTCTTTTTCACTACCACTCCTCATCCGTATTTTGGATTTGTTCATCGTATCATAGAAAATAAGTTTAGAAATAGTCGATACATAGAAGAAGACCCCAATTTCTTAAAAGATTGGCCAAGCTTAATCATTTCTTAAGGGACATAATTATTTGAAGAGATAATAAAAAATAATAGATAAAATTATAATTAAAATAATTTATAATTAGTTACAAAGGTTCATTGACCTTCTATTAAAACTAGTATTTAAAAAGAAAAAGAAAAAGAAAAAAATTCTTACCGATTAGTTTGTGAATAATAGTCATTTACTAATTTGAGTGTTAGCCACGAAACTTCATCAGTAAATAATTAGAACAGAAAGATTGAGGATATTAAGGAGCGATCAATCCTATACCCAAATCCAGGTACAGTGTGTGTTGGAAGCCAGAAATTGGGTTGTTAAAATTTAAAGTGAGTCATTTTTATTAAATAATTTTTTTTATAGAAAACTTAAGAACAAATCTGTTTATTAAAAAAATATAGTGTGTAATTTAAAATTAATTACATTAGGAAATTGCATGAAAAAGGATAAATCTGTTTGTTTTTTGTCAGAAAATAATTCTTTCAAAATATAGGCAGAAATAGTTAAGTCCATTATTTTAGTTTAATTTCTAAGACATTCGATAAATTGGACTATTTGTAATCAAACAACTCATCTAAAGCATAAATTAAGTGTGATAACTGAAATTAGCGGAAATACAGGTACCTTTGACTCTTTGTGTTGAATATTTTTTGTGTTAAAATAATAAATATTTTTATTAAAATAAGAATAGATGAATTATGCGATTATTTTTTTAGTGAAGAAATTATGTTACTACTTTTGATTAAATATATTGCGTCATTATGTATTTTATTAAATAATAAAATTATTTTAATTTACAAAAAAGTAAAATTATTTAACTGTTAACAAAAATCGTATTTCCTTTTTATAACGATGGTATAGACGAGTACATTTATAGTTTTATAAATATTTTTTCGTCTTTAGATGAGACAGTCTTATGAGCTTTTTATTCTTTTATAATATTTTTCTCACTTTTCTACACATTCATTTTTATAAAAAGTGTATTTATTAATTTATTCATAAATAACAACCCTTGGGAATTGTCTTTTTCTTTCTCTTAAGTATGGGATGAAAAGAGAAGTGAAGGGTTTGATTTTAAGAAGTAAAAGTTTTGTCACTATTGTTTTCTTTTCATAATCAATGGTTAAGGGTAATTTCAGGAAAAAAAAAGTGTTAGTGAGAAAAAATGTATATTAGTCACCAAGTTAATACAAAAATAACGTTTATGAACGTTAAGTAAAATACCGTGAACAATTTTTCATTGAAAAATAATTTCATTAAAATTAGTAATAATAAATAAATTTAGTATTAAATAAACTGATTACCGAAGTTTCTCATTTTTTTTACAAGATATTATTTTACTAATAAATTAGGCTAATATAATTTTTACGACAAACTTCATATGTTAATATATTATTGTTTAATATTATTAATCTTTACAACAAATTTCATTCGATACAAAAATTCTATAAATACATATAATATTTCGTAAAGAAATATATATTCTCTTATATTTCTTCATATATCTAAATTATTTTATTAATTTAAACATTCAATATTTTTTTATAGGTGAATATTTGTTCTATGCTCTAATTCTCATGCGCATTTATGGGTTTAGATAAATATCTTGTCTCTACATCTATTATCACGATGTTCTCAATTCACATGACAATATATCAGTATTTAAATTATAATTTGGGACACATTGTGATGAAGTTGTTTTTTAATTATTTGATTTCTTATTAGAACCAAGTTGAAAGGTTTTTTATATACGTAGAAAAAATTATTCATTTAATTAATATATTCGAAATTGTTTTATTAATGCACGACTAAATTTTGTTACCTGTCCAAATTGAAAGGGCAATAACACTAGTGTGTTTATTAAAGTTAGTACATGTTACTTTTTTTCTCTCTTGGTGTTAACCATGTCAGATGGTGAATGTCAAGTTGTGGCCCTAACATTCTCTAGAACCTACAACATATTTGAGAAGAAGAAGATGGAAAAGAAAGGCATTCTTACACGTCCCAAGTGAGCATTCAAAAGGCTTGCACCAAAATTTGTGTACATGCATCCATGATTGGAGTTTTATTCCCATCGCCAACTTGTTGTGCCAATAATTTCTTCAAGCATGTCACTACCTCCAAGGCAAAACATGTCATAAATTATGCATTGTACGTGGACAAACTCTTTAACAACGATAATGGTTGAAACTCCAACAAGAACTCCAAGGTTGTGACCATTTTCACTATAGAATTTCCTCCACATTTCGGTGCTTTTGGAGGTCAACAACAACAGAGTTTTGGAGATGGACATGTAGTGCCACTTCATTCTTGTATGTCAAGATGGGGATAACCACTGGTGCTCCCCATGAGAAAATCGTGTCTCCCTCACCATTGAACTCCTTAACAAATCAGAATTGGAATATAAACCATAAAGATTCCTAACATATCACACTATATCCTCTATAGTAATGATTTAGGCCACACCCAAACAACTCCACCAAGTTGGATGTCCCCTCTTTCCTGTTAGAATCTTTCTTTTATCAAAACTTGGATTTTTCTTATAATGATGTTATACATCGGTTCTTGAAAGTCTAATACTCCAAATTTGGAGTGAAACTTTGACGAAGCTCATAATGATGATAACTTACAAATAGATGTCAATCACAACAACCTGAAAACTTTTAATGCAAGACAACAATGATAGACCGATAAACGATCAACCTTATTCAAAAGGCACAAGAATAAACTTAGGTAAAAAATAATGAAGTATGAGTGATATTTTCTAGCAAAGTGATGGTGTCATTGAGGATTTCTATGAAGAAATTTGAAAAAAGGGTATGAGGAAACTCTTACTAGGAAAGACAAGGTTCTTAAGTTTGTTCATTATGTTCACCTCTCTTTCTTAAGAGTCTACTTATTGAACTTTCAATCATATTTTGCTCTAGAAACTTCTATGCAACGTGCAACGGGAAATTTGAGTGGTCTCAATATTAACTTACACCATACCTCATTACAAATCCAAAGCTTCACAAAAGTCATCCTCATGCTTCCTCATAGAAAAAGAGAATTAATCACTACTAGAACTCGACACAACAACACTTTGATGAAGAGCACAATGAAGAAAACCTTTAAGCTGATCTAGATCTTATTCACGAAATTGAAAAATAAGCTCGCGTAAGAGAGTTGCATGTCAGTACAACACTTGAGTAAAAGAACTAGAAACTTGACACAATGGAGAAAGAAAGATCCCTTCAACAAGAATAGCTCAAAAAGTAATTGTCAAACTTTGTCCTAATAGCTTGATCACACTCTAAGAAGCAATAATCTTGATGTCCAAAATGTCTGGATCAACATAGTAGACCGTTGGAAGAGTCTTAAAGGTCGAAAAGAGATCACATTCCACCTCACCTTGATGAAAGGGTGGCTGAGTCACATGCCCCTACAAAGAAACTAAGCGTTCCAATACCCGGGTACAAGAAGAATTCAACGATTACAAAAGTAATTTGGCGTTAGTGTCTGAATACAAGAGTAAAGTTGACGCTCCAATGATAGAATAGAAAAGAAACTTGACATTCCATGTACCTAAGTATAAGAGCAACTCGATGTTCTAATGACCAAGTAGAGAAGTAGTTCAGTGTTCCAACACCCAAATACAAGAGCAAGACAACTTGACGTTCAAATACTCAAATACTAGAAGAATTAGTGAATATAAGAACAACTCGACTTTCTAGTATCCGAATATAGGAGTATACTCGACATTCCATTGATCAAGTAAGGAGAAACTTGGCATTCTAAATACCCGAGTAAAATAACAAATCGACGTTCAAGTGACCGAATACAGGAACAATTCGATGATCTAACACCCAAGTACAAGAACAAGAGCAATTCAACATTATAGTGCCCAAGTACATGATCAACTTAATGTTCCAATGATTGAGTAAAAAAGGAATTTGATGTTCCAACACCAAAGTATAAAGAGAAAGAGCAACTCGATGTTCCAATATTCGAGTACATGAAGAATTCAGTGAGTACAAGAACAACTCAACATTATTGTGCCTGAGTACAATAATAACTCAACGTTCCAATATAGAAGTAACTCAATCTTTCAATGATTGAGTACAAGAGTAAGTCGACGTTTCAATGTCTGACTACAAGGGTAAATTGGTGTTCCATTACCCGAGTACATCAAGAGATAATAACTTGGAGTTACAATACACTGATTCAAGAAAGAATAGTGCAGAAGGTAGACCTAGTTTTGAGAAAGATTGGTTGCATTCAAAACTTTAAGCAAAAAGAAGGTTTGTACCCAACTGAGACGAAACGTATTGAATTACAGACTACCTCTAGAATGGAGTCTACAAGTTAAAAGAACTCAAGCAAAAGCTCATCTCGAGAAACAACTAAGGTCTTTACTTGACTAACACAAAATCCTTAAAAGCAAATGCTAAGAGGTAAAACAAGTTAAGCCCGTAAATGTGACATCTGAGTTATCTAGACAGAAGATAAAGCCCACAAACATGACACAATAAGCTCGCGAATGCGACATCTAAGTTACCTAGACAGTAACGTAAAGCCCACAAATGTACCACTAAAAGCCCTCAAATGGAGGCACCAAACTACTTATAGGGTAACACAAATAAATCTCTCAGACGAGGCACTGAGTTAACTAGATAGTAACCTAAATAAAGCCCTCAAAACGAGACATTGAGTTACTTAGACAATAACTTAAATAATGCCTTAAACGAGGCACCAAGTTACTTGGATGGTAACATAAGTAAAGCCTTCAAACGTGACACAAAGTTACTTAAACAATAACCCAAATAAAACCCTTAAATGAAGCATTGAGTTATCTTAATGATAACATAAAGCTCACAAACGTGGCACTATAAGCTTACAAACGCAACATTCAAGTTACCTAAATGGTAACCTAAAGCCCATAAATGTGGTACTATAAGCCCACAAACGTGACACCTGACTTATCTAGATGATAACAAAAGCTTACAAACATGGCACCTAAGTTATGTAGACAGTGACATAAGTTAAGCCTGTAAACACGACATCCGTGTTATCTAGACTATAACATAAGCCCACAAATGTGACACCTGAGTTACTTAGATGGTAACATAAATTAAGCCATCAAACGAGGCATTGAGTTACTTAGAGAATAACTCAAATAAAGCCCTCAAACGAGGGACTAAGTTACCAAGACAATAACATAAATAAAACCTTCAAATAAGACACTAAGTTACTTAGACAATAACCATCAAACAAGACACTTAGTTACCTAAACGGTAACATAATGTCCACAAATGTGGCACTATAAGCTCGTAAACGCAACATTTGAGTTACCTAGATAGTAAGATAAAACCCTCAAACGTTACACCATAAGCCTACAAATGCGACATTTTAGTTAAGCCCGTAAATGTGACACTTGAGTTACCTAGACAGTGACATAAGCTAAGCTTGCAAATGCAACACTTAATTACCTAGACGATAACATAAGTTAAGTCTTTAAATGAAACACCGAGTTACCTAGATGGTAACAAAAGCTCACAAACACGACACCCAAGTAAAACCCACATACGCGACACCAAGGTATCTAGACTTAATATAAGTTAAAGCCTGCAAACGCGACACCCAAGTTACTTATGTAATAACAAAAGCCTACAAAAGCGACACTTGAGTTACCAATAAAAACCCACAAACATAACACCTCAAGTTAATTACATGATAACATAAGCTCACAAATGTGACACCCGATTTACCTAAATGATAACACAAGTTAAGTCCGCAAACATGATATATGAGTTACTTAGACAATAACATAAGTTAAGCACACAAATACAACACCTGAACCTATCCAAACAATAACATAAGTTAAGCCCACACATGTAGATAACTTGAGTCTATCTAGATAAAATACTTATCTTAATTTAGATAAAATATTTTAGACATTATCCTAACATTTACATGGAACAAATAAAATACTTTTTACATTCGATTTCTTGAACTTCTTTTGCTCTAAACTTTTCCTTAAAATGAACTTCATTGTTCATATTATCTGTATGCTGATATGTATGCAATAACGGTATAGATGAGACTTACTGGCTACTATAACTTAATAATTGAACTTATCAAACACCATCACTTTTATATGAAACAAATATCCTTTAATCTTTGATATGTCATTAAAGTTTGTCTATCAATTAAGTTTTCTTTGCACTTTTCCTAATATTTTTAAGATCCCAATCAATTTTACTAACACCAGTCTTTTAATACAAAAAATATATATTCATTACTGCTCAGATTTCATGAAATCACACCATCAAGGAAAAGAAATTTAATATTTTAAACAATGAAAAATTTAAGATTAAAGGAAAAAAAAAAAAATTGCATAATTTTAATTTACTCGTAAAATTAAAAGTACATTTATATAGTCAAACTGTTCATCATCACAGAAGAGACATGTCCCTGTAACCTCTTTAAAATAAATAATTATATTATTTTATATTAAAAAATAATTATATTATTTTATATTAAAAAAAGAGAGAAGAAGTTCTAGAAAGACGTGAAGATATGGACCAGAGAATTGAGAAACAAGAAATCAGAAAAAGAAAAAAAAATTGCAACGTGACACAGATGGTGAGTCAGCAAGCAACACGGTCCAATAAAACGGAGGCTGTGAGGAAAGAAGGGATAACAGCAGGTGAGCATATGAAATCCTCAGTGTGAACCTTGGGGGGGTTTACTTGGAAAAGGGGTAGCGAGAAATTGCAGAATCTAGGGGAGACGCCTCCGTTATCAGTTCTTTTCTACAGGCGTTGTTATTACCTAACCCTACCATTTGCCGATCTTCCATTTAGGGTTTTTCGCTTTAAGCGAAGAACGGTGTAAATAGTATCCCTATCCCTCCGATGCACCAAGGGAATTGAAAATAGAGTAAAAAAAAAAAGAGGTGAAAAATTTGTCTGTATTAAATAGGTAATTCTGTTGTTTTGCATGTTTGTCCACTCAGGTAATTTCTGACGCTTCTCTGGATTTTTTTTTTTTCATTTGGTTTTTTTGATTCAGAATTTGAATATCTGCGAGGGTTTGAACATTTTTTTGGTTCGTTTGACTTTTAGATTTGGGGCTTGGATTTAGTAGATCGGGCTTGGGTTTGATTGTCCATGGTGTTTGAATAATTTTTTCTATTTATCTGTAATATTTTGGAGCTAATTTTGCTTTTAGAAGTAATATTGTTAGTTTCTTTTTTTTTACGAGATGGTATTTTAATTTGTTGATTATCGGTATGGTGTCTTTGGTTGTCATTGACCACACGACTTTGCTTTATTATACAGTTTTTCTTTTTATATAAATTTTATGAATTTTATTTTTATTCTGTTAAATTCGATCATCAGGAGCAGAGCTGTTCCGGCGAAAAGCATGCACAGTATGATCACTAAATGCAGTGCTGGGTATGCATAAATTTATTTAAATTTGTGTGTTTATCAATTTCGAGGTATTTCTTAAGTTTGTTTGATTTGTGAACTTGTTGTTTAAAGTTATCTGTTTATACGAGCAGCTGTACGAGGGATACAGCCTTTTATGTTAAATGACTTTGGTATGGGGTGCATTTGACTTTGGTATGGGTGCATTTGGAGGCCTTAACATACCAAAAATGGTTCTTTGATTTTGCTTCAAAGCCTGAGACTAAATTTAGGAAAAAAGAGTTACTAGTGTGTTACATGGTGGAGCTTTGTCCAGATCAAGAAATCTCGGAGTGTGTAATAATTTATCCTCAAATACATCTTTTAAAAGCCCACTCACACATATTTTTATGCTCTATTCTTTAGTTTCAAGCATCAGTACTGGTTTGGTTTCTTCGTAATCGTATAGCCCTTTCATGGATGGTGAAGAATAGATGTGTTGAGAGTTTAAATTTGTTTTCTCCAAAGGTTGCATTAGATTCTTCTGGGCAAAGTTAAAACTTGTATTTCCTGCATGACTTTTGCATCCAGTGCTCTGTAAATTAACTAAAGCTTCTCTGACAGTTTTGTGCAAGAAAGTTCAGTTTTATGTTATCTATTTATTGTTTGATGAACATTCTAATCATTAGCGGTTATTATTAGTCTCCTTACTGCTCTGATTGAATTTTGTGATATAATTAACTAGCATTGGCTTTTTAATAGGTCTAGACCTCAAGGTTTGTTATGTTTTGCAAGAGAACTGACCGATCTTTATGTTGTAAACCAAATATACATAGTTTCAGGGTTCTGAATTAATAAGTCTCTTTTAGCTTTATTATAACATTTTATACATATTTTGAATTTGTATTTTCTTGAGTTTTGCAATTTTTGGTCTCCTAAATATAATTTGACATTGACACTAAAAAGTAATCCAGAAATATTTTGATGTAAATTTGGATAAATTCAGTTTAGAACGAATTAACATTACTGTGTTCATTGCATTTGTTTTGGGACTATTTTGAAGAAACTTTTCCTAAGTGCTTCAAGGAATGGGAAGGAAAATAAATTTATTTAATAAGCTAATTTTGGGTCTTAAAAAAGGTTTTTGTTTTCTTTTTTCTTGAAATGCTCATGGGAGAAGTGTATCCCAACATGCCCAGAATTTAAAGCCTTTTGAGTATAAATTAGTTTACAGCGATTTAGGTTTTGACTACTTTTTGTGTATTTTATAAGTTCAGTATTATATTTTATTTAATTCTGTTGGAGATGGTACTATTGCAAGTGTTTCAGACTACTTTTTTGTTATTCAGGAATGCTTTTATTAGTTAACCCCTTGTTTTTATATTTGTCATCTTGTTAATTATGTGTTCATTATCCTATATATAAGTTCAATATTCTCAAAATTTTTAAACATCCAGGGATTGCCAAATATTCTTGATGTCACGGTCTTCACCAATGGCACCACAGTTTCTTTGAAACTGCTCAAGGTCTAGGTTTCTATTTACTGCTGTACCTGAGCTTTTTATATTTAAGCGTGTTTATAGATATTGGTCTAGTAGATAGAAATGGAAGCAAAAATCGCAAAGGCATTGGATAGGGTTGCACCCAATCTGAAGCGCAAGCGAGCGACCCGATATGCTGCACTTTTTAGTGGAGCTTCACAATCAATTTTGGGCCATTGGCCATCGTGTGTGTCACCAACGAGCAGGGTTGCCAAACGGATGAGATTTGGTGGATGTAGAAACAAGTTGACAAATGCTGGTCCTCATATTGGGCAGTCCTTAGTTAGACGTTTTTCAAATTATAAAAAGAGTGGGAGACTGGAGCGTTTGATGTTCTATAGGAATGGTGAATGGCTTGACCTTCCTAAGGATGTTGTTGACTTGGTTAAGAAGGATCTTGAAGTCAAGAAGGTAGCTGTGGAGATAGAGTTAAATGGGTATCATCTTGTATTTGATTTTTTACATCTGCACAAGGTGGACTTGAAAACTGGCTTGCAACAACCTATAGCTTGGATTGATGATGCAGGTCACTGCTTTTTTCCAGAAGTCTATACTTACTCTGACGAGGAACCTTACAATACCAATGAACAGGAAAATGGAAAAAGTCCCGACTCATATGCGTCTAACGAAATAAAACTACATTTAGAAGTTGAGATCAATGGAGTGGATCAATCCAGATTGAGTGAGTGTAGTGGGGAGTCCAATGCTCTAGTTAAGGGTATTCAAATTGATACTAAACAAAATTATTGTCAATATGATGTAGAAGTTGAAGATAGCATTAACAAACAGGACTGCAGAAATGTTGGTGAAGCTATTCAGCGCAATCAAGACATAGGTTTAGGTGCTTATACTGAATCAATATATGGAAATTTGGATTTAAATTCTGTACAAAAGATGTTTCTCAAGGGAATGAGTAGTTTTGGCAGTTCTGATTCCGACATACTTGAGATTTACCACTGCTCAGGTGCGGCAATGCAAGCTCGATGGGAGCTTTTCCAGAAGCAAGCTGAAATTACAAAAACAATTCATGGGGAAGCAAACATTCGGTATGCTTGGCTTGCTTTTTCTAAAAGAGATCTGTCTACAATGATGGAGTATGGACTTGGTCATTGTGGACTATCTGGACCAAAGTGCACATATGGCATTGGTGTTCATCTTGCTGCTGCTTCCTGCCCTGATGCCAGGTTAGTTTTTATATCATGGACCCAGAAATATTCTTGATAGTGATGATAATTTATTTGGCGCTTATACTTGATTGGCTAAGAGCAAGATGATTAACAGTGCATGGACATCTCACTTTAAGGTTGACGAGCAAGTTAATCCTTTATTTTCTAATGCAACTGGTGACTAAAATCTATCTCTACTAAATCATAATTAGAGTAGTAGTCTCTGCATATTCGAATATATGTTAGAAACTTAAGGGGTATCATTCTTTTCTCAGTCACCCAGTTTTAACCAGTACTTGGCCTACGTTATTGATATCTTCTGCATTGTTTTTTCTTTGTAGTGTGCTTGACTTAATTATTTATATCTATATATTTCATAAAGATAAGCATCATTGTCCATGCATTAATAAAAGTTGAATACAGTCTTTTGGCAGTTGGATTTCCTTCTGTAAAAATTTCATCACTTTATCATGTACTGTCTTTAGAACTTTGTTTTTTTACTTGTTCTGTAGTGGTCATATGGTGTTTTATTCCTAACTTCTGCAATCATATTTTATCAGTTTTTGATGCACCTTTTACATTGAGGGTGAAGTGATGATGACCTTCATGTTGTTCTCACTGTCACTGTTTTTTCCTTGTTACATACAAAGTTCTTTTACTTCTGTCCTAATATCATCTTTTTTTAACCAATTTATTATGTTACTATTTGGTATTTATATTAGATTACACTATTGGAAGGCTTAGAGAATGATTCAATTTTTCCATTTGTGTAGTGTACGTTATTGTGATGTTGACGAAAATGGGGTTCGACACTTGGCCCTCTGTCGTGTAATAATGGGGAACATGGAGATTCTCTGTCCTGGCAGTGGTCAGTTTCAACCCAGTAGTTGTGAATATGATAGTGGGGTGGATGATATTCAGTGTCCGCGATACTATGTTGTGTGGAATATGAACATGAACACCCATATCTATCCCGAATTTCTTATTAGCTTCAAGGTCCCTTCTGATGCTGAAGGTGATACGTTGTTCCTTTAGTTTGTTTTCCTTTTAGCTGCTCATCTGAGCTTTCCTGGCATAAATAAGTTGTACATTTTAATATTGTCTAACTAGTAACTATGATATCTATGATTCTTTCTTTCCATTTGCATGGAAATTTTTGAGATGTTAATATTCAGAAATAGTTTCATCTGTAGATTATTGATATCAACTTGAGGTCTATCTTACATTCATCAGATTAATTTCTTTACTCTGGTCAAATAGAAGAGCAGGGGTTTCTGCCCTTTAGCTGTTGTATGTATTAATATGATCCTTTTGCTGTGATCATTTATTCATGTTTCATTTATACAGGTCATTTTTGTGGACATAAGGTTAATACAGCCTCTTGCAGTCCTCTTGGCCTCTCGGAGACATCAGCAATAGATAATGTAAGTTATTTGATATTTTAGTTTTGCATCTAATTCTTTTGCAGGTGTAAAATGTTATTAAACAATTTTTTAACTGTGGTTTTTGTATCTTAAATTTCCAATATTTTTATGTTTTGATTTTTTCTTGATATGGTGAAATATGTAGATGATCTATTCTAAAAGAACAGTAGTAGTTTGCATAATTTGATATTCCTTTATAGAAGCATTGCATGTTCCACAAGGTTTTGCTACATAAGGTAGTCTTAAAGTTACAGGGTGGTGATTAAGGGCAGAAAGTTTGTTGTTATCGCAGCTTTGAATATTTAGTTCCTGCATAAACTTTATGGGGCTCAGGTCTGTTGGGAGAGAAACATACCACATTTAGAGGTTTTATCATGCTTTTGAAAACTGTCTTATTTAAATCATGTATTGTTTTTATTTCCTATAAATACAGCATTATCCATATAATTTTGAAATGTTTGATACTTCCTTAGGGAAAAGCTCATAGTGTAGTTGCTAGCACTCCAAAAGTCCCGAAATCCCCTTGGATGCCTCTACCTGTGCTTTTTGCTGCTATCAGAAATCAGGTTCCGTCCAAGGATATGAATCATATCAAAACACATTATGAACAATTCAGGGTATGCAAAATAAGTTCCAGTTCATGTCCTTCTGCTTTGATTGATGAAATAATATCACTAATATTTCATCATATTCTAATTCAGTCAAAGCAGATATCCCGGGATGATTTTGTGAAGATGCTGAGGTTAATAGTTGGAGACGCTCTGTTGAGAGCTACAATAAATGATCTTCAATACAAGGTACATGTTTGTTTTTAAAAATGAATTTGGCTTTGACATCTTGTGATTGGTGATATACATTCTAAAGATATTACTTGCTGTAATGTATATTAGGCTATATTTTCATATTTCTTATTTCCTTTTTCTAATATTGTTCTCATCTGTTATGTGGTTGTACCTCTTAAATGTTTGACTGACTTTTTGCAGATACCTTCTAATGGGGGATTAGATGACTCAATCAAGAAGGAAGGTTAAGGCTATTTTCCTAATAGAAGATGAAGGTGGAGATCTTTGGCCTTGGAATTTAATATTGTAAACTTCTGGATAAATAAAAAAATGGAGTTGTGATATTGTTTCTCTAGGCAAACTTTCCTTTTCATTATTTCCTTATGTCATCCTCCTTTGGACCTGCTACCCATGTGCAACTGGAACTTTGTTAGAGTTTATTTTAATTTGTCTGTTGATTATATATGCCTTATCAATTTTCCACTTTCTGTTAGGTTTTTATAATTTACAATAAAAAAAGAAAATTGGATATTCGCTATTTTCCCTGGTCAAATTTCATAATTTGTTTACTTCGTATTGTGGATTTGGTGTATTTAACGTCTTGTGATGTCAATGGTGTTTTTAAAGCATGTTAGGGAATTTTTTTTTCTCCAATCTGTCTGGTGTAAGCTATTACTGATTTTATTCTTGAATGAAGGTGCCTAGCTTTTGGGCTGGTTGATCTGTTTGGAACACAGGTAATATTGCTTCTGATTTTTCTGGGAATTGTATCTATTGATGACGCAGTTATGGATTTATTTTCAAAAGAAAATTACAACTTCAGAGGTTGGGTTGAAGTTGACTCCTTGAGGTCAGATTTTTGTTGAAAGGGTTGTTCTTCAGATCATCGTTGCACTCTTCTATTCAATTCATCGTAAGCTTCCTAGATCATGATTGTCACTTGACTACCTGATTTTTTGGCTGACTGGTTAGACAGTAATGCTGGTGTGTTAGTTTTTGTTTTCTTGGTAAATTACCTCCCTAGCTCGTTTTAGTTCTGTAGCTCTTTGTGGTGTAGTCTAGTTGAAACCTATTTTCTGGCATTGGCATATTTTGTAAAATGGTAATCAAACATATTTCTTAGCATTAAAAAATAGTGCTTACTCGGGCTTATGGGTCTTGTCTAATGAAACGAAGTTCCTGACTGCATTTTATGTGCGAAAAATTTGTAAATGAAAATCTATCATGTAATAAGACGTGAGAACACCTTTTCGAGTGTTAAAGACTGACATATAAACGTTTAAGTATTAAAAATATGATGGATTGATTCTTTCTCTCATGAAATGTTCATTGTCATTGCTTATGGAAGCTTTAGGAATTTGAGTCAGGAATTATCGAGCAGGAAATTCTTAGGTGTTATAAAGGGACAAATAATTTATCTTAAGACTTTTATTAGTATGTGGCCATAAAAAATTTCTTCTAGAAATTCTTAGGTGTTATAAAGGAAAAAATAATTTATCTTACGACTTTTATTGGAATGTGGCCATAAAAAATTTCTTCTATATCCTTTCTGATTAATAATATATTACTCCGTGTTGGTGGAAAAAGTTCGAGAAACTCGATTTTAATATTTTTTTTCCCGGGTGTCTAAGAATTTTTTCATTTAAAGTGTTTTCTTCTACGAGATTCTGGAAGGAGACGATTCATGTTTATTTGATGATTCTCCTAAATCAGGTTAAGTTCCGTTCACATGGCATGCCAAATCATGATGTGAAGAAAAAATTTGGAGAATGTACAGAGATTGCATTTAAACAACAGTTGCAATGCTAGACTCATTTTTGAGAGATCATTTGGAGAATGTACAGAGATTGCATTTAAGCAACAGTTGCAATGCTAGACTCGTTTTTGAGAGATCATAGGAATGCATGGCGAATTCAAGTTTTGAACCAGCTCCCTAATGAAAACCCTATTATCCATAGTTTCTAAAGTTTATTTTAAGTCTTGATTATTTTTATATGCAATTGATGACACAATGGGAAGTGGAATAGTATGACATTTGAAGGAAATCTTTTTCTGACCCAATAATCAGATGGAAGCGATGGCTTCTGAGACTCGGTTTCAGTTCAAGTTCAAGATAAATATAGAATGATCATTCTGCAGATTCTAGGTTTAAGGTTTGTTTGAATGAATATTATATTGGGTGTATTATTCAGTTGAAGGTACTAAGAAACTATTTTAAGTTAAACAGATACATTTAGTAGTGAGATAAGGAGTCATTAGCATTTAATAGGTTGCTCACAAATAGTGAACATGAACAGTGTTATTATCTAGTTAGATTGTAAAGTGGTGGAAAAGAGAATTGTTGGCAAGGTCACCTAACGTTAAATCTTTGCATACAATAACAAAACTTCCAAACTTTTGAGGTATTGTTAGGAGATAAGAATGTACAAATTTGTGGTGTAAAAGTATCATTTATGAATATATGAAATGATAAAAATAACAAATTAGAATGAATACTTTTCACAAAAATTATAAAAGAATATGTATTAAACTTAACATTTGAAATATATACATGAAGATTTACGTTTATTTTATAACATGAAATAATGATACTGATATTTAATTCAGGGAAATGAACATTTTACAAAAATTTTTCTAATAAAAATTGAAATTTATTTTGCCTTGGTTAATTTAAATAAACTTCATCACTATAATCCTTTAAAATTGTTGTGTTTCTTTTACCAAAAAGTTTATCAAAAACAAAATTATTTATATTAAATACAACACATCAGAAAACGTTTTTTGTTAAATAAAGTAGAGAAATCTCCACAAAATTCAAGGGTGAGTAATTTTTTTTAATCATGTTAATATATAAATTAATATACCAGTTAGCAATGAATATGATAAATTCAAGTCTGAAGTAAAATTTAGTTCTAATTTACTGGTTAAATAATTTTATTATCACGTACAAGAAGCAATATGTTCTACAAAAGAAAATAATGGCATGAAGTTTGATTACATAATTTTGTTTTAATCGAGCTTATTTAAAAAGGTTAGAAAAATCTGTCTTTTTAAGTTAATTTCATCTGCATAATAATATGAATTGATCGAAATTTAGAGATATATCATATTGTACATAAACTTTTATTTTCAAATAATTTAACTTAAAAAGAAATAAAAGAAAAAACGTAATCATACTAAAAGCCTGTTAGCAAAACTCATATTTTTTAAATAGAGAAAAAAGTTGGACATATAAATTTTTTCAAAGGATTAAATATTTCTTTCTCACTGAATTATAAAATATTGGGTTAAATATGTTTTTAGTCCCTATACTTTGGAAGTGATGGTTTTAGTGCATTTTCAAACTAAAGTACAATTTAATCCTTCAACTTTAGAAAACTCTAGTTTTAGTACTTTTTACCAAAAAATTTTTAACTTTATTTGCTGTTTGAAACGCGTTTCTCAGTTAACATTGAAACAAAAATGTGCCAAACAGTGTAAACAATCAAAATGTTATAATAAAACATGCTTGAAACAACAAATAAAGTTAAAAAATTTTAATAAAAAAGACTAAAACCAGAGTTTTCTAAAGTTGAAAGACTAAATTGTATCTTAGTTTAAAAATAGACTAAAACCAAAATCGCCCCAAAGTATAGAAACTAAAAATATATTTAATCCTAAAATATTTTATCATGAAAGGGATGTAAATCATTTTTTCAACAAACAATATAAAGATACATTTTTTAATTTTTTAGTTGTTTATATTATAGTTAATTGTTTACTTTTCTTCATATGAAAAACACAAATAAGTATATTAACCTTTTGTTAATTTTTTTTCTCGTGTTTGGTTTTGTATATAATAATAATAATTATAGAACTGGTAAAAAAGACATTCAACCCTTGTACAGCCAAAATCAGCTTGGAGTTGGTCTGCTGCCATAAGCAACAGTAAGAAGAGTTACGACATAATATTTCATATCAATTCATTAGCTTTTTTATAAAATATTTCAAAAAAGAATATAAAACATTCTAAAAATACATTTTCAAAACTTCAACTGATTAATTAATATCTCTAACTAAATAAATTGAGAAAATTATCATTTTTAAATGTTAAATTATTAATTATCTAATTGGAGACCATATATCAAATGGTTATTTTAAAATTAATAATTTTCCTTTTTAGACATTAACTAGTTCCAAACAAAGTAATTTATGTAATTCATTATAAATTATTAATTATATTTAATTTTATAAAAGCCCCAGCATTCCATTTTATATCAGTTTCCAATTGCTTTAATCGAGTAAGTCCACAGCAGTTCAAAAGCTGTATCACCAATTTTGCAACCAACAAGCCCTTAATTATGTTACACCATCCATCACATAGTTATGAAACTGAAGTGACTAGAATAACAGCATGAACAACAGAATCTATCACTTGTGTTGCCTTTGTGGTAGAAAACTTGTATAAACAAATTACATCTTACTCACCAATTTCAAGCATCATCAACGAGTGCCAAGAGTTGTGTTACCTTCACTTGATGGATCCCAACCAGGGGGTTTCACGTTTGGCCAATCACCACGACATCCCAATCTTATGTAGAGGCTTTTTTTACCTGCAATATGACAGTGACAAAGTCAATCTTGGGCAAATGAAAAATTTTCAGCTTTCCTTATTTCAATATGAAAATCTCCTTTTTCCACTTATAATATGAAAATGCCCTCAGTCATTATTCTTTTATCCGAATCTTCTAGAAGTACCTGGAAGTTTCTTGTCTGACAGGATTAACTGTTTAAGGGCACTTAAACATGCTTGTGCTACACTTTTGGCATAAGCAGGATCCCAGCCTTGTAGCTTAACAACTACATCTGCATTTGTGTATGAAATTGTGCCATCTTTGACACTTTTATGGGTCTCCTCCTTTGCAGAATCCTCATCTGCATTTCAAGTTTTCCAAATCATTTTAACTGACAACAGCATGCTGAAGCAACCCCATGCAGAGGAAGTGTAGGAAGGAATCAAAAGAAAATGAAGGCTGAGGGAGGACACTATATGAACGGTGAAACAAGATGTATAGAAAAATTAAGGGAACATTATAGGGAGTTACACATTGTAATCTCACACTTCCTTTATTATAAAACTTCCCCTCCTAAATCCACAACCTCAGTAGTAGTAAAAGTTTCTCCATGACTTTTAAGTTGAGGCTTTTGGTTCCCAAGTTGTGAATAAATTTGAAGGTTCAAAACAGGGTTGCACTGAAGACAGATAACATGAATAAAACAAAACTCAGATCGATCAACAATTACCTAGTGCTTCAGTCTGTGACAACCAGACAGTAAATCCTGCATAAAGATGTTGCCATTTGTTAGTTCTTCCAGAAGCACCATGTTGCCCTCCTAATGTTGCAACCACTGCCCTAGCATGACTGGAAAACCATTCATGCAGCAAGTAAATCTGTTAGGTCCCTATAACAAAATGATCCAGCAAATGAAATGAAGCCATTGACTTACCTACTTATGCTTTCTAGTACAGCACTTTCTGCTTCTGCTACTGAGTCAGAGCCTTCGGCAAGCAGCCCTGGAATTCATTGCACTTGTTAATACACTAACATCTAAGTCACTTCAAATACTTAGATGCATGCACTCTTTATTTCCATTTTCTCTGGTATTAAAACAAGATGCATAAGCACATAAACGGCAGCAAGGATAACCGAGGAAAAAAGTAAAAAGATGATTTATATAAATGCATTAAATGAGAACTAAAGCTTCAAATAAACACAGATTTTTCAATCATGAGATTATAGGAAAAACAAATTTTGTATTTTCCTTTTGTAGCACATCTTCTGTCAACCATAATGACCAAAATAGCCACAAAACTGGCACTAATATGCTGACTGTTCATCTTCTAAAAAGAACAGTCGAGGACATCCTTTAATATCAACAATTAGAGTGAGGTGTACCTAAAATTAAAGTAATGCTATTTTGTAAGACACCATTGAAAGGCACTTCTAAGATTGATCCCAGAGTACCTTTTAGTCGTATTAAACTATTAGTATAGAGAAACTAAGTCGCTATGTTTGTCAGGAATCTGCAGCATAGAGAAAAAAGAAATAGAAGGCTTTGTGAATAAGAAGCAAGACATAGAAATTACGCTCACATGAATCCACAGTCTGCTTGGTATATGTTTCCAGTAACTCTTTTGTGCTAAGTGGTGTGTACCTGAGAAGAACACGAAACAACAAAAATTATAACCCATTGATGAAAGTTACACACAAATCACAGCATCAAAAATTGAAGTGTATCCTTTGATATATAGTTTTGTATCCATAAAAGCTGACTTAAGTTGTTAGCATTTTTATTATATCCACAGCTGGAAAACATATTCCCAGAAGTTATAACTGATTTATGTAAAACTGGAAACAAGATTTATATTTTAATGGACAGAAGATTCATATTGATAATTAAAATCACAGATGGAATAATGGTAATGGCACCCTAGACCAGTTGCCAGCTCTTGAGCCACTTTTTGGTTGATTTCCGCTGAATCACCAACAAGATATATTGATGTTCCTTGCAAGAGTTGTGAAGATCCTGCAGCAAGTGATTCCCACGACTCCATGATGTCAGGCCATTTCAAATCCGGGTCCTGTTTCTTGCAGTTCACGACAAGTTCATCATCATCTATATACCTGTCCAAATCAGAAAAATCAACTAAGGCAAAAACGAGAAACATTTCTTTAGTACTTCCAAACACACAAACCAACCATATTGTTTCAGAGGATTTAATCCTATCAAAAAGAGGATTAGTTTCTATAAGTGTGATGGGAGCTCCTGGCCGCAACACTCTGATAGCTAAAGAAGTATCGTTTGTATCAACTGATATGTCTCTGGAGCTTCGAATATCCAAACCTCCTAATTTTAGTCTTAACTCCACCTCTGCAGAACCATCGGAAAACTGCATTTTGAATTTGGTAACTGGCTAGTATCAAATATAATCAAACTCAAATGATAAAAAGATAACTTTTAATACATGAAAAACTATCAAATCCCGTCAAGAACTGTCGATCTAATATCCACCCCAACAGTTAACCATTTTTAAGGTACAATTAACCATCAATAAAACATATCAATAAATACTAATACACTACTAACCTCTGAAGTGTATTTAACCATTAACATCACAACTACATACGGAATTGTATACAGTCACACTTGTTTACTCTTAACTACGTGCAGTTGCGAAGCATATTTAACCATTAGCGTCATCGAGATATGTGTATGAGTATAAATTGATAATTGTAGACACACATTCATTTACCCTTAACAACTTGCTATGCAAAATTAACCGCCATTAGACGTGTCAGTGAACTCCTACCATAACAGAAGTAACCCTTCTAACGCATATATAACCATCATTATTACAATCACATTCCTTTACTCTTAACCTCTTGTAAAGAAAAAACGAAACTAATAACTACTTTGTGATGAACTAATAACTACGTGTGACGGGTAGAAGCTGGGTGAAGAGTTCGCATGTGACAGAGTGTGAGAGACAAAGAATAAACTAAATTAACGGACAAAGGACATCATAGTCAACTACCCTTTTTTTCATTTTCAAAAAGAAAACGAATTTAACTATTTTGATGTTTTTGTTTTGCTTGTGATGGAGGAAAGAGAAAAAGGGTATCGATGTTACCTCGTAGGTGGCTGTGGACACGGGAGCGATGGAGGAGCACCTGCAGGAATGGAGAGGGAGATATTGTTTTTGAGAAAGAGAAGAAGAAGAAGAAGAAGAAGAGAGGGAAAATGATGTGAGTGACAAGACATTGGGTTTGAAAAGAGAGAAGTTGAGATTTGTGTGGTTTGGGAAGAGATAGCAGAGACGAAGAGGAGCAACTGCCATTGCAGATAACAATACTAGGATGCTTGCTGCCCCTTTGTTTTTTTTTTTTTTTTTTCTTTCTTTCTGTAGTTGGTTCCTCCCTACGCTTGGGCTTGGGCTATATTTTTCTGTGAGAGTTTTTAAGATAAAAAAGGGAAAAATGATTTTTTTATATATAAATTAATTTATAAAAAATTTACGAATAATTTATACAAAAATATTTTTTAATTTTCCCTCCCATACGCTTGTTCAAACAAGTCTTGGGATATATTTGGACCAATTTATTTGTAAATATTTTTAAGAAAGAATAAAAATTACTGATCTTTAAGTTAAAATTTATTTTTGGGAAAAATAATTTTTATTTTCTTTCTCTTAAAATGAGCTTATGGATAAATATATCTAAATGTAATTTTTTAAAAGGAATTTTTTGATAAAAGCATTATTTTATTTTTTAAAAGATTAACATATTTTATATACAGGTATGTTTTAATGTAATTGAGTATTTTATTTGGTATTGCAATATTTTTTGTCATATGTTATATTGGTTTTAGATCTATTTTTCAGAAGTTGAAATTAATTTGTGTATTTTTTGCTTCATATGTAATAATCTATGAATAAAAAAACTAGCTCAAAAAACGTATATGGAGCATGGAATTTACATTTTGAGAATGGATTAAATATTGATCTATTTAGTCTTATGTAAGCTTAACACACAAAACCAAACCCAAACTATGGCTAACAATGAACAATGAATTAACGAGCTTATGTAATCATAATAATGTAGGTTAAAGTAAAAGTTTAAATAAACTATATAAGAAAATTCTACAAAATAATTTTTATATAAACTCATTTTAGTTTTGGAGAAATTTTAATTTTAATTTTTTGTCTATTTCTTTTTTATAATATTTTATTTTCATTTTATATATTGACGTACCTTTTCTGGGTACTGTAACGATGTCATTTGTCTTAATCATAAGATTCCTGCAGTTTGTTTCTTCCCCGAAACATATTTTATTCTTAATTTTGGGCCCAAACAAATCCTTTATGCTCAGTTACACGGGCCTATCTAAATACTGCCGCAAATTTGGGCCAGGGTTGTTGGGCTAGAAGGGTTTATCTGTCTGTTCAACAATTGTGTGTCATGCTGAGATTCCATCTCATGCAAGGAACCTCACTATAAGAAAACTTTATTAATAAAAAAAGAAGAAGATGGTGTGCTATAAAAACAAGAAGAAAAAAAGAGGAGGAATCTATAATTTGAAAAAATGAAAGGTGTTTATAATATATTTGTCCTTAATCTGGCCTTTTAATTTTTGCTTGATACTCTTTGTCATTCACTTGAATTTGAGTGTTTGAATAATATCCATGCATTATAAAAGGAGAAGAATTGGAATGGTTAAGAAGAATATGTTCCGTGGAGATTTTGGGGAAAACGATATTGATATTGATGTATCTAGTAGGTAGTGGAAGGTGAATTACAATATTGTACTTAGAGTTTAAAATAAATGGATGTGACGTACAGATATATATATATATATATATATATATATATATATATATATATATATATATATATATATATAAGTGATTAGATTATTGAGAGAAAACGGAGCCATTGTAAGTGAGGAAATTTAATAGATTTTGGCATGGGAGTCAACCGTGGTGAGTTATATTAGTGACAGGCATAAGAGACAAGAGAGTGCGGACTGCAAACAAATTGATGGATGAGAAAAAAGAATAAATAATAATTTGAATATTGAAGGATGGAGGCTCTGACATGGATGTCTGAAATGCTTGGGAAATCTTGGTGTTCTCAGGAACAACTTAGGGTTCTCTTCTCTTGAGTGAGTGTGTTACTTAAGAATTATTATTATTATTATTATAATAGGGGTGGTCCAGATAAAAAAATGTGAATAGAGAGAGAGAGAAGAAAAAGTAAATTGGTATATATTAGATGGGCAAAGCAATGGTGTGATTGTTGTCGCAGAACAGAGATAAAATGTTTGAGCAAAGGTCACATCGTGGTGTGGCCAAAAGCATTAAAAGGAAGTAATTATGAATGAATGATTCACAGTTCAGACTCTTTGGGATAAAGATAAAGTCATCACTGACGCTGTCTCCTGACACCTTTCGTCACCCACCTACCCCTTTTTTAATTCCTTCCTTCCTTCTTAATCATAAATATTTTTAACTCAAAATTAAAAACGATTTCATGGTTATTTATGATAATAAAGTAGCCCGGGTTGAATGGTGGGCAGACAAAGACTGGACTGGGGTTGAATAGAAAGGCCAAAGAAAGAATGGTCACAATCGCATGAAACAGTGTGAGCTGCCCGAAGTGCCCGAAGATGTGAAATAACAAAGTTTCTCTGAGTGATACTAAAACGACAGTGCAGTGGATTGGCATGTGCTGTGAGAGAGGCGTCAATGATAAAGCAATGGATTGCAAAATCATTTAGCTTCTTCCTCCTCCTCGTTCCTTGTGCTCTCATTTCTGTTTCCTTCCATTTCAAAACAACAACAAAAATACTGTTTTATTACTCTCTCTCTCTCTCTCTCTTTTTTATTATTATTATTATTATTATTCCATTCCTCTCTTTTTCACTCTTTGACATGTCACTTCTCTCGTCACGTGGGACACAACCATTTCAACACCACTTCTCCTCAAACGCAACACAATCATCCCGCGAGAATCTCGCCTTATTATGCGTCCTCTTCTATTCTATATATTCTAACATTTTTTTTTCTTCATTCATTCATTTTTTTTTTCTCTTTTACTCACTCATTACTGCATTTTTTCATCACATCAAATCAAACCGTCATCCATTAATTAATCCATAACATCAACATATACGTATGAATAAAAACTTTCTCGAATATACCTAAACCTAGAAAATGGGCTTTCGAATTAGGCTCTTTCCATTAATCTGCAATCTCTGCTTTTTGTCACGCATAGCTAGGAGGACTGGGCACGTTCCCAGTAAAATGAGCAAGTGAATCGGCTGCCACTCTGATCATTCTGCGAAAAAGCAAAATAAAGAGAAAATAATTGGCAAATTGTTAATTGTGTTTGTTTGTTTGTTTGTTTGCGTTGTTCTTGTGTTTATGAATTAAATTTGGTAGCTGCACGGCCTCTGACACCAATACTCAACATTAAATTCATTGCATGAAAATTGGATGGCAGCGTGTGTGAGCTAGTGCCCTCAGAGGGGCCCGTGGAAGAAAGACCAACAAAACAAAACGACGACGCATCGTAACAGGTGAGCTCACTCGTCCTTTTCCACCTTCTCCATACGCCATGCACATCTCACGGCTCACAGTGATACCCTTCATTCATTCATTCATTCAATTGTCGTCCACGACATTGACGTGACACGTGCTTGCAGATCCTCTGTCCAGGATTCAATCAATGAATCATAGCGTAATCATGAATAAATTATTTCTACTATCTAGTACTACTACCACCACTATGCCTCTCTCTCTCTCTCTCTTTTCTTTTTCCATGACATCAACACTACTGCACCATTTTCTTTCTTTTAACAAAAATTAATATTGTTTATATGAATAGTATTTTGAATTGCGTAATAAATGGTTGTAAAAGAAAGCAAGGTTATATTTAGTTTGTTGCAGGGATTAATAGTTGTCAGATTAAAAAAAGAGAAGAATGGCACTAACTAGTAACTACTAAGGTTGACTGTGTTGAGTAGCTCAAGGCTTGGAGGGTTGTTCTCTGCCTCCTTCAGTTATTAACACTGTTCTTTTGGCTATAGCTTCTCTGAAATCTGCTGTGGAATACGTACTCTCACTATACCTATATGCTACTGCTATTGCTATTCCTATTGCTATTGACCGTCTACACCTTCCTGCTTTCTGTACCTATTTTTTTAAAACCATCGATAATCAATGTCCCTTTTAACTTTTTAATAAATAAATAAATCAATTAAAGTATTAAATAATAATAATATATATAAGTGAAGGTACTGATCCAAAGGAGGAGGAGGAGGAGGGTCCTAGTACAGAAGTGACGCTGCCAATTGTAACACTTGCATGGCAAGTTTTTCAAAAGCAAAAAGTGACACTCATGAAAATGAGACAACGTCAAAAAGAGAAACGAAACAAAATGTTCCCAACTTTCTTTTCTTTTCTTTTCTTTATCCCGCTTTTCCTTTTCGTTTTACAATGAAATGTATCGGTTTTGCTTTTCCACTATTGCTATCATTACTTTTATATATATATATATATATATATATATATATATATATATATATATATATATATATATATATATATATATATATATATATATATATATATATATATATATATATATATATATATATATATATTCAATCCTATGTATCATTTCCTTCATTCGTCAATAATTTTTAGCTCATTATTACTACGCCAACCTTTTAATTACAAGTGAAATGGATGTAGACCATATATAGAAACCTCAACATAATGGATAACTTGTTAAGAAATTCAAAATTAATGTACTTATGTGTACCCAGAACAAATCATGAGATCGCTTTGTCGTAAAGCAACTGGGCAAAGCAGGAAAGAGTGTATACGTTGATTACGAAAGCCAGTCCATCTCTGTCAACAAACATTTTCAGTTTTACTTTAAAAAACAAAACAAATGTCTCAAATTTTACCTAAAAAAATTCTCCAAATTTAATGTCTGTCTAATGATACAGAGCGCCTTAATCATTTATCATCACCTGTGGGACTTGCGTGAAGAGATTAAAGTTCCCAATCTAATAATTAACTTGCCAAAAATCATATCATTCACTAATTAATATCTTAATTATTACTTCAAATTCCTATGTTTTATATTTACAAGTACCAGAAGCTTTATTTAGGTAGGAAACTTTTAGCTGGCTTTTGTCAAATCTATTAGGGCAACCGTCCTTAAGATTGGCCTTTGTTCCCTAAACAAGAAGAAATATTCCTTTAACTAAGATCACCATTTATATACATAACACATGTATTTTTAAAGTGGTTTAATTCTTTATTCTGAATACAGTACAAAAGTATGAGAAAGAAGAACGTGTTTTCAAGAGTTTTAATTAATTAATGAATGTGTTGGAAGAAGAATTTATAATAAGGTGGGTCAAATAATGCAAAGGGTCGAAAAGTTAAAGTACGTACTTGCATGTCACATTATAGAAGTCGCACTATTGCAATTCCAAAAAATAAATGAGTTTTGTGACTTGTTCACACTTTTCAAAATGGTGTGAGATGATTGCCAAAGAAAAGACATGGATGACATTCAACGATTAAGCAAGAATACTATATATCGTCACATGCATGTGTATATACAGTGAACTTTATGATATTGGAAAGAAGCATTACAGTGGCAAAATCACGTGCTTACATGTATATACTTATAAAGGAATAATTTATTGCAGAAATTGTTGCTCCAACTGCAAAAGTGATTACAGCAATTATAAAATTTGCAAAGCTGTTCTTAGAAGAATGGATTGTCAAATCTAAGAACTTTGAATTTATTTATGCATTTATGTAAGTGCATCAATACTTACGGTTCTGACAACAATTCACACACCTATATATTGTTTTGGTAACACATTAAATAAGAGAACTGTCATTAATACATTATTTTAGGCCTGATAATGGTGTAGACATATGCGTAGTAACTTCTGCCACTTGTTCCCTCTTATCTTTAAAACATTTTTCTTTTTTACATGTCAATTAGAAAGCTATTTAAAAATGCTATAAATATATAGGGATTTTATTTGTACACATGACTATTTTTAAAAATATGGAGTATATTATATTTTAATGAAAATGAAGAATTTAAAATACATATTTTATGCTTAAATTAATTAAACTGTCTGCATATTGATAATTGTATTATTATTTGCAGTATCTCTTTCGACAAATTTTATCAACAAATTTATCACTCTTTTTCCTGACGCGTTTTTTTTATATACAATTAAATTCATACGTGGATTTTATTCCTAAAGTAGTACATTTCATATAAACTTTAATAAATGAAAGAATGTGTTGAAAAAAAGTATCGGAGGATAATATTTTAAATTCTACTGCACATCCTCCTACTATTCCTCTTACTTGCCTTATAGGGTAAGTATGAATTGAATTTTATATATTTTTCTTTTTAAGTAATGTTTTCTTTGGAAAGTATTGGAAACATTTATATATATGACAGCAATATGGTGCCTAAAATATGATAATATAAAGTGTCTACATTCCCATATCAAGATTCCAAAAAAAGAAAAACAAATATATAATATTTGCACCTATACCTTTGTAAAAAGAAAAATTAATCTTTATCCCCACATACGTTACATACTTCTAGATTTACATTTACAATCGTTACCCTCATTTTAAGTACATATAGACTCAATAAATTGAGAAAAATATATTAAACGGATAATTTTTTGTTAGAACTAAATAGAAAATCCATTCTTAAATAATCCGAACTTAATTTTAAATCATTCCAACAAGACATTTCTTTTAATAAATTTTTTACACTGACAAATAATTGATAAACTTTAAGATGTTATCTAATTGAAATGTTAAACACCATAATAATATGTAACATAACCTTATTGGAAACCTTCAACCACTCCTTAGAAATAAGGTTAAAAATATTGAAAAATAAAATTAGAACCATCCAAACATAATCTTAAATTTTTTTCTCGACTGCATCCAAATTTCATAAATTTAATCCACATTACCATATAATTTATAAAATTAATCAATATTACCACAGTAAACGAATTGATATAACAATTAGGACAAGGTATAATGATGAAAAGGCCAATTTTACATTGTATATTCTATATGCTAAACAACTTTCAACATCCTTAATTTATTATAACATTTTCTCTCTTTTACCTAATTAGACATGTTAAGTCCTATTATCATTCATATTCTTAACTAGGCATGGAGACGTAAAAAACATTTAGGGTTTCTTAAGCTTTTTTTTTTTTTTTGCATTAAAAGCAAACTAGAAAATGACTTTATTTGCTTCCTAGTAATTATGTTTTAATTAAATATATACTTTACCAAACAAGTATATATGTGATAAAAGAAATTCACTACTAGAAAAACACACCTATTTGACATGAAAAATTTGTCAAACTTGTTATAAAAATATCTATGACAAAATATGATATCGCACAAATTCAAGAGTCACAAAATTTGTGAGTATTTTTTTCTTAAAATAGGAAAAATGACATTTAAAGCAACAAAAATAATATCTCAAATAAAGTGAGTAAATTAACATGTTGTTTAAAGTGAGAGTATCCTTCTTAATATAAGTTGACATATTTCAAGAGAGACGAAACATAAAGTTACTTGAGGGAAGCCAAATGCTTGATGTCATTCTCATTAATTATAGCGAAGAACATGTATTTGAAATATTGCATGAAGAGGCTGTCACTTGGAACCAAGCGAAAATGCTTTAAAAGAAATGAGATCATGTCTCTTGGAGTGACTATAATTAGTGTTTCGAATGAGACTTGATTTTGTAACTTGAATTTCACCTATGTTCACATTGCTCAAATGAGGAATGTATGTCAATTTAACTGAAAAGAGGGTGTATTTGTATGATTGAAAAACTTTCTTACCATGTGAAAAGGGTCAATTTTAAGTCTAGTAATTATTGAAACTCAACATCAAAGTTCTATATTGGTGAGATTATTGAACAAATTTCTAAAACACATAAAATAAAATAATCAATATAATTGAAAAAATAATCTATATTAATACAATCAATATAAAAACAAAAAAAAAAAGCATTGGAGGTGTACTACACTTCAATTTGGTTTGGAACAATTTTGAAAATTTAGATAGTAAACTAAAGTTGACCGTTCACTTCTGGAAAATAAAATAACCAAAACATTTTATTTATTTTTTTTCGTTGTTCTTTAAATTGATTTTCAATATGTGTTATGTTGGTTTTTGTGATCACCCATACATTTTGATATAATTAGTGTTAGAGAGGTAGTGTCAGACTCATATATCTTAACACATCACAAATTATTTTTGAAAGGATTATGTAATTTTGGAAATTTAAGACTATATTGTCATGTAAATGATGGACAAAAGCCTAGTCATAAAATCGAAATGAGATATCTAGTTAATTGGTAAAAATATATACTTTTATATCGAATAAAAAAATTTTATAACAATTCTGGAATTGATATAAAAACAAAGGTATAGGAAAATATTAAGTTTTTTACACCGATTCTAAAATCTGTATAGAAAGTTTTTCTTTTTCAAATTTTTAAGTAACAAATTTTGTTAAATTTGTTTATATACAGAGGATCACATGAGAATATAATAGAATAATTATAATAATGAAATAGCTGAACACATTTTTACGTTGCCAAATTTTTTTGTTATTGTGTCGTCTTGCTTTGAGAAATTTTTTTGTAACAAGTGTTTTCAGGTATATTTTGTATTGATCAATATCTTCTGTTGAAGATCTTTTTATTTTGTTTGAAAAACATATGATTGTTTTTGGAAAGTGATTTAAAACTTAGTTGTTTAAGAGAAATTAAACGGTTTTAGCCAATTGGACTATTTGGAAACTAGGACTATAGAGAAATTTATTGTAACTTATTAAAGTTAGTAGAATTCTTTAAGAGTATCTAGAGGAGAACAGACATAGTTCAGTTGGAGTGAACCGATATAAAAATTAAATTTCATCTGTGATACCTTAAGAGTTCAACATTGCCTACAGATCATCTAACCAATGCAAATAATGTCTAGCATTAATTGGGAAAATCTATTAAGTTGTATTCAAATCTTCCATTTTCTAAAGTTTGTATGTTATTTCATTCTCTTCCTTTTTCTTATTATTCTTCTTCTTCCTTGTTCTTCATTTTATTTTTTTCTCTTCTTATTTTCTTCTCACTTAACTAATTTTAAGAGACTGAACATCAATTCTTGATAAGAAATTTGTTGTTCTTTTTTATCGATGAACAAATATATTAATAATAAGATTTTTAAATTTTTGACAAAAAAAAAAATCGTTAGTAATTAAAATATTAAAATTTATTGATAAAATCCGTCAATAATTTAACAAATTCATTTTTTTCTCTCATTTTATTATTTTTCAATATTTTGTATCCACATTTGAGTATATATTCATCAGTGTCTTCTCCCTTTCATATCCAATTGTCTTGATCTTGTATTTTTAGAAAATATTTTATCAAGTGATTTCTCTATCATTCAACCTAAGACAACTCTCATCCAAACGATTCCCCTTCACTCAAATTTTCATTCTCATTCATTATTATTCTAAATTTCCATATCTAAACTGTTGTCATCTTAAGATTTGAATTATTATATAGCTTAGGAATTTTTTTAACAAGGAATAGTTATGTATTTCATCTATCATTCTAGAATTTGATTGTGGTTCTACTTCCCATGCCGTAAAAAATAAAGCTCACTTATTTTCTAGTAGAACAAATATGACTTTGCTTTTAAAAATAAAATAAAAAATAACCCATTTCATTAAATTTAACGAAACTAAAAGGATTTTTTTTTTTCTAATTCGAGAAACCGAAGCGAATTCATCTTATGCAATATTATGCAAGTTTAGTTTAGACTCTTTCTCATATCTGCTGTTTTTATGTTCATGACAATATTAAATTTATTTTTACTCTTTCATGATGTATTAAAAGGATTTATCGGAATCATTAATTGACTGGTTTAACTGATACCAAGATGATATCTTTGTAATAAAAATTCCGAGTCTAAGAAAGAGTTAACACGAATAGTATTAGAAAGAATAAATCATTAGCATTTTTGTCTAACACAATTATATATATTTTAAACAAGTAGGATATTGAAGTGTTATAATTGTAGGAAATTGGTTTATGTTTTATATATAATATACTTTTTCCATTAATAATGATTGGACATGCATGGTTGGTGAAGAAAATTATGTGGTATGCTTCATATATTGGGATATAAACAAAGTCTCTCGTCAAAACAAATAAGAAATGAACATGAGTTTATATACACATAATTCATAGATAGATATCTTTTGGAATGGTACCAAAAGCAAATTCGTGAAGGTTTCGTCCAAAACGGACAATATCTTATTAATGTGGAGACTTATGTGTATGTGTATGTGTTGAATATATATATATATATATATATATATATATATATATATATATATATATATATATATATATATATATATATATATAAAGGTATGCGAAGTGTATAATAGAGTTTGAGAAAATGTTTTGCAGAGAAGAATGATAAACTAAAAAACTAAGAATTATGATCTCTTTTTGTTTTGTATTGGTGGGAAAATTATTGTACCCCACATGGTTATCTTAACACTCATCACTCCATGCATTCGTGCAAAACCAAAAGGAAAGTTAATAATAAAGCTGAAACAAAAACAAAAGCTAAAGCACTCTCTTTGCTTTTCTCTCTCTCTTTTCTTTCTTTTCATCAAACTCTCATAGCAGCAATCAGTACTATACTTTCAAATCATAACTCAGTTTTCTTCTTTCTTATCTCTTTCCTCTATTTAATGTCTTTTCTTTTTCATACCTTCTTAATTGCCTCCTCAATGCAAATTAATTACCCGTGACTTCCGACTTATCTCTAGTCAAACATCGCATTCATTTTCTATTACAAGTTAATTTGATTTACTTGGTCGAATAATTTACATAATATTTAATCATTGGAACTACTTTCCATAGGTTTATATCATTCAAATTTATAGCTAATCATAATTCTTGGACAACTAGTTCTTTTTTTATTATCAATAAGAACTTTAATTATTAATGTCTCTTTTAAAAGTGAACCCTTGGCTATGTTTAATAAGTTGTTTTTCATTCAACCAAACGAGCAAAGTAAAGAGAACAAGATTGAAATGCAAAGTAAAGAGAACAAGATTGAAATATGGAGCGTCAATTTAAAACACAATTAAACAATTCGCAAAACTAAAGACATTTCAATGGAGATAAAAATGTTATAAGGCCAAAATAAGAACAAAATGAAACAAAACAAGATTATACGAAGGCCTTTCGCTTAAATAACATATTGTTTTCGAATGCACAACTCCAATGTAATCTCTAATAAATAAAACATTCAAACTTCTCTCTTATTAAGAACGCACAATAGCCAAGAAAAAAAAAGAAAGAAAGAAATAATACAAAGATGTGATTGAAAAGTTAAAAGCTATTTAATTTTTTAAACTTAGGAAAATATATAGAATTAGTATATTTTTGTGTAACTATGGAATTTTAACTTTTTTTTTTTGAATTTTTCCGGAGAAAGTCAAAATATAAAAAATGTTCTTAGGCATCACTTAAAATTGAATTTAAAGAAAAATGAATAATATTTTTATAGATAGGAATGAAAAATAAATTCAGATTAGTAGGCGTTATTATATATATGAATAAATAGTATTTAATCTTTTAAATTTAGAATATAGATGAGTGAATAAGTACACATTTATTATTACCATTAATATTTTTATATTTAGTCCTGTTTTCACCTGTAAAAATAATTAGTTTATTTGATATTTTATATAACATTTTTATGATAACATGTTCATTGTTAATTGATATCAAAAATGTATTTTTTTATAATGAATTTTTAAAACATCACATTTTTTACTAAATTTGTTTGATAAAAATTATTTAGAAATATTTAAGTGAATACTATTTAAGATATAAATACATCTATTATATGAAGAGAATGAAAATAAAAAAACAAATTTTACGCATACCACATATGAAAACAAAATATTTAATGACAACTATTAACATCAAACTAGGTTGATTATTTTCTACCATTTAATTAAAAGTAGGGAAGTTATAATATTTAGAGTGTGTTTCTTTGCTAGAATTTATTTTGATGAGAGATAATCACATGAAGTTGTGAAAAATATAATTTAATATTCATTTGTTTGCAAAAGTACTAAAATGATATATTTTTTTAAATTATAAAAAAAATTATAAAAATAGATAAATTGTGTAAGCTTGATATAACCTCATATAAGTCGATTGTTTTAAATGATCACGACTTTTAATACATTAAGGTGAAATTGTGTCAATTTAGTATGATTTCATGATATTGTAATTTTTTTTAATTTTAATTCTAATCATATCAATATAGTACAACTTCAGTATATTATAATATAAATTAAATTCACGTCAATTTGGTATGATTTCAGTGCATTGTATTTTTTTTTAATTTTAATCGAAGTTAAATGAGTTTATAATAAAAAATCATGTCAAAACTAACACGTTTATAATAAAATTGTATCAAGATAAATCAACTTGTTTACTTTTGTATTTCTTTTTTAAATTTGCACCACTTTAATAATTTTGAAAAAAAATTGCAATATTTTGGTGCTTCTGCCTCATTTGGTACAACTGCCTTAATATTTTTTTTATGAGAAAAAAATAAAGTTCTCTAGTTTGTTGATTATTATAACTTATTATTATTGGATTATTTCAAAAGAAGAAGCCCTACAATTCAAGACAACAAAAAGAACTCCTAATACAATGGTAGACGTTGTTGCTTAATATTTAATTTTTGAGAACAACGTTTTCAATCATATATAAATAAATATATATATATATATATATATATATATATATATATACTTATTTTGGAGAGATAAATTACTTTAAGAACATCTCTAAACATACCAGTTTTATTAACATTATTTTTTATTTTTATAAATTAAAATAATTTTGGGAGCTAATAGTATTTGTGACATAAACAATTGCCACTGTTATAAATTTCAAGATGCATAGTGAAAAGGCAAAATAAATAATAGTTAAAAGATAAAATTTCATGTAAATGAGTTGAGATATAATAAATTCACAAGTTTAAAAACAAATATCAAATGAAAAAAAAAAAAGAGTTTAAATAAATTAGATCAGAGTGCGGTGCAAAAAAATAGTATAACTTCTATTTCTTATTTCATTCTGTTTATCACATACAACTGTTTAGGTTTTCTTCTAATCCACTATTGTATTATAGATTACAATCTATATCTTCAAAATCAGACTCTTTAAGTATTTATTCTCTCAACTAGGCATTTCCATACCCTTTCTCTATCTGCATATAAGATGTGCATTTTAGAAACTTACAAGGTAAAAAAAGAAAAAGAAAAAAAAAAATCTCTTTTAACATATAAAAAACACTTCAAACCTACTCTCTTTTTTTTAATCTTTTTTTATCATCAAGATTTTCTTAATTGTTCATCCATTTCAATTGAAAAATAACCTTCCAACGCAATTAAATTTTTTATGGTATAATTATAAAATATAATTTATATTTAAAAAAAAAATGGATGAAGAACGTTAAACAAGAACCCAAATTCTGAGTTCTTTTGTGTTGTTCATAGGTTAAGTCTTCATAATACACTGATAAACATAGATTTTAAAAGCTAAACACCAAGAGCTTAGTAAAAAAAAAAAAAAATCTAAATTTCATTAAACACCTCAAACTTTCCCATTTATGCAAATATATGAATCTATTATCCAAATTAATTTTGTTAATATTTCAAATAATAATATTTCAATATAAACCAATAATTAAATTGTGAATCTTTTTACAAGTATACTCAAACCCGAAGAGATTTTGACTTCACAAACGTTATAGTTCATAGCTATTCTGGTGACATTTCCTGTCCGAGACAAATGGATGAATGTGACAATGATGTGATTTTTAAATGAGTTGCAACTTTGTTTTTGAAGAGTTTATGAAAACTCAAAGTTTCTTTAATTAGAAAATAAAAGGAATTTATTATTTACATATGGATATATGTGATATAACAAATTAATCAAACCTCTAGTACCTACTCAACCTACAGGAATAAGCATTTGAGTAGGTACACGATTTAAAGAAATGTTTATCCTTTTTTACGAAAATGCTAATTAAATGATGTCACCTAAAGTTCTTTTCATCTCTTAAACATATGTAGTAAATTAAAAGAATTCGTCTCTCATTTTCATTTAATATATTGAAAATGTTAACGACAAAATCACATGAAATAAAAATATTTGAGAAGGTTTAATTTTAAAGAGAAGAAAAAAAGAAAGAAATGTAGTTAGGAAATTCCTGGGAAAACGAAATAATTTAGGCATAAAAGAAAGGAATGTAGATTCTTTTCTTCTTTAGGTTTCGTTTTCATAAAGATATGAAGTGTTATGATTGGCACTTTATTTAAATTTTTTGGTGAGTTCATTGCCACTTTATATGTATCTTAAGCTTGACTATGTTCATATTCTTTTTGACACTTTATTCAAAATTTTCAGTCTTTTCCTAAGTCTATATTCTCAATTCTTTCTTTTGTTCCTAAAGTGTAAAGCATGTGCATAGGTGTAGAATTGAATATAGGATTAGGAACCCAACTTCTTTGGTGGAAATATCTAAATATTTCATAAATGTAAAGTGCTCCATTACAATTACCAAGGATCACTTCATACTTTTAAGATAACTCTCTCTCTCTCTCTCTCTCTCTCTCTCTCTCACTCTCTCTCATGTCTCTTTCTTTCTCTCAGATTGCAAAAACATACAAATCAATTAGATTTCATATATTTACCAAGAAAATATAATATGTTGATTTGGATCTCACAAGAGCTCTCTGATAGGAAGGCCATGCTTTTTTCCCTCAGCCCTTTCTTTTGTTGCTTTCTGTCTTTCTTGTCTCCTTGTGTTCTTTAGCTCCTTTTACTTTTCTTTTTTTTTCTCTTTTGTTTTCTTTTAGCTTTCTCTTTCTCTCATTTTCTCAGCGGCTTCCTCATTCTCATTCCAGCTCTCTACCTCTAGTTAATCAATAATACGTATTCAGAGGGATCAGATCCTTGTTAAAGTGGCTGCCCCAAGCTGAATTCCAAATCCAAATTAGCCTTCTTCGGGCTTGATCCTGACACATTTGAAGATGAGCTTCCATCTGATATTCTCTCATAACTCACACACTTCGGATCCATTTCCTTCTGAAAAACCAAATACACATCTATCACTTAATCAATATTAAGAATCAAAAATATCATACTAAGTCTATATTATATATAGGTTACAAAATTTAAGCTTAGAATACTGTTCATACTATCTAAACCAACTACCTGATTGACCCAGCTGGATTAGCAAATATAATATATAGTTCTAATGTAATGATGAGAATGGGAAACAAATTACCGAGAAAGATATACAGAAGAAGTGTGTGTGTGTGTGTGAACAGGTTTCGGGAATCAAAGAACATTTGACTCGGAGAATAATTACAGAATATTTATATCAATGAAGGAAAAAATAAAGAAACTTCAGAGAGGTACACCTAAAAGCCTGCTAAGTGCTAGAATTTGCATGTTCATGTGCTAGCTTTGAATTTTCTTTTTTGTGTATGGCATTAAGATTTACTAATTGTTACGAGTGTATGTGAGTGAGCTACAATTTCATAGTTTAGACCGTTGATAAATGAGTCAAAGGGGGTAGGTTTAGGGTTATATAGATGGCCCTTTTCTATATTATCATTAATAAATCTTAAAGGGACGTCTTTTACTTGAAAAAATGTTTTAAAAGCGTTGTAATTAGTGTAAATGCGAAAAGGACCGGTCTACCCATTTGAATTTGTGAAGGACAAAGCAGCTTTATGGAAAGTCTTTTCCTTTTCTCATCTTTATAATGTGCATGGCAAGATGAAAAAGATCAAACGTATTTCCTTTCACTCTCAACTCCCTTTCATGCCATTCCAAACGAAGCTTGGTATTTGTGTATAAATAAAACTTTTGAAACAAAAAGGCCAACCACAGGCAATAAAGGGGAGTTAAGTAATTAGCATTTAGATATATACCTCAAGAGATGGCACGTTTCCAACAGAATCAGTCTTTGTCTTCCCATGCAACCAAGCTTCCCTGTAACAACAAAAACATCGAAAGAATATATCCCATTACTGAAAGCCATGTAGTAAAACATAAAGGGAGAAAAAGAAACCCATCTTTTACTGCCTTAATTATGCATACACCCTTTTACATATTTTGCTGATTGAAATAAAGTTGAAACCACCCAATTGAAACCCCATTGTCAATTGTTATATATATTATATATATGTGTGTGTATATATATTATATATATAGGACCATTCAAGGAAGTTTCAAAGAGCATATATTGCTTTGGCACCAGATTTCTAATTATGGGTCTACCAAAGGCTTAGCTTTGACACTAAGTTTCCCAAATGTAGGGCCCATATAATAGCCTAATGTCTGAACCCCACAAAATCCTAAGGAAAGAGATATCTCTATTTTTAAGGTGGATTTTGGCAAATATGAAACTCCTGTCTCTTTGAATCGTATGCAGGAGTGTGTGTGGGTTCCTTTTTTACTCCCTTTTCACCCACTAGAAGAGAGTATATTATTACCCCATCATGGAGATTGGATGCTCATGGTTTGTGGACAGACAGAACAAAGCAAACTGAAATGATTTATTCTTTTTGTGATTTTTTGCGCCTAACCATGTTTGCATGTGAGGTTGAGAGAGAGAGAGAGAGAGAATGAAAAGAACAAAGAGAGAGAAATGCTAATGTGAATAAGACATGCATCTATTGCTCGGGTTTTTATTAGTATTTTTGCAGCATGACTGCCGGAGAAACACAGAATGGAATAATACAAATTAAGCAAGAAAGTGAAAAATGAAAAAACATCGGTTTCAACTTGATCATAGTTTTATAAAATTCACTCGGTAACAGGAAAATAACTATGTTGCCATCACTCGAAACAACATGTTACTTAAAACATTAGTTATGCATTGAGACCTCGGTAAAACTGAAATTTCGCTCAATAGCTTTCAAGCATTTCGGCAAAGATAATTCTACGTTATACATATATTAATAAAACCAAAGAACTAAGAAAAAAAAAAAACCCTTTTAAGGGAATTGTATACATCTGCATATATAGAATTAAAGCTTGTATATCTACACAGAAAAAATAAAATTTGGACAGGTGTTTTTACCTGGAAGAGTTGCCCCAAAGGCCATGATAATCCTTATCTTGATTAACACTTGATCTTCCCTGTTTAATGGATACATCAGACCTTCGAGAAGATTTTATATCAAACATTAAGTCATCAGAAGTATCTCCCGACGACCCATTATCATACACATCCGATTGCCCTAGTTCATGATCAAAGAGGGAAACGATAACCAAGTCAGATAAACCGACAGTGGATCAGAAAAATGCTAACTTTCACGCCTTAATCTTCGGACACTGTTTGATGAAACAAAAATAGAGACCAACCTGATGAAGCCGCAGCTCTATCTGTAGTTTTCACCGTCCGGTACATCTGGATTTAAATTTTGCATCATAAACATTAGATAGTGTAGTATTAATACAAAGTGACTTAGAAAAACACGACAAAAACCCTGTTGATATAAGAATCATAATATTAGTAATAAGTAATTATTATTATTATTATTATTTACTAGTGTGTAACACAGGAAACTGAGAGGAAGATTAGCGGAAACCCAAGAAGTTTGCCTCAAGAATAAGAAACTTACAAAGTTGCAAGTTGATAATATTAAATTAATAGGAAGAAGAGTACAAGTTGTAGCACAGAAGCATTTATGGTTAAGGCAATATGCATATATATGCATGGAAGCATGTGACTAACCAGGGTTAAAGCTGGCATGGTAAAAAAACCCACATCTGAGGAACGGATCATTGAGAAATGATGGTGTTGGGTATATACGTACTTGCTTATCATTTATTTATTTTATTTATTCCTTTTTAAATGAAATTTATACACATTATTTCTTTAATGGCATGGACTGAACTATGAGCTTGTCTGATCTCGGCTTGGCTGCGACTCATTTTGGATTCATAGAGGCTTTGTCCTACTTGTTTCAGAAATCGATAAGTACCTCACACTTTCTCTCTCTTATTTTATTTTCGCTTTTTCCCCTTTAACTCGGCTGGTTCATTCTTCCAAAGCAAAAAGCTGTTTATTAGGTTGCAGAAGCAGAAGCAGAGAGGCAGCAGATCTAATAGAAAAAGAAGCGCTAAGAATTTGTGAGACCCTTTGTAAGGAAACCATTGGAATTTGAAATATATATTCATGACTTAACTGCTTCCTGTAATGTAAATGTAGGCTGTGGATTTTAAACACATATATGCATAGTACGTCTTACAAGCACCATTAAAACCCCAATCAGAACCGTACCACCTTCAAGCTGACTCAAGAAGTCCATAACAAAAAATTAATAAAAACACTGACCTTCAATATTATTTAATATAATTATTTTGTTAATCGCTATAAACGCATTAAGCTATTATAAACAGGTGCAATCAATTAACGGCCTTAATAGATTACCTGTAAATGAGACTTGACATGTGCTAAAGTGAGATCCTTCACATCCATTAGCTCAAGAACTGATTTGGGTGTAGCCCCTAATGAAAATCAGTAAAAAGAATGATTAATTCGGAGAACCAAGTCTGGTCCATTAAAATAAAATAAAAAATAAAAAAATTCACTTTGATTTTTCTTCTTGGTCTTGTTGAATTAACTTCCAGAAGTGAAAGAAAGGGTGTAAGAAGAAAATTAAGCAAAAAGAAGAGAAGGGAAAGAGAAAAAATGAAGCATACTTTCGTGGCCACCTAAGAGTTCAACGGCGTGGACAAAGCGAGCATGGAGGGTAGAAGTCCAACGCATCCTGGGAGCCCTCATGCTACGCTTAGCAGGGAAGCGTGACAAGAACCTTGATCTCATAAGGGCCTGAGAGTGGAAAGGGGTAGAAGCAGTGTTGGTGGTGGAAATAATAGAAGAAGGGGTGGTGGTTGAAGGGTCTAGAGGGAGATGGTGGTGGTGGTGATGCTGAGTGAATGGTATAGGAGGAGGGTTTTGGTACACTGGGATTCCTCTAATGGGTCTGAGAAAGCCGAGGTCTTGGCTGAGGCTTTGGTGCTGAGGCTGGAACAGTGGCTGGTGGAAGTAATGGTTCGGCTGAAAGGGTTGGAAGGGGTTGGTGGTGGCATTATTGGCACCGTTTTGGAAGTGGTGAATGAGGCTAGAGGAGTTGGAGTTATCCGAGGAGGCTTTTGGATTGGAGAGGGAGAGGGCGACGCAAGAGTCTTGTTTGGCCATTGATGATATGGAGTTTCTTGAGTCCAAGGCTCTCTTCCAAAACCCCAAATCCATGTCTTCTTCTGTACTTCTCCTCCAAGTTGATGTTGGTTTGGCGTTTGGAGGGCTGATTTGTAAGGACAAGTCTGGTTGTGCTGGGAAAAGTTCCATCCAAACAAGCCTTTATGTGTTGCTTCTTTGTCTTCTTCTCTCCTGCGTTTAGTTTGTAGACTTGTCTTCCTTCCCCCTTGCTGAGTTTCCTTATGTCGTGCAATACTATATATGTTTATATAGTAAGAAAAGTTTGAAGGATGTGGTGAATGGAAGGAGGAGCTAAAAGGGTGCTAGGTGAGGGTAATTAATAGGATTTTGTGAAGGTGTGTGGATGGAGTTTGGAGCATTGAATCAATTTGGAGTAGTTGCAGAGCAGAGATTTGAGATTGAGAGAAGAGGGCATGGAGAAATAGAGAGAGAGAGAGAGAGAGAGAGAGAGAGAGGAAGAAATGACAAGGTATGTGAAGTGAATGGCTGTTTCTTTTGTGTAAAGTATATGTGAGAAAATGACACTTAAGGGACTATACTATAGGGGGGTGGTGGGCAAGAGAGAGAGAGAGAGAAGATTGTTTCTTTTGTGGACGTGGGGGGTAGGGTACTGGGGTGAGAGTGAGAAAGGGGAAAAAAAGAATGAAAAAAAAAATTAAGATAAGAGAGGGAAAAAAAGAAAAGAAAAAGGTAATTAACTCGTAACTTTTATTCCTTTTTACAAATATACTCTATCTTTTATTTTTCTTCGGATTAAAAATGGAAAAGCAGGACATTTTATCAAACACCTTTAACGTGTGTGTGCTCATTGTTTTCATCTACAAATCCAACTTTCTAACAAGCACACCCACACACACACGTACGCTACACAGAACCCAGAACCCAGAACCCCCCTTTCACTTGACTGAAACCTAGGGCTTGCTTGTTCTTTTCATCTAATCCTTAAAAAAATTAAAATCCTGAAATTTACAGTGACATGATTGCACGCAAATTTCAACATCTTGGGGATTTGTTTTGTTTTGTTAACAGCCCAATTATAAACCACTCATTGAGGTCATGATGAACCCTAATTCTCCGCAAATCACATCATGCATTCTTCTTAGCATAAATTTGGACCCATCCATCCTATTCTTGTCATATTCTTTTTATAATCAACCAAGAAAATCAAAGGTATATTTGTGGGTTGTATCCAAAATCAGGACAAATTGGAAAGTCAGTTTTACCCTATATTTTATTTCCCTAAGGACCTTTCTAATGTGGGTAAATTTGTCTTTAAGCATCACGCCCCTTAAGTCATCAAATAGACATCGGAACGTACTACTGAATTATATACACTCCACTCACTCTCCCAGACACATACCCTAGACCTACAAAAAGCACTAAATCAATAAAAAATATTTATAATATGAAAAAATTTAAATAAAATTGTCGTGAAACTCGTATCAGGAAAATGCTATAAGAAATTAATTAAATTCCCGGAATAATCCATTATTCCTGGTCCTTGAGAAATGTTAGTCCGGTTGACTTAAATTTTGCAGGAGAAAGAATATTATTAATCTAAAGCTTGGGAAATTAGAGATATATATGGTGGGTCATGCGAGTCTATCAAAATTAAATTTTATGGTTACGAGTTTTGGGATTGAAATGGATGGTCCTAATAAGAGTCCATAAGAAAATAAGATGGTCCTATGATACACTCTAGAGATAAACGACGTATGAATAATCTCTGTCTACCAATCAATGTGAGTCACTGTCAAGTTTACACAACATTATGTGTGTCCTATAGCTTCATCATATTAAACTCTGGTGAATTATAAGCATATAAATAGCAAAATCAACTAGTCAAAGGTGACCGATCACTCTTAATTGGAATTAACTTTTTTAATAATTTTATATTTGCGTCCTAGATGAAGGTGTTAGGGTTGGCTCAATTTGGGTCCAATAATGTAAGACATGACATGCTTTTCTATTTGTGCTAGGAATAGGGATGCAGATGTTTCAATCACCCAATGCTGTTAATCAGCTTTCGATATGCAAACATCTCGTCAAAAAATTTCGTTTACTCTTGTTGTCTCACTTAACCTGCTTCTCTACTTAGTTTATATAACAATTTCTTTTCGGTTGGAAGTCCTACATCGATTAGAAATAAAACTAATTTATAATATATAAGTGATGTGCAAACTTCACTTTATAAATTGGTTTTCTGGATTGAATTAGATTTAAAGTCAACTTTCTAATATTTTCATCTCTTCACAACATATATTTTTATAATTTAGTTACCTATTCAAACTATAATGGACATGTTGCAACGTAACATCTACCACTTTCTTTTAACTAAATACTTCATATAATTCATTTTATGGATTACCATCATTTCCTTTTATCAAAGACCAATGCATACAAAACATAATTAGGTTAATTTTATCATAAAACACCTTTTTTTTAAATGTTTTTCAATGTTGTGTGTTTCCTACAGATAACATGTCGTTTTAAGGATTTGTTCTATGTCACTTAGGCTTAGGTAAAAGGTCAAAAAGGTTCATTAATTTTTAGGCTGGTTCGTGTTTAGCAATATTTTTGCTATTGTTAAATTTGCACACTTCTATTTTAGATATAACAATAAAAGTAAAAAATCAAAATAAAAGGAAAGCCAGCAAAGATATTATGGCATTCATCTCGCATTAACTCTGTATGAAATATTAAACTTCATCAATCACTGCGGGATTAGTTGTTTTCTTCTAATTTTAAAGCTAGTTAGTTCATGAAATAATTTCATAATATATTTTATTTTTAAGTAAAATACTTCATGATTTAAGTAAGGTAAGTATCGAAAACTGATTTCTAAACTTAAAATAAAAATATAATGTTGAAATATTTATTTAATAAAAAATATATCAGTAGAGGATGTGGAAGTAAAATTTATTTAAAGATAATTTTATCAAGTTTGATAATGTATAATGCCAAATTGGTATACTAAAGTTATCATAATACTCTTAATCGTTGATTTTTTTATGATAAAATTAATCAACCCGCACTTTATTTTCTAAATAGAAAAATCAAATCCCAAGAAACAACGTCTCTTTCTATGATGTAATATTATTTTGGTAAATTTACTTTAGAGTTTCTATTTGTTAAATTATTTCGTAAATTTAATCAGTTTAGTTAAAGGTTATCTATCAGTTTAACATGAAGTCGTTAGTATTAATACCAAAGTCTTAGACAAATAAATACCAACTGTATAATCATTTTCCAAAATTTTCTAATTTTAACGACCAATAGGTTGAATTGCTTGCAATTTTTTTTTTCAAAATAAGTATATTTTTGTTTTTTTATTTAATTTTATTATTTAAAAAATTAGACTACTTTAATAAGAAAGTTCTATTTACTAAATAAATTATTTTTCTAAAATCTTTTTAATGAAACTTACTTTAAATATTGTGTATGAATATTTTGAAGTTCAATATAATTTGATTCGGTTTTCTTGGCCTCTGAGGGGTTTTCAATGACACGATAGTTAATGAGCATTAATTAATTAAGGAAATAAATAGTTAACTTTAATATGAAGATAATTGAATCCTTAAATTTGGATCAAAGAACTGGTAAGATGTTGAATCATTGATTATGTAAGCAAAGTAATGATTGGTCAATAACTAAAAAACTTTGAATAAGAAAATTGAAACAACATTAGGTCGTATGATCATTGGATTTTGATGGAGGGACGAACCTACAGCAGTTCCTATATATAGGCTTGACTACTTTATGTTGGGTAAATAATTGCTAAATGATGTTTTGGTCTGCTACCATTCTTTCCTAATTGCTTCAATGACCAACATGCTTTCTCAATTAGGTTAAAGCTAAACTCTCCTTTTGACCCTAATATAATACAATTAATACTTATTGAATTTAATTAATCGGTAATCTGTCTTTCAAATCACTTTCAATCGAGTTAATTAACCTACAAATTTAATAAAAGGGTAAGATAAGATTGAAGTTCAACTTCAACCTATGTAAAAGGATATCCTCCTCCATAAAACTCAAACACAACATAGTTTGAGAAATTATTGGGTAAGCATGCCCACATAATCATGAGAAGGTAGAACTTTTATATAGAGCTGTAGGGTTTAGTGCTTATTTTATTATTTTGATGCAATTAAGGAGAAAGAGGTATTTATTCTAAGAATTTGTCCTACAAATAAAAAGAGCTATTGTTTGAGAAAAGAAACGAAATGGTGACAAAGATGTGTAGATTTGGTTATATATATATAGGTTGTGAGAAAACAAAGTAAAATTTTCTTCTTTTCTTTCCCCTTTTGATGAGAAAAGTAGAATCACTAAGAGTGTGTTGGGCAAATAGAAAGATGATGCAAAAGCATTGGTATGCGTTACCCTTTGCTACGTAACTTTGCTTTTGATATCCCTTCCTTAAGTCATTACTCAACACCCAACTAATATCTTTGCATGATCACCTTCTTTTTTCGATAAAGCCTCCATAGGCCCCCCCACCTTTCCACCTTTTACATTTCTTATAAATTCTTATTTTTCTAAACCTAAATTTCTCCATTCTATAGTGCTATAGTATAAACTTTTTATTCATTAACCTAATCAATATTCAAACCCTAGCTTCAGTATTTACAATAGCATGTAATTTGACCATTCACCATAATACATATTTTTTTAACCTATAAATGATTAATATTAGTTATGCAAGAGCACCCAATTGTTTTTATGTATTTTTCATTAAAATTGAATTAACATATAAGTTAATTTTCGTAGCTAATCACGACAATAGTTATGATAATAATATAATGGGAGTTGATGGTACTATTATTACACCTTGAACAGTGGAAAGAAATAGTGTTTATATATATTATTAAAGAATGGGAGTTCTTGGTTTTGGTGTCTGGATTAACGAAAGTAATCTTAGAAAGTTGTCTTTGTTTTGGTATGTTTTTCTGTGCAAGTATGATGGTGATAAATTTGTTGTAGTATTTAGTATTAATGTTGGATAGTTAGGTTGGTGGTAGGGTAATTTTGAAAGCGTAATTTAGGGTAAAAACAAAAGGATGTTTGAGTACGTAGCGTTGAAGCCCAAATGGGGCATGGCATGGGCTATATTTGTAGGGCTAACAAGGTTTTGGGTAAGCTGCGACTTAACTTTATTTAACACGCCTTACGGTAAAAAGTAACCAAAAATCCTTCTACACACGTGAATCTCCTCACGCATCTGCATATTTCGCTTTAATAACCCTAAATTTTTCTTCTTTCATCTTTATATTATCATTTGCAGTTCCTACTTTCTCTCATACACTTCCACATGCCAATTTCTTTCTTCTTTTTCTTATATGCATTTTTAGTTTGACTAATTACCCATTTCATCCATCTAATTTCTACTCAATATTAATTCAGGTCTTCAGGCCTTTTATTATCCAAATTTAACATTTTTTTTTCTACTTGAATAATTTTAGATATTTCCGTGAATGTGGGATGTGATATCCTTTTAAAAGTTTTAAGAACAGAAATTTACTAAAAACAATTAGTAAAAATATTTTTTTTTTTTTGTAGGATTTGAATATGAAGTTTGAAGTGAGGAGGATTTGTTATATTCATCACTTCTGAGGAGAAAATTGATATTTTGGTTGGTGAGTTTTTAAAATAAAAAATCGTTGACTTAATATATAAATATTTTGAGTAGAAAATGGTAATTTTAAATATTTTAAAGTTAAGAAAATTTTCAAGGCGACCAAAGTGGATAGATTGATGAAAAATATAGATGATGGAACTAATTAAAACAATCTGAAAAACTAAAATAACACAAGATTAGAAATAAAGGGAAAATGTAATTAAGAATTCTATTTATCGTCCTTTTGAAAGTGTTGCATCTGAAAAAAAAAAAAATCTGGCTTTTTTACGCAAGTCTATTTAGTTCACCTTATATTCATTAGCATTTAAAGTGAGTTTTATATTGACAGAGAATTTAAGAGAAAAATAAACAGACATAGAGTAATATTGAAGGTCTGAAAAGACATTTTCCTTGAGAATGAACATTATGGTGAGCAATGCAACACGTCCTTTATCACCATGGGAAAGGAAGCACCTATATGAAGGAATATAGGGTCCCTACATATTATTATAAAAGTCTAACACACACAGTAATCACTGACCTTTGCTCCTCGTGTTTCTGTTTAATTATTCATTAGTGAGTTAATTTTGACTATACAACTCTAATTAAATATCCATCTCATTTTTGTCATCAACACAATCCTACATTGAGACCAACAAAATATTCAAAACTAATCAATCAATTTCCCATGGGAAAATGACATTGTTGATTAACAAGTTCTACAATACTTCAAATTTTCAAGTCAAACAAGGTGAATCCAAAATTTCACATTTTTCTATCAACCATGGAGCATGCAAATATATATAATAATTGAATAGTTAGCTTAGTGTCATACTTGAGTAAGTATTAATATACAATAAAATCGACTTCCTAGGGTTCCCGACAGCATTGGAAGCACTGTAACACAAACAAATGTATATATAAACATATTAATTAATGTACTATAATTATTTGGAAGTTGTGATATCTGAATTGTTATGGTAATTTTTTTAATACGGAAATGGTAACGGCGAAGAGCATGGTCCGGGAATACAGCCCTGACATTTCGTTTTCTCAAGTTATCAAATTGGTTGTTTCATTGGACATGGATTATTATATGTCCCCATTTGTCAACCATATTCCTAGAAAATAAAAATTAGGGTTCGGAGTTTGTGAAGATTCGAGACAAACTATAGTGTTTTGTATAGCACAATTAATGTTTTAAGAAAAATATAAGAGTTTAGAACATAAATGTGTTGTGGTTGTATGTTAATTATTATGCTGGAGATTTGTGCCTTAGAACCATCTAAACTTTGTCTCTTTTCAGATGTGTATTTTACATTATAAACTAATCTTGGTCGTCCATGTCCCGTGCTCAAGGAGGAATCTTAATTATATATTGTTTCTGTATATTTTTTTTTTCTTGCTAGTTGAGGCATATAAAACTATATTAGTATAGTGAAATCTAAATATGATAAAACTATTGCAGGTGACATCAATTGTCCTTGTTACCAAGATCAAATAATCATGTGGGTCGAGTAATGATCGAATCGTGATATTTGAGTTATTATGTTTTTAATAGAAAAAGTTATATTATCATTAAAAAGTTATAACTTTTGATTTAGTAGTAAACTCTTTATACAACAATTAATAATTAGTGTCGACTTGTAATGAGTTTATGAGTTTTTATTATTGTAAATGTTAAAAAAATCACGTGAAATTTAGATTCTAAAAAAAATAATATTATTTAGGTAAACTATTTTAGATGTAGTTTATTTTAGAAATTGATATACTTTAACAAAGTTTTATCTTAAAAACATGTTTTAATAAATTAAGATATATATATATATATATATATATATATATATATATATATATATAATTTATTTTAACTTGTTAAACTTTTGGTTGTATTAAAACAAGATTTCTAAAAATACAAATTATCTAATGGAGAATATAATGGTAAAATGACTTGTCTAATATTTCTTTATCAGATACTCGAAGTTATTCATATAGTTTATGAAGAAAAGGAGATTCTAGGTCACTCTACATATTAGTATTATATTATATATGTTCTTTGAAAGTAAAAGAACGTTTTAATTAGTATCTTAAAACATGTTATTGATTAGGAAATAAAATTTTTATTAAAATTCATATAAGACCATATTAAAAATTATAAAAGAATGTATTTTTTTTAATGCATGAGTATAAAAATTAATATAATATCTTAATAATCTTTTCTAGACAGTGATTAATATTTATCTAAAGTAAATAATTGAATCAGATGACTTAAAAGAAGAAACATACTATTATTCTTAGAAAAAATCATCCTTTTAAGTTTTTATATTGTAACCTGCAATCTCAATTCTTCTACTTGTTTTATTTGTATTGTAGACAAATTTAATTATTATTATTTATTATTATTAATGATTTCTTGGAGATGGGTTCGATTAGATTTTCTTTTTTGGAATCAATGCGATAAAAATAAAAATTAATTGAAAAGGTCAAAATTTCCTATACTTATTTTTCTAAGAGTGTATTTAATAATAATTCAGACTAAGCATTAAAATAAATATCTTTCAAAGTAGACAGAGTTTATAAATTCTTATTCGAATCAAAACTTATTACTATTTCATTGTACTTCTTTATTTAGACATATTATATTAATATTGTAATGGGGTTTGTTAACACGCGTACGTCTGTTTTTCAGTTTGTACGTTTTAACAATGTGTATCGGATTATAGTAGACAAAAATACTCTCATTTATTATGGATTCTAAGTTTTAAGGTCAAGAAACCTTTCTCTTTCATCACTGTCACTCCAACATTTTCTCTGTCATCCCTACTGTTGCCCCAATTGAAAAAAAAAATGAGAAACCCTTGCCTAACCCTAATCCACCTTCCTCACTTATCCAATTTGTTTCTCTCTCGTCTCCCTCAGCCACACACAACAACCCACGACATCGTAATTTGTTGTTTTTGCTCTGTTTGTTCATTTGGAGGATGTGTTATATATTTTCCCTCTTATTATTATTAAATTTCATTTGTAAATTAAATCATGTAAATAAAACCTTCATAAATCAATTAAATTTTCATACATCATTTACACATCTACACCACATTTCATTATATTTTTAAAGAACAAGATATTTCCCTCTATTGTCCTTTTCCCTTTAAACAAAGTGTTTCTTTTTCCTTTCTCTTTTGTTATGATATATACATGATGTAAGATTACAACGTAGAATTGAAAGAATTGTACTCCTATGGAGCTCTTCTATACCTATTTCTTTAATTTCCTTATGTTTCTAGGCAAGGGTTTCTGATTTTTTTTTTTTAATTGGGGCAACAGTAGGGATGACAGAGAAAATGTTGGAGTGACAGAGATGAAAGAGAAAGGGTTGAGAGGAATGAGGGAGGTGAGTAAGGGTTTGGGTTTTTTTTTTTTTTTTTAGTTTTGAGAATGAAAATTATTTAAATATCCTTGACCTTAAAACTTAGAATCCATGATAAATGATGGTATTTTTGTCTACTATAATCCGGTACACATTGTTAAAACGTACCAACTGAAAAACAGACATACGCGTCCCATATATACATATATAATTAGAAGAAAATATTAAATAACTTAATGTTTTAATTAATTAACTTTGTGGTTCAGATAAAATTATTAATCTATGTAAACTTAATGATATCTCAATTAATCTGCATTTTTCAGAAAATAAATGAAATTAAATATTCTTTTTGAATGATCGAATTTGATATCACCGACTAAATTAAAAGATTCTCAATTTCTGATAAGACATTACCCACACTCAGTAATATAAAAGAATCTAAAGCAATATAATGATGCTATAGGACCCAAAATTAAAGAATACTATGAACTAGCTTTTATCTGGTAGGCTATCGTAAAGCTTCTTCTTCTTTTTCTAATTTTTGTAACCACCACTGCGTACAAAGTGCAATATATAAAAAAATTGAGAAAGAAATTAAAAGAAGAATTATGTACAAAGACCCCTAAACAAATATTATATCTCCTTATGATTAAGTTATACATTTTAAAGACTCTAACTTAAAGTTGTGATTTGTCATATAAAAATGAATATTAAAAAAGAAAAATATAAACAATTACGGGATGAAAATAAATTTATCAACCTCACTTAGTTCATTTTGTGATTTAACTTGACCTATGAGTTGGTGGGATATATCATTTAATTAATTTAAATCATGTTTTCGCAAGTTGAGATGCAAAGTCTCTTTTCTCGCATGAGTGTTGGAGTCAAGACAAAGAAGGAACACAATATTGTTAGTGAAGCTTTTGATGATATTTGACTTTACTACCGGCAACCTCAATGGAATATAGGACATTTGGTGTTTAGGTTGGGATGTTGTTCCTAGGTATCTCACTTAAGAGAAGAATAGAGGAAGAAGATGAGTTTCTAATGCGTGTAAAAAAGGGTTTCTAATTTAAGTTTTACAAGTCTAATTTCTTTAATGTTTACATACTACATCGATTCCACTTAAAACCAATATAGGTTCTTTTTTTCTTTTCAAAAAAGTAAAGAATATTATATTGATTCATATTTACTACCGATGTAATATTGGTTCAAAACTCTTGAACATACTATCGTAATTTTGCTTACATGAGTATTTTATGCAATCGACCTAAAATGACATTGTTATATCTATATATTGCACTAGTGAGTATCAACTTCTTCCAATATTAACTTATACCATGATAGTCATTTATTGCATTTCATAGTCCCTTTGTGAATGATCTCTACTTTATTACTAATATAAACCTAAATAACACATTTAATTGATATAGGAAAAGCAAACATTTATTCAATGAAATTAATTGTTTTCTTGCACTTACATCAACTTACATATCCTTCAAAATGTTATGATATGATCCTATCTAGGAAAAATATGATTGTTTTTCTAAGTTTAATTTCTCTTATAGCATAAACAAGACACTCAGAGAAGAACGTGAAAAGAAGATAAAAATAGAAATGCCACAATCTAACATATTGATGAGTCAATAAAGATTTGCCACAATTTCAATATTTTATAAGAACCAGCGTTCTGAGACAAGAACCAAGGTAATTATCTCTTCAATCAGTTTAATTCATATATTAACTATTAAAAGTATTCACATATGTTTTTGGAGCAAGTATATATAAACACAAAAGAACGCCAAAAGACGCTAGGTTGCACGACAACTAGAAAATGCAGTTTGGAAAAACAAACTCTGGCCAGAAGTTCAACTTGTCTAACAAGATTTGGAATTTGTAAAGTTCAAGAAAGAAACTCCCACCAAGAAACATACTCTCATCCAACGAATCAAGTCACTCAGCGAGCTTGATGAATAAAAAACAAAATTACAAACACTTTTTAAGTGCCAAATTTTTCTCCAAGTGTGATTCAAGCCATGATCTCCGTTTCTTGTGAGTTTCTAGCTTCATGGAGCGTCATGAGCCTCAAGGAGATTTGTTCTTCTAAGTTTTTTCTCTTTGACTTTGTCATAGATTCTTTAAATTGCAATAACTCCTCCTTAAGTTCTTCTTATATTGGATCAAGAAATAGTCCTATATCATGTTATATATAAATTATATACTAATAAAAACACTAGCTAAGAAAGCATTATATAGATCTAATTAATACAATGTACATAAATTGATGTTCATTATCAATCTTTTGTTTGTTTGAATTTGTGACATTGACTAGTAACATACAATATCGTTAGCGAAGACAAACATAGTAATATCTACTAATGTGATCAGATTATTGATAGGTACACTAATTCTCTTTTTGAAATATTTTTGGTACATATAAACAACAACTTCATCTTAATGAAGTTTGATTATATGTATCATCAAGTTAAATATAATAAAATAATTATTTTAAGTCAAATATAATAACAAGTATTGTCTTACCAATAATTAATGTTTAAACAATCACATAAAGAAACTAATAAATATAAACAAATCTATTATAATAGATTAAAGTCATCAAATAAAACAAAATATTTCACAATGCGTAACTAAAATTTAAAAATTATTGAAAAAAAAAATTATGAATTACAAAACAACCTACTAAGATGACGACAATCCAATAAGAGCAACATGGTATTGTTGGGAAAAACGCATCATCAATGAAGAATATTATCGTCTTTACCCCGATAATCACTCAACTAACAAAAAAAATAACATAAGGACACAAAGAGTATAAGTGAAAACTCCAAATCCGAATAAAAACCATGACTATTGTCTAATAGTTGCCAGAAAATAACACTATGTGATAATTTCTACAATACATAAAACACTTTCATATTCCATTTGATCCCAAGTACACTTATACTCTCCAAATAAATAATTAAGCTCAAACCTCACAACACTTTACTACAAAAGTATAAGAAAAGTAAAATACAACTTAAAATATCTTTGACTTGAGACAAAAAATAGTATAGACTTAAAGTCCATTTTATAACCTCCAAAACTCACTCCCTATCTAATATTAGACAATATGAGGCTTTCCAAGACATATTATTTTCAGCAGTCCAACATGTACAAATCAATGAAAGATAATAAGTAATGAGATTAAAACTTTGGAAACAGTGATGTAAAAGAAAGTCAACATAACTCAGAGAAGTTAACTCATCCTGAGTTGAACTAACAATTACTCAATTCAACCCAATTCACTTTTTTATCCATTTAAACATATTTTATTTTTTTAAATTTTTATTTATTTATTTATATTTATTTTAATACAATAAAAATGAATTAACTTAACTCATCTCTTTATAGTATAATACATAGTATTTACTTATTTTACTAAATATTAATCAGAATTAAGATGTAACATGGGAAATATATTAAATGAAAATCAATATTTTAATCTTAGGACAAATAAATAAGTTCGATACTTAAACATTCAAATATTATTAAACATGATAGAAAAAAAAACATTATTTCAATCTAAATAATTAAAAATAAGTAATTAAAGTGAAAAATGATGGAAAAAAAATACAAAAAATTATTGTTAGTGGATTAAAGGGTGAACCTACTTTTAACATATCTCAAACTTATTTAATAACATGTTAAATCAATCATCGTGTAACCCACTTTAAAGTCATTTACTCACATATTAAATTAATTAAGTTGAATTTCATTTATATTTTAAAATAATAGTATTTTTTTTCTAAATCAAACTAAGACCTATGATAAATAAGACTAACTTACGAATATTCTTGTTTAAAAAATAACAATTAGCTATACAATTAATCATAAAAAAAATTACCAACAACAAAACAATACCAATCACACTAACACAACAACAATAAGAAAATAATGATAAAAGGAAGACGTAACCACAATGAAAAAATACAGATAAAAGAATACAAATATGAAGTGTTTATTATAATCTCGTTTAATTTAGGAATTAACGGGTTAAAGTTTCGTTCGCACAATTGTAGGAATTCTCAAAATTCTTTAAATTGTATATTGTTTGATTTTACTTTAGCAAAACTTATTCGTGAGACAACCATTGGTGCATGTGTTTATATGGGCCCACTTTGAATTATTATTATTGGTCCATTATTTCCCAAATATGATTTTTGTTTGTATGAAAATTTTCTAGAATTTCTGAAGTACATCGTTGTTTCAATATCATACTCTGAGATTTTTATTCATGATTGTAATAATATTAAATAATTTTGTTATACTGTTTCAAATCTTTCTAAAATATTGAATCTCCAAAATATTTTATTTAATTCATTTAAGAGTTTTCTGCATATCTAATATTGTACTCCTCAATTTTGGCCTGCTTTTTATTCCTGATTATAATATTAAATAATTTTATCGTATATTCTATTTGACCAATTAACTATGGATGGTTATGTGCTATTTTAAATAACTGTTCTTTTTCTCCTTGGTGTTTTATACACATATTTGTACATTAATTAATAATATTCTGCAAGCACACAATAATCTATTGAAAAATTGTAATACCACTTACTGTAGGAACAATTATATAAAATAGGTGTAATTTATATGGTATAATTATGTTTAAAAAAATTGTGTTTTAATATTGTATTCATAATCATGATAATTTATTGATATATTTTTATTATTGTGATTTATGAATAAAGGATATTTTGATTTTAGTTGCGTCATTTTTCGTTTGGTGTACTGTATTGGTGGACGATATTTTGACATGAGTTTGTACATTACATTTTGGTGAACAAGAAATTTTATCTGTCAGGATGTCATGTTTTGATTTTTTTTTTGTTTCCCACACTTTTATATATTTGTAAGATAGGATGGAATTTCTAAATTATATTTGGCAAATAATGTTTTTTTTCAAGACTCAAATATAATGTTAAAAGTAATTACTAACTATGTTTCGTTGAGAAGTATTAAATAAAATTGAGAAATATGGAAAAGACCAAAAAGTATTAAAGTGAGGACAATAAATATTGGACATTAAAGTGAGGACAATAATCACATGTTTACATTACTAATTAAACAACAATAAATATTAAAAAGCAATCACTATCCCCAAACAACAATTAAATCAATATTAATAATGATATGGGTCAATTTCAAGATACATAATGGTAAACTAATTAAAAATAGTATAGATAGAAAATTACCCAAAATATTTATTATTGTACATTTATCACCGTTTATAACTTTTAAATACTCAAATGAATAGTAGATTGTCATCTTTAGAGGTATCACCCCTCTTAGATTGAAATTGAAATTTGTCAAAAAAATAACTTTTAAATACCTTAAAATTGTGTTGGAGTAGAAAATTTTATTATTTTTAAAATATTTAAATATATTGAATTTGAATTCATTTTTTTAAATTATTCTATTTTTTAAATGTTTTGTTTAAATAAAATAATTCAAATTTAATAAATTTTAATTTCCTTGTTTAAAAGATAGTGTATTTTAATTACAATTAAATTAAAAATATTATTTGAATATTAAATAATTTTTTTAATTAAAATTTTTAAATTTTTAAATTTTTAAAAAGAAATCTATATAAATTATAAAATATAAAATATAATGTAAATTAAATTAAATATAAATTAAATTTTATTTTTTTACGAATAATGGATACCCAATGGTACATATAGTATGATACCCAACTCGATCCGTTTATGAGCGGACATTAAATTATTCGTTAACCCTTACACACGATTACCCGTTTGAAGTATCCACCTACTATCTATACCAAATTTTATACACGGATACCCACAAACATGAGTATTTTTGTCAATATGAGCCAAGTAGACTTAAATCTCGGTCGTGCCAGGTTGGCTTATCCTTGGTTGAGTTGAGTTGGGCAAGACCCATGCTGAGTAAAGTTAGGATGAACCACGGTCGAGTCGATTCCTTCCGGGCCCAGGTCGGTAGAAGTCAGTTTGAGCGTGTGTTGAGACAAGCCAGGTATAACACATATTCAATTGAGTTTAGGTGGGTCCATGTTTATCTAAGTTTGGATCAACCCACATTCAACTAAGTTTAGCTAGGCCTAGGTTGGTCTTAGTCTGGTCAGAACCAAGTTTGGCCTAGACTGACCAAGACCAGGTCAATACGGGTCATGTTCTCTGGTTGAATCTTAATCGTGTTAAATCAAGTTAGCTTGTTGGCTTAGGTCGAAAGTTTAGTCAACCAAGAACCAAGTTGAGCTGAGTTGGGGCATGCCCATCTTTAGTTGATTCGAGATGAGTTTACATTCTTTTAAATCAGGACCGATGTTCACTGTAGTTGGGTTCAGCCTAGATAAATCCTAAACTAATTGGGACTAGGTAGGTCATAACCCAATCAAGATCAAGGCAATCCTAGGTTGAGCTAAGTTAGCCTCAACCTAATTAAGTTGAGTTGAGTCAACTAGGCCCGAGCCCAAGTTTAGTTAAGTTGGCCCCAACCTAAGTTAAGCTAAGTTGGGTAAGGCTAAAATGAGTCTTAGTCTGATCAGGACAAGGTGAAGTCATGGTTAGGTCAAATTAAGTCGTCTCGACCCAAGTTGAGCCAAGTGTGCCCCATCTTAGGTCAAGGCAAGTCGACCAAGGTTCAGATCGAGTCTAGATGAGTCAACCTAGGCAATCTAATGGTGTTGATTCATGCCCAAGTCAAGTCAAGTTTGGCTAGGTTCATATTTAGTCAAATTTGATCAAGTCTAGCTTGGCCTAATCTAAATAAAGTTGGACACAAATAGGATTGAGAGAAATCAGGTCAGGTTTTGACCAAATTCATCATCTTAAATCAAAACATCAGGTCGCAAACTTGTCAAACTATGTTGAATTAATCTCACGTCAGATTGAGTTGAGTCAACTCAAGCTCAGGTCGAGTCAAATCAACTCAGACTAGGTCTACCCAAACCACAAATATCAAAATATGAATTTAAGAATAAGAAGAATTTCAAATTCTTACCTTTTTAACGAAATTATAAATCTTTAATTTTAAATAATCAATTACTCTAATAAAATTTTAGAATTTCAATTACTTTTAAAATTTTTTATTCAAACATTATATTTTATCATAAACCAATTTTAATTCTTTAAAAGAATAAATACTCTCTTAATATATATTATTCAAACACAAGGTAAGTACAAGAGATAACGCAATTTTATTGAAGATCTCTCAATCTTTAATAAAATGTCATTTCCAACATGGATTCAGTTAAGAGAACTAGAGTCATGAATTCGTAACTTTGATGTTGCTGTAAGAATGTTTAACGAGAGATGAGAGTAGTCGAATGTAGTATAGCTAGGTGACAAATTATACCATTGAAAAGTCTACTGCATAGAGAACTAAGATATGTTGGTGAAAAGCTTTTTTGTTTAAGGTTCTGAAAAATCATTGTTTCTTCTTATTCAATAATATTGGTGTTAAAGTATTTTTGTACGAAAAATATTTATTCTTTTATGAATAATTTCGAATAAAAAATAGTCTTAAATGAAAATAAATTTATCATAAGTTTTCAATTAATATAAGTGATACTAAAATAGAAGAGGTTTTTTTTTTATGCAAATAGAAGAGGCTATGATTAATTGAATTAATTTTAATGGATTAGTTCAATCAACGCGTTAATGAAGTTGATTGGAATTATTAAGAAGTAGGTTTAAAACCTAATTTAACCCCACAAAATCGACTTATAAAATAAGATTTGCACTTCACTTATATATTATAATTTAGTTTTATTTTTATGGACTTCCAACAAGATTCTTGAATTTTAGACATAAAAAATCATTTAATTTGTTGTGATGAATGAAAATGTATGACCCAAAACATTAAGAACTATTTGATCAAGTATTATTTATTATTCGTAAAATTTGATTAAATTTAGATCTTGAAAAAAGGACTAATTGAAGATACTCAATGAGTCAAAATTTGGCAAACAAGTCTACAATACCTGAGAAATTGTGCCTAGTTTGACCCACCTATAACTATCCCCTCAAAGTTGAACTATAACTATTAGATAAACTTGAGTCGATTATATTCTAATAAATTAAATATTATATTCAATTTAAAATGTTGAAGATTATAAATATAACCAATTATTTGTCAATTATATGTTACTAATCCAACGTCTAGTCATGAAAATAAACAAAACTCCAACATAAAACCACCGGCAAAAAAGAAGAATTAAAAAAGTACAAAAATTTGAACCAAGGTTTAGCTTAACGATCAGAAATTTCCCTGTAATGCAGAAAAACAGAGTAATTATGAGATTGTAGTTGGAACAGAGTGTTTGCGTATTAAGCACAGTAGTTTTTATGAGTTGGCAAGAAGCTTGTTGTGATGTGAGTGAATGACGGAAAACATGTTAGCGTTAATTAATCCATGTCGAAGGTTTTGAAAAGGTTACAGTGAAGAATTCCTTTTCAGTGAGTGACGTTAAAATATGAGTGAGTTAGAGTAGAAAGGAAACATGCATCATCGTCTTCCTTTGACAGCTAGCAACTATTGTTTGTGCTCAATCAATTACTCATGCTTATATATTCTACTCTATATACCTATTACACTAAAGCCATGTCACATTCATGTCATTGTTCTTTCTACCATGTCACTGTGCTTTGCCTTTCACCAACAAAACCATAATGCCATAATTCGGAGACAAGAAACGCAATCAGTAATTTCAAACAGAGGCAAACATTGAAGGAACAGTTAGAAGTTCCAATTCGATTAGAGATAAGATTAATTGAGTGTATATAAGTAGGTGTAAATCTTATCTTATAAGTTGATTTTGTAAGATTAAATTAAGTTTGAAGTCCATTTTGTAACATGATATCAGAACCATAATTAAAATCTATCTTAGTGATATCAATTATTGTTGTTAAATACGATCTTTCACCCATTATTAGACTAATAGTAACACATGAAAAGAACAAGTTTTTTTTATTTTTTAAATTTAACTTGAAAAAAAAAATAAAAGAACTGGAATTAACTAGACTCATTAAAATTTTGTTGTGAAGGAAGAAGATGGTGTGATAATTGAATGGAGAATGAGTAAAGAATGAGAGAGTTGGTGGTTAGAAAACACTGAAATCTGTGGTTGATTATTTGGGTTTTTCCTTATTGGTGTTACCGACATGAGAGATTATTATATGGGTCACATATTTTGATGGAAACGAGAAATGATTTGCTCTATATGCAAATTGGGTCACAAAAGTCAAACACACTGCGTAGCAATGTTAGAACCACACAAAACTTTACAAACTCAACTGAGCATATCAATGTCAATCAATTAGAGCATGGGCATGCCCACTGTCTCTCATAATTTTACTCCAACACTCTTATGCATGTTTAATGCCAAAAAATAATAACGAAATTTTTTTATAAATCTTTCTATAGGTCTTTTATTTATATTATCAATTTATATTAATTTTAAAAAATAAAGTGAAAAGTTACGTCGAACCTTGTGATAATATCTCATTCATACTTTTGGTGTTTTAAAGCAAGTAATTTTCGTTTAAGAAAGAATGTAAAATTATGCATTTCCATTATTAACATCCTAAAAATTAACTACTAACATATATAGTACATATTTTAATTATGTACTTGATCTACAAAAATTCTATAATACAATAAGAGATCATAAAATTTCATTAGAATTACAAAGACAAAAATATATAAGTGCTGTAAAAATAATTACAATTTCAATATAAACAAAATAAAAATATAAAATATAGGTTTGGCTTGAGGTAATATAGACTTTTCATAACTCAGTTTTATTATAGAATCATTGAGTAAAATCATTAACTTGAGTCTCATAAGTTATTTGATGATCAAGGCTTGAGGGTATAGGAAAATTAAGTAAGGAGATAGATCATCGATCTCATAAATCGAAACATAAACAATTAAACTCAATACATAACAAAAAAAATAGTAAAAATTTCTCTTCACAAGAAACCATCCATTAAAAATAAAAAAAGAAATTATTTTATTCATCAGTAGAGTCTCTACCACATCCAATATTTAGAAAAAAGAGAAAGTACATATGTAAGTTTTAGAAAAGAAAAAATAAAAATAAACAAAGTGAAAAAAGTTTAGACATAAAATAATAGTTTTATTTACAAATTTTTTACCACACTTTTTTAATATCTAATATTTTGTATCCATAATTGATCCATTTTCCATGAATGAGACTAGAAATTTTATTTCTCACTAGACAAGACAAAGATTGACTCCATCCATTTTAGGTTATAGTTTTAAATAAATGAGTATCTTTATAATATGAAAATAAGTAAAAGATTTTGTTTTGAATTTTTAATAAGATAAGCTAGGTGATTAAAGTTATGGTTTTAAATAACTTTCATTTTCCTTACATATTGTTCTGGATGAAGAGGGGAAAATCATGTAAGCTTCACAAATATTTTTGTCTTTGGTTTTTTGGTGTATAGTGAATGAAAAAGAAATTTTGACTGGTGTGAAACAAAGAGCATGAAGGAATAAAACGAACTGCGATATAATGGACGTATAATTTCCCTAAAAAGAAAAGCATGGTTAAAAAGATTGAAAATTTGGAAAGTGGATTTGCTTAAAGCAAGTTTGGTTATAGTTTTGCTGTCTAGCAAGTAATTAATGAGCATCATCAAAATTTCTGTTTGTTGCGTAAAAGCATTAAAGGTTGAAATTATGGAAATGAAAAAGAAAATATAATTGTTGAGAGATGACCCTACGCGTTTCGTGTGTCGAGTTTTAGTCGACACGATTGTAACAGTTGTGATTCTGATTACAGGAGATAAAGGAATCTTTAAGGAACTTAGGATATTACAGGCAGAAAAATTGTCTCACCCATATCTCTGCTTTTTCCTTTTATATCTTCATTCCTTTCACTTAAATTAATCGGTGGAATATTTGTCAGAAATTAAACGACCATTTATTGTAGAAAATATATGAAGTGGAGATGCATTTTGTTTTGTTTAGTGATTGGTGACTGAGAAAAGAAAAAGGTTAAAGATGCAGGTAGTATATATTGTTGAGAATATATTGAAAACTCAGCATTCGTATGTTTCATGGACAAAAGATTTTTTGAGGATAAAATCTGCATCATATATATAAATGTGTGTGTTTTTTTTGTTTTAGAGGATATAATATTGTATGGTAGATGTAATGGATGAGTTGAATAATATTCTGTGAAAAGTGTGATGAAATGATTTATGCGTTGGAAACATAGCAGAACCCATGAATTAGAATTTTTCTTGAGATGAACCCCACACATTAAAGAGTTGAAAAGCAGTAAAGGGTTCTTTTTCCATTTGCGTCGTAGCTATAAGCACATAGGCATATAGGATATATCCCAGTTTCTTTCATTATACTCTTCCACGAGAAAAATAAACAAAGTAAAAGATGGAACATTTTGAATGCATGTTTTCTGACAAAGAGGAGCAATGGATGATAAGGTTCCCCACATATGTAGTTAGACTACAGACTGAAAGATAATATGCGAGATTTTGACAAGAACCCATTAACATAAATTTTGGCTTTGTTCCCTGTCTCAATCTTACATTTTTCTTGCTTCACTTCACTTTCTATAAATTCATACATTTATTCTCTTTAGGAAAAGTTATACATAATTGTGGGAGCTACATGGATGGCCCTACCAACTTCCTTTACCTATTCAATCAAACTGCAAAATTCCTGGATTTCTCATGCAAGTCAAGTTACACACCCATCACACTTCCTTCTTCATTCCACTCATTATTTCTTTCTTTCCATGCACATATTATAATAATATTATACACATTGTTACCAACTTGGGGAGGCCAGATACCTTCAATTCCCACAACATGTCAGTACCAATTTTCTTATTACTTTTTATTAAAAATTTACAAATTTATTAGACTAACTCTTACAATTATATAAACTTTGTTTTTCTTATATATATATATATCATGTTGATATTTCTGACATAAACTTTTATATTATATATGTAGTAAAAGGGTATAAGAAAGCAATCAGCAGGGAGAAGTGGAAAGAAGGGTGCAAGGAAGGAAAAAGGAATAAAAAGGGTAGAGTACATGATATCATAGGGTTGAGTGAAACCTTTTTCTTGTATAGTGTATTGTGTAAAAGGAATCCGAAGAAATAATCAAACTAAAAGTGTGATTGAGATGGATCATGCTAATACAGGTCCAGAATAAAATAATGAAAATCATTCCTCTTTATATACGTTCTATTTCTGAGAAAGAAGCTCTTTAACAACAGTTCTTGTTGGTTGGATAACTTTACCAGCTCATAAAAATACTTCTCCTTTTTTACCTTATCAGAGAGAGAAAAAATTAAGTGATGATTAGAGAAATGTTAAAGGAAAATCACTAGCTATAATTATTCCAAACAAAGATGTTCTTTATGTTTTCTTGAGTAAAAAACTTTAAAGCAATTGACGTGCATAAAATTTAGTGCAAAATAATGCATGAATACTAATCAGAAGAAAAATAATTGGGCATTTCAATGATATCAACAAAATCAATGACTGGAAGTGATGTTAATCATATCACTTTCATTTTTAAACAAAAGCATCTAAAAAACTGGAACCAATACGAGTTTCTTCATCAACTTCTTCCTTGTGTTTTTGACGGTCCAGATTTTCTATTAGGTATTTCTAAAATGAAAATGTTGTTTTTACCTCACTCTGAATCTGAAAATATTTGACATCTTCCTTGAGTGATAGAATTG